>CM076578.1:414344759-414828808 GCA_034641835.2 Pinus albicaulis | reverse complement strand
TGCCAGATCAAGCACCCAAGCTTCACAAGGGCACCCCCCAGAAGTACTGCTGAAAGTGATGCGACGTCTGCCTCAGGTACCACGGGTATTCCCCCCCGTAGTCACCTGTGTGGAACCTAGGAGTGGCAACTATGGACACCAATCTGTATCAGAAGCTGAGCGGAACGGTCTTGAGGTCAGATTCAGCCAATCGGAGAGGGGGTATCCCTCTTCCTAGCCTTCACTTCCCCTCGCGCTTGACTCTCGGATGAGAGCTTTCCCAGTCCACCTCACGGAGTTGGATTTCGCTCAATTAATCAACTTCTATGTTTTTTTGAGCGGCCTTGGAGAGTTAACTCTCCACTCACCTATTCCAAGGCCCTACAACCTAGCTAGTTGGTGAATGACACTTAGAAAACTTGCTAGTTGATTTTAGATTAAATCGCTTATTTTAATGGCTGTTATGTTAAGTCACAAGGATATGGAGATGAAACGTATGGTGTTTTGACGCAAAAGAAATTAATAAAAACTTAACTACATGCAAATGCAGTTCTTTGTCTTTCGATGAAGAGCAATCTCTATACAGGTTCTACGAGACTAAAAATTGTATTTTTCTTTTCAAATAGCAAACTCACACTCACAAAAACTAAGAAATTGACTAAATGATTAAATGCACCTAATGCAAATCACTACAAGCATGCAAATCCTAAGATGCAAATCTCTTAAAGCAGAGTGAAATTCCCAAAAAGTCCTTCAGTTTTAACTCTTCTTTTGTTGTCCCGAAAGCTAATTCTCGAAATCAAGAACTCTTAAAATAAGGACACCAAAACACTTAAAAACAAGAAGAAGAAATCAAATGACAACTCCTCCTCAAAATCAAGCCAAAAACTAAAAGCAAGAAACCTCACAAAAGCTTCAAAAGTTATAGCAAACGAAAATGAAAATGCAACAACAAAAGCAAATAACAAGTGAAAATGTTTTTTAAGCCTTTGAAATGAAAAAAAAAAAAGCAAAGCAAATGTTTTTTGAGCTTTTTTGTTTTATAAAGAAAGAGCTCGAAAAGACCAAGCAAAACTATCAAAATCCAAACCAAACAAGACTGAATTTCAAGAACAAACTTCACCAATGCTCCCAAACCTTATAAGGCTAACTCGTAGCAAGACCAATAAGAGCAAAAGAAGACCAGAAAACTTAGCCACTCAGCCTAGACAAATAGTGCAAACTTGTTGCAAACAAAGACTCCAAAGAAGCAAGAAAAGCTCTTCAAAAGTTGCAACAAAACCTAGCCTATGGAACTCAAGAAAACCAATAAAAAACGAAGCAAAAATCGTAATGCAAAGCACAACACAAAGATAGGAGCGAGTAAACGAGCAGAAGCTCACTGTTCTGATAAAGCAGAACAGCCAAGAATGCTCAGAAAGCAATCTTGGTACTCAAACCAGAAGTGCTAGCACCAGAAACAACACTTTGCTAAAAAGACTATTTTTCAATCAAACGAAAGAGAGAAAAGACAAGAAACCACTTCCTTCACAATCCAAAAAGTACATAGACTCTGTAGGAACAGGTCTCCACAGCCAGAAAGGACCAAAAAGTCAAGAAACCCAAAAATTCAAAATCTGCCCAGGTATACGCTACTTCACAGTTTAGCAACCAGCGTGCATACGTGACTGTTCTAAAGGAAACTCGCGTATACGCGGGTACCTTTAGACAAAATTGCGTGTATACGTGACTGTGTGCAGAAAAAAGCGCGTATACAAAGTTAAATAATGAAAAAACAAAAAGGACAAGCCTGGAAAAGAAACCAGGACTTCAGACTGACTGTAAAAAGTAAACTGGACTGCAAATGAAAGTTAAAACTGTCGGCAACCTATCAAACAGCTGAAACCACCCAACAGGAGAATCACAAGAATGTGATCCCCAGCGGAGTCGCCAGTTCTGTTTCGGGGAATATCACCCTAGAGGTTAGTTGGGTTACAACCTCCACAGAGCAGGGGCATGCTACTTAACAGAGACTCACACAACCATGCACGTTCAGAAAAACTAAATAGAGTAGAATGAGAAAGTTACCCGTAGGTCCTACAGTTGAAGAAGATCCCGCAGGGTTTAAACCCCCAGCAACCATCCTTCCTTCTTAACCTAAAAGACAAGAAGAAACAAGCACGAAGAACTGGTTGTACAGCATATATCTACTCTAAATGTTAGTGAGATTCATATAAAACATTATATAAATCATAATGAATGCTTAAATAACAATATTCTCATACATATAAGCATACACTAACATGTTTATTTCGGGAACAGCATGGTACTTCTGTATTATAAATAGCATGTACAAAAGTAACGAGTGGAGAGATCACCTGATCCTTCCACGGCCTTCACAGACCGTCGTCCGGATCCGTCCAGCCCTTGCCTCTCTAAGACTCCTTCCAAACTGGTGCATACGAGATGTCATATAAGGAGATGAGCATCTCAAGGAAACAAGGGTTTCCTATAATGAACTGGGAAAGTGCAGGAGGCATGGGGAATCAAACTTGGATAGGGAATACCAACAGAGTATAATATCAATAATTCTCTCTTTCCCTTAGGCCATACACATGAGGGGTTTTTATAGTCCCTCCAAGTAGTTTCAACAGTTGGAAACAGTTGGCCACGTGCTGGGGTGGTTGAACTGCTTGAGTAACCATCAACCCAGCCAGAAAATAGGGAATAATTATATATTTTTTAATCATTTTAATGGCATATGCGGAAAATTCTAGCTGGACTCGCGTATACACGCGGAAAATCACGAGCATAGTCACGTATGGGGATTTTTACACAGTTTTTTAGTGAATTTGTCCAAGTCTGTAGGAATGGGTGCCCAAAACCATCAAAGCAATCATGAATCATGTGAAGGTGAGAAATGATGCTATAACAGATGGGCAGATGGTAGATGACAGGGATCTTGTGATAAATAAAATCTTCCATTATCAGGAAAGGGCCTTCTTGATAAGCATCTCACAGCTCAAAGAGAAGCTTCTGCCTACAGCATATTTTGATATTGTATTGTCATTTAACATTTATTTGCACGCTTCATCTATTTAGCTAAGTTTGCAGTTTTTTTTAGCACATGGGTGTGTCCAAGCGGAGATCCCACCCTTATCCACTCGAGACTTTGAGTGCCTACTCTAGAAAGGCTTTCTTTGAGCAACCATTCATCATCCAACGTTGGTGCCACATTTATCCCCTCTCTTCATCACATATAGCTTCAGGAATTACACATTCCTCCCTTAGGGTTTGATAGGAGGAAGGTAGTTTCCAGTACTTCAGCCGAGAAACAAGTGGAGGGATCATCATGTCACCTTGTGCTTCCATTTCAGTCTTCAGAGATCAATATTACTACATCTAGCATCAGACCATCATTATATACCTCCATGCAGCAACAATTCCTGCAGGAATTTTGCATTCCAGCGGTGTAGGGTTAGAGGAGGAAGTAAGTTCCAAGTATTTTAGCTTGGAATCCTATGAGGGACTATTCCCTCACTTTGGTGAGATTATTTCCATCAATTGTGAGGAGTTTTGTATCATCTAGCAGCAGGATATAACTTCAGCCCTCTTGACAACGTAGTCACTTCCACCAGTTGTGAAGTTTGTAGCTGCAACTTGAGAGGAGGAAGGAGGACCTATATCTAAAGCCTCTAGCTTGGGAATTAGGAGAAGGGGCCATCCCCTCATGCATTGATATGATGTGTGTGTTATTGCAGCCTTTTTATCTTCAGTTCATGCCATAGATCTTCATACCCAGATGTTTTTATTGCAAGTCGTAGGAGGGTGATTTTCGAAAGTGAGCCAATCTCGAAATCATTTGTGGGTTATTCTAGGTTTTCATCATAGAGTTTGGATTCAAAATCATGGCTTTTTCTAGGCTTGATAGAAACCTTATCTACACATTCCTTTTCATCCGACAATTATAGTCCCAAAATTTCCAGCAAGGATAGCGCAATATAGCCTCCAATAGAGCAACATTTACGTAGTGTTCTTAGTGAGAGGACTTGAGGATCATTTTATCCATCTCTGTCGGCTTAAGTGTTGCTATTTTTTAGCACTTTTGTACATTGTAGTCCACCTCCTAATTAATAAAATGACTCAGGTATTCTATCTATTTTTATGGTGTATTTAGTTTATTTCCATATTGTTGTGATTTCCATTTATTGTGTTTTGTATTACTGTATTTTCATATTTTGGGATAATACAGTGGTATCAAAGCATGATATTTGGCTCAACTTGTGGGAACTACATTTCATGACATAATAAGAAGAAGCAGAAAGTAAAGATCTGCAAGTATGGAGGGATTACGTTTTTCCACACTTCTCTTCAGATCTGTTGTGGATCTCTCTAGAGATATTAAAGAAATGAGAAGGGGAAGGAAAAGAGAAACCTCAAGAGGGTTTTAGAATGAGGAAGATCAAGCACTTCCTATCAGCAACATAAATAACCATTAATGCAAAGAGCTCCACAACACTCTTCTATGTCCACTTTCCTTGCAGAAGGACATGAATGGCATGGAGATGGAAAATACATGGAGCATGAGACTCTGAGTGATTATATTGTAGAGTAAAAATCTCAATCAAGAGCATTCAAAGAGAATCTAACTCTCCAACATTTTTTTCAGATCAAAGAGAACCAGAGACCCTGCAGCTGCAATAGGAGGAAACATCACATACATAGTATATTCTTAATTCCTACATTTGATGGGTAATCCATAAGCACATAAAAATATTGGATGAAGGAGTTATATGATTTCTTCTAGCTACACCCAATAGCAGAAAGAGTGATTGTTGAGATTGCATTGCTGCACCTCGAGTTTGGATTAAAGCGTTGGCGGTTCAGCCATATGAAAAATGAAAAAGTGAATACTTATGCAAAATTCACTCAAAGGTTGGTAAAGACATTTTATAGAATAAAACTAGAGGTAATTCCCATTAAGACATTTTTCGACATTGATGAGGAAGCACATGAGGAGCAAAGGGAAGTTGCCAACACTATCACTTCAGAAAAGGAGAAACTACCACCACCACCAGTTGTAGAGGTACTTGCATCAGTAGGAGGAGAACTTGCATATTTTCATGATGGTCCTGAGAATTTGGCATTAATAGTCCCATCCATGATTTAGGAGGTGCATGAGGATGAGGAAGCAGATACTAGTGTTGGTGCAACAGTAGAGGAGGAATCGTTACCATCACCAGTAGTTGGATAAGCCATTGCACCAGTTGGAGGAACTCTTGTAGCTTTGAAAGATGTTCCCAAGTATCATCTGATCCAAGGTTTGCAAAAATTTCCATCCCATATTATTTCACCATCTTAGGTTGAGATTTGTGGGGTCATGCCATCATGGAAATTGCATGACCAAGGGTTAGAGCACCTTGTTGATTTGGAGCAGTAGAGGATCACTGCATAGATGACCCTTGACTTTTTCAAGGAGGATATGTATAGCCATCCCAGTTTTACATTTTTGAGTTGCACACAACACTTTGTGTTTGTAATATTCCAAAATTTTCCTAAAATAATTTGGAATATTAATTTTTGTTGATTTCACCTAGGAGGAGAATAAAAGGGTAAGGAGGCCCATGCATAATGATAATCTCAATAAAATACCTCACAGTATGAAAGGGGATCATCATTGGAGATGGTTTTCATACCCTCATGTGTGAACAGGGTCATTTGCAAGTGGACAAGGTCATTTGCAAGTGGACAAGGTCAAGTTTGACCAAGTGAACAACGTTGGGATAAGAGGTGGAGAACACTTAGAGAAACATCACAGTATGAATGGGAACAGGGTTATTTGGTGGATGAACCCCAAAAAGGAGTGGGACCCAGGTAGAGGGGGCCTTCACTTGTTTAAAAGGAGGGCAAGTAGCCATTTTTTATCATGTTATGGATTATTGATTTCATTGTCTATGAAGACATTGTGCATTCTCCTGTTGTTTAGCGGAGTTGCTGAGGGAATTCCTGTTTAGGATTTCTTCTCCTTCTTGATAGGAATCTTAAGGGATTGTGCTTCATTCTCCAAATTTCTTGGCTCAAGGCCAAAGCCACCTCCTCCAACTACAATGTTATTTTTTCTCAGGTGTAACGTTGTGTTGTAGGGTGTTGCAGTGGAGGACCTCGACACCATTTCCAGAGCTGATTCTTAGAGGAGGGAGTCTCTATTCCTTTGGGAAGCTAGTGAGGAAGGTTTTAGGACTTATTTCAGATCTTGTCATTAGTCCAACTCATTTCCATGCCCCTACAGTGCAGTTTGGTTCAGTGACTGCGTTATTTCTAGTGAGCATTTGCTGTGGGGCTTTGCAGATATGTTTGGAGGGGGAGATATTTGGTGAAGGGATGAACCTTTCACTTTAGAGATCCATTGGAAGAGGCATATTCAGTTTGGGCATCATCATCAGCCATCTCCATCCATTTCTTTTTTCTGAGTTGCAACTGCTACCCAGCAAATCTGGCATTTTGTAGATTTTGCATATTATAGCCAATCCTTCCAGGATTTACATGAGGTAGCCTTTGGGAGCTGAGATATTCACTCCCAATGTTGTATGGGCCATATATTTATATATCCATGTATTTGACATATGTTATCATGCAGTTTCTCTTATAAAATTGTGTAGTCATAGCTTGGGCACACTTGCGTAGTAGTGTTCTATCATGATTTATGTACTTGTCTCTTGAGGCCGAGCCTTGCTTATCTTGAGTAACATTTTCCTCAAGATCTTGTATTCATTTTTTACTGCTATTACTTAATAAGATGGCTATGGATTTCTCTCACATTTCTATGATTTGAGTGTCACTGCTACTCCATTTTTGTGTTTCATATTGTTGGATCTCCAACTTTAGAATATCCTGAGATATTCTCATTTTTGTAGCATTTCGCTAATTTGGAGATATTACAGTGGTATCAAAGCATAATCTTGGCTTAGCCTGTGGATCTCAGTCATTATTATATCAATAAAATAGAAGAAGAAGAATCCGTTATGTGGAGAGAGGAAGGAAGATAAGCTTACAAAGCTTATTCCAAGATCTCTACAGAACATTCATGAAGATTTCAAGAAGATAAGAAGGGAGATATGTACAGAATCTCTAAGAGGGTTTGAAACTGAGTCAAGCTATAGATTTTCTTATGGGGAGTGTGAGCATGCAGCCACACCCTATGATGCACAACGTAGTCACATGGCCAGTTCTTCCATAAGGGAGAAAGGAGAAGAAGGAATGCCGAAGAGAGGAACTCTCAGTGGTTTCTTGCATGAGTATGAATCTCAAACTCAAAAGTTTAGAGATCATATTAATTTTCCAGAGTTTTTGAAGATCATGGTGAGGAAGAGAAAGTAGCATAATATGGATAGATTTCTTCTATCTATCTTTGATGGGTCCCCTACATGTTCAACCAGGGCTTGGGGGGAAGAGCTAGACACCTTTCTGCAGCAGCATCATATTTCCGAAGATGAAGCCATCAGAGTAGCAGTGCTGCACTTTGTAGGTAAGGTCTATGCATGGTGGTTATTTGAGTCCTTTAATTTAAAAAATGAAAATACTTATTCCTATATAAGTTTCATTAAAACTTTGATGGAGATAATTGGTAGGAAGAATTCTGAAACATGTGTGGAGGAAACAAACTCATCTAAACAAACAAAACCCTTGCATGTGATGGAGGAGAGCATAGACTCAAAATCACTTCAGAGAAATATAAAGGAGGCTGATATCTTGCATTATAATTTGTTGGAGGAAAGACCTTCATCTTTTATTTTGGCACAAGGAGGCAAAAAGATCCCTTTTACAAAAGAGGATCCAATAATTGGAGGGTTTCCCACTCATGTTGAGGAGGCTAAGGGCAACAAATTTGTCATTTATAGAGTTGATCTAGCACCTCATGCAGAGGAAGGAGGAGCTCTTGCTCCAACTAGATGGATGCTTGAATCTTTGCAAGGTAGTCCTTAGGATCTCATGTGTGGAGATCAAGGCACAACTCATGCTTTACATGTGCCATTGATGATGAGGTGTGGAACTATGGAGATACAAGGAGAAGATGGGGAGGATGACCAACATCCTGTGATAAGGAGCACACATCCCTGTCTATTTCATGAGGTTGATACACATAAGAGGGAGACTATATTTTTCAGTGAGAGCAGGGACAATTCTATCCATTTATATGTACAATCCACTCCTGACATTGATGTCTTGCTACATGGAGGCATTCCACCTAGGAGGCCACTAGATCTATCATTGATGGAAGAAATCTTGTCTTTGGATTCACCGCTCTTGGATTTTGAAGAGGTGAAGAGTTTGGAGGAGAAATTTGGCATGGGGAATGTCAAAGTAGCATGCAACAACATGAGGAGAGCTTCACATGCTAGATCACCAACGCTGTCTCTTAAGAGGACTGATCCTTATTGGAGATCTCAACTCTTGGTAGAGTACTCCAAGGATCTAGGTGCATGTATGATACTTTATGACCCAGATAGAGATGATGAGTATATGGTGAATGATGAGGTCATATATTCACATGGCAGAGTCTTCTTGACTATAGATTCTAGTCTCAAGGACAAGCTGCTTCATGCAGCACATGAGAACTTCTTTTCCATGCATTTTGATGAATATCTTGCCTTGGCAAAGGAGTTCATTTGGGAGGGCATTCAGCAAGACATATTTTAGCATATGGAGAGATGGATAGTCCAGATGATGATGGTGAGGATGTCATAGCTACCTTCCTACTCATTGGGAGTAAGGGACAATTTTCAGTTGAGCCATTTCAGCTCAAGTCCTCAAGTACATAATGGAGGATGTACAATTTCACCTTATGTTTTGTACTTCCTGTGTTTTTATGAGCAGCATATTGTCCCAAGGAGGATTATTTCTTCTTGCATATTTTATGATGATGTACTTGAAGCCATTTGTAGCATTGAGATTGGCTATCTCATTGGTGGTTTGTGGGGAAATCCACATGATTTTTGGTGTGCACCATTGACACCCTTTTTTACTTTCATGCTTATATCTTGTAAAATGATTGTGGTAGCAAACAAGTGGCTGGAAAAGAACTTGTTATTTTTCATTTTGATGCAGGAAAAGGATGCACTATGCTGGTTCCATGGGTGGAACTATGATTCACTCTCCGGTTGTCATTTTCCAACTCGTTCTTATTGTACCTTGCTTCCATTTATTGCTAATATGTTTATATTCATGGGGAGATTTGATTGGAGAGTGGGCTTGGGACTAAAGATGCCCATTGGGAGCATGATTCTCCCTAATATACATGTTTTACATATCAAGAGAAACCATGGGCCAACCTTGATTACCACATTACATTTCTTTCCTTCTTGTGGAAGGCACCACTTGAAGAACTTGAGGAGGCACTCCATGGTTCATGAGAAGATGGAGGAGTTAGCACAACCAACTCTTTTCCTTTTGAGGATGATAGGAGAATCATCTATGAGCCACTCCATTTATATGAGCAAAAAATATGGTAAGAATATTGTTGATTTGCATAGTAATTTTTCTATATGTATGCATCTTTTAACCATATATGTGCAGGGATTTGGTCAAAGGAGGGATATTCTTCCTTCTAGATTTGGTGGTCTACAGAAGGCCATTGTGGATGATCACTCCCTAAGTGGATATGGGGAGGAGATTTTTCATGGAGAACATACTCACATTGCACATTACATCATTCACTTTCTCCAGACTTGTGAAGGGATTGGGGCAGCAAGCAAATGGTGGGTATGCCAACCATCATTTTATTTTCCATGGCAGTGGAGATTCAAACTGTGTTGGCTACATTTCAGGGACCATTTTCCTTCTCGTTTACTTCACATGGAAGCTAGCATGATTCTTCTTATGTTTTCCTTGGTTGATATTTCTAAATCTTTTCTTGGGAGCATGATTGTAGGAGAGACACATTGGGTGAATGTGTACTTAGAAGGAGAGAAATCCCACACTCTTTGCATTACATGTTCTAAAGGGAGCATGGGAGATTGTATGGCCACAAAAACAACACATTTGTTTCCTTATGAGGTGAGCCATATGAGGAATGTGATGCCATATGATGATGACTTCCAACTCATCACGTATGAGGTGATTTGGGCCAACATGTTTCATAATGTTGGAGGAGAGATCCTTAGAGTTCTAGTCTCCATCTTGCCATTTGAGGGAAATATCATTGCAGCCCAGGATAAGCATACACTTTATACTTATCCTAACTGGAGAGGAGGATAGCATGGGGTATTCTATTTTATCTACCAAGATTAGATTTTCAGCCCACCTACATTGTCGGAGCCAGAGGTGGAAGAAGACTTTCAGGAGTTGCCATGTTGAGAGGTAACTAATTTTGCATGGATGATTGCTTGGGGGATGGAGGATCCAGATGAGGAAGATGTTCCTCAACAAATCATAGATTCCATGCCTTGGGAGGAGGCTTTCCAGTCTTATCCTTGCAGTTTCTTGAGGACAAGCAACCTTTGGGAGGGGAGGACTGTAATATTCCAAAATTTTCCTACAATAATTTGGAATATTAATTTTGGGTGATTTAACCTAGGAGGAGAATAAATGGGTAAGGAGGCCCATGCATAATTATAATATCAATAAAATCCCTCATAGAATGAATGGGGATCATCATTGGAGTAGGTTTTCACACCCTCATGTGTGAACAGGGTCATTTGCAAGTGGACAAGGTCAAGTTTGACCAAGTCAACAACGTTGGGATAAGAGGTGGAGAACACTTAGAGAAACATTGCAGTATGAATGGGAAGAGTGTTATTTGCTGGAGTAAACCCTAAAAGGATTTGGACCCATGGAGAGGGGGCCTTCACTTGTTTAAAAGGACGGCAGGGCAGCCATTGTTTCTCATGTTATGGATTATTATTTCATTGTCTATGCAGACATTGTGCATTCTCCTGCTCTTTAGCAGAGTTTCCAGGGGAATTACTATTTAGGATTCCTTCTCCTTCTTCAAAGGCCTCTTGAGGGATTTTTCTTCATTCTCCACATTTCTTGGCTCAAGGCCAAAGCCACCTCCTCTAGCTACAACATTATTTCTGCTCAAGTGTAACGTTGTGTTGTGGGGTGTTGTAATGGAGGACCTCAACACCATTTCCGAAGATGATTTTCAGAGGAGGGAGTCTCCATTCCTTTGGGAAGCTAGTGAGGAAGTTTTTAGGACTTATTTAAGATCTTGGAATTAGGCCAACTCATTCCCATGCCCCTACAATGCAGTTTTCTTCAGTGACTGTGTTATTTCTAGTGAGCATTTTTTTTGGGGCTTTGCAGATATGTTTGGAGGGGGAGGTCTTTGGTGAAGGGATCAGCCTTTCATTTTAGAGATCCATTGGAAGAGGCATATTGAGTTTGGGCATCATCATCAACCATATCCATCCAGTTCTATTTTCTGAGTTGCAGCTGCTACCCAGCAATTTCGGCATTTTGCAGATTTTGTATAGTATAGCCAATCCTTCCAGGATTGACATGAGGTAGCCTATAGGAACTAAGATATTCACTCCCAATGTTGTATGGGCCATATATTTTTATATCCATGTATTTGACATATGTTAGCATGAATTTTATCTTATAAAACTATGAATTCATAGCTTGGGCACACTTGTGTAGCAGTGTTTTATCATGATTTATGTACTTGTCTCTTGATGTTGAGCCTTGCTTATGTTGAGTAACATTTTCCTCAAGATCTTGTCTTCATTTGTTGTTGATATTAATTAATAAGATGGCTATGGATTTATCTCACATTTCTATGAGTTGAGTGTCACTCCTACTCCATTGTTGTGTTTTCATATTGCTGGATCTCCAACTTTAGAATATCTTGAGATATTCTCATTGTTGTAGCATTTCCCTAATTTGGGGATATTACAGTGTTGGAGTGTGGAGTTTCAGAGGATAGGTTGAGCATAGTCCTAATCAGTGCAATGTAGAACTATGAGTTCAACATTGTGTATAGGGAGAGCCATGAGACAACAGATACACCATCATGGAGATCAGCAACGTTGTCACTAAGGAGTAGTGATTATTTGGGGGACCAATTATTGTTGGAGGATTCTGATGACCACTTCACTTATGAAGAATTATATGGGTAGATGTTAGATGATAGACATATTTTGATGGATAACATCTCCATTATTAGGATAGAGCCTTCTTGATGAGCATATCATAGCTCAAAGGGAATATTCTACCTACAGAATATTCAAAAACTCATAGGTTCTATGGGCCATCGGTGATATGTTCTCATGGAGGGACATCAAGGAGGATGCACTTAAACATATCATGGAGTGCAAAGATGGTCATCAGATTGGGGAGGATGGTATTTTCCATTGGGTGGATACCAAGCTAGAACATGATAGGAGTCATCACCCATAGTTAGGTGGATGGGTGAGGATGATGAGAAAGTGGTTGAAAGGCTACTTACAAATCTATGACACGGGGCAGCAGGAAGCATGGTTGCATTGGTTACTCTTGGGTGAGTATGGTTACCACCTAAAATTTCACATTTCTATGATCCATGCCTTGCATAATACTGGTGTGATGCAGCAGTGGGAGGCATGGTTGCACTGGTTACGTTTGAGAGAGTTTGGCCATCACATGACATATCACATGTCTATGTATGTGCTATTCTTTGGGACATTGTGTAACACTCACATGATGTTGTAGTAGGGAGCTTGGTTATGCTGGTCCGATGTAAAATTATACATGTGTGTTAGTATATGATTACTCCATGATTTGCATTTTGATGATCTAAGGTGGAAGCAAGAGTCATTGTTTCTTTGGTTACTCTTGGGAGAATATGGGGGGACATTATCCCATATCTTGCAAGATTATTATGTAGGATGGCAACATGAGGCCTTACTGTGTTGGCTTATTTTAGGAGAGTATGGCCACCATACTTGGTATGATGATGAGGTGGTGTGGCAGCAAGAGGTATTTATGCGATGGCTTCTCTTGAGAGAGTATGGCTACCATACTTGGTATGATGATGGTGTGATGTGGCATCAAGAGACATTATTGTTGTGGCTGCTATTAGGAAAGTATGGTTCAACATTTCACATGTCAACCCATATGTCTCTATTTCCTATTTTTCACAGCGTTGAGATGATGCTTGGAGTAAGCAGGGCGAACAAGGCCAATGGTGGGAACATGGAGAGATACATCCTACTCCATGTAGCATGGATTGGAGAGATAGTTCATGAGTTGGGACCTTCCACTTTGGGAAGCAAACACTTCAATTCATATATCTCATGCAGAGAAGAGGTTTTTGGACAACAAATGGTTTCCACTTGGGGACTCATTGATGGGGAGAGGCATCTAACTACATAATTGGATGCCATTCTAGACATACTAGAGAGGAAGCTATGTAGTTGGGCATTCATTACACATTGGAGCAGATGTGGAGACCTTTAGTATGAGGATGCCACTTGGGAGGGAGATGGATTGTTGTAGCATTCAGTTTTGCAGTTGCTTGAGGACAACCAACATTTTGGCAGGGAGGATTGTTATATTCCAAATTTTCCATCAGTTAATTTGAATATTAGAGTTCTTACTTTTTTTAACTAAGTAAATAAAAGGGTGTAGGGAAACATAAACCCCATAGATGAATAAAATTTACTTTGGTTTTGTGAATGTGTGTTAGTTAGATAGAAGATCAGTGTTATGGATTAGTGGAGAAACTTATTAATGAAGGAAGAGTGGATATCATGGAGAAATAATGAGGGAGATGATGGATATAGTGGAGGAATAAAAGTAAGATCATAGAGAAATAATGATGCAGTGATGGAGGAAGTGGTGCATTAAATTCACACATGATGGAGGGAGTGGAGAGTAAATGAAGAGATGATGGAGATCACAAGGAGACAACATAGTCTTCATGGAGACTAGTGGCCACATGTGCAGTGCAGTAATGAGGTGGGCCAAGGCTAGGAGAGGGTCACAAAGCATTAAAAAAATGTGAGGGCATCCAACGAAAGCATTCTGGATTTTGACATTGTATTGTTGTTTGAAATTTCTTTGCACACTTCAGTTGTTTAGCTAAGTTTGTACTGTTGTTTATCACACGGGTTTGTCTGAGTAGAGATCCCACCCTTATCCACAGGGGACTTTGAGTGTATACTCTAGAAAGTTTTTCTTTTATAAACCATTCATCATCTTGCATTGGTTGCACATTCAGCCCCTCCCTTCAGCACATACAACTTTAGGAATTATGCATTCTTGCCTTAGGGTTTGAGAGGAGGAAGTTAGTTTCCAATACTTCAGGTGGGAAACTAGTGGAGGGATCATCCTTTCCCCTTATTCTTCCATTTCAGTCTTCTGATATCAATATTGCTACATCTAGCATTAGGCCATCATTCTACACCTCCATGCAGTAGCAATTCCCGTAGAAATTACGCATTCCAATAATGTAGGGTCCAAGGAGGAAGGAATTTCCAAGTATTTTAGCTTGGAATCCTATGAGGGACCATTCCATCACTTTGGTGATATTATTTCCATCATTTTTTAGCAGTATTGCATCATCTAGCACAAGGATACAACTTTATCCCTCTTGATAGCACAATCACTTCCAACAGTTGTGTAGTTTGTAGCTGCAACTTGAGAGGAGGAAGGAGGAGGTAGATATCAAGCCTCTAGCTTGGGAATAATAACAAGAGCCCATCCCCTCACGCATTGAGCTGATGTATGTATTATGTTATCCTTTTTATCTTCAGTTCATGCAATATATCTGCATACCCAACAATTTTGCATTTCAAGCCCTAGGAGGGTGATTTTCCAAAGTGAGCCAATACGGAAATCCTTTCTGGGTTATGTTGGGTTTTCATCATAGTGTATAGATTCCAAATCCCGACATTTTTTGATCTCTGGAAAAACCTAATATACACATTCCTTTTTAGCCAGAAATTGTAGTCCCAACATTTCCAGTAGGGACAACGCAGTATAACCTCCAACAGAGCAGGAGTTACGCAATGTTCTTAGTGAGAGGACTTGAGGATCACTTTAGCCATATTTTTCGGCTTAAGTGTTTATATTTTTTAGCACTATTGTACATTGTAGTGGAACAACTCCTGATTAATAAAATGACTCAGTTTTTCTACCTATTTTTATGGTGTATTTAGTCTATTTCCATATTATTGTGATTTCTAGTTATTGGGTTTTTAATTACTGTCTTTTCCTATTTTTGGATATTACATACACAGTTATTTACAACATACTATCCTTATGTTTAATAATACAATTTTATATGTAGTTTGTGTCCATGCAAATCATCATGAAGCAAGAGGGAAAAAAATTCCACAAGAGGGTAGAAAGGAGCCATCCATAAGTGGAGACAAGGGTAAGAAAAAGCTCAAAGAGAATGGAAATAATAATTCATATGTCAAAAAGGAAGGAGTAAAATTAAAATGAAAAAATTGTTCCAAAGAGGGTCATGATGAAGCTCATTTTTCGAAGCTTAATCCTTAGATGAAACCAAACAATTTTAATAGAAAAGGAAAGTAAAAGATAATTGCAACTACACAAAATGACTTAGGTTCTAATTCAGGAGATGAAATAAATATAATAGCAATGGGAATGAAAGGTAAGTACATAGAAAGAACTAGCTCTTCAAGTTGTCCAAATGATACTCAAGATGGGAAAACTAGAATTGAACTTTTCCATATTCGGGTTATTTCAAAGGATAGAAAAAGTGATACACTTTTTTATAGTGGTTTAGAAGAAAATTTGATTTCCGAAGACTTGGTCAAGAAACTAAACTTAGATAAAATTCCTCATCCAAGACCTTATCCTTTAGGTTAGATATGAAAGAATGAAAACTTACAAGTTATGAGGAAATGCATTTTTAAATTTGCAATTACTGCAAACTTTCTTGATGAAGTTGAACTTGATGTAGTACCACTTGATATTTGAATTGTTTTGGGAAGCCCATATTTTTATGATAGAAAAGCTATTTTACATTTCCCTGAAAACAAGTATCACTTGCTCAAATATGATATTGAGTACATTGTTAGAGCATATCGATAGAAACTAAATCTTTCTCTTGTAAATGCCAGACAAATGAGTAAACTCATTAACTCTAGCAAGAATTTTGTGCCTCTAATAGTCAAGAAAAAGAATGATGTTGAAAATGAAGCCTTTCTGGGTTGTGATACAAGATTAAAATCTGATTTGGTTGACATAGTTAACCAATATGATGAGATGTTTTAGGAGAAAAAAGGATTGTCTCCCAAGAGCGTAATCTAACATGAAATACAATTGCAGCAAGATTTTCCTCTTCCTAACATCAGCATGTATAGGATGTCAGTGATGGAAAGTGCATAAATTAAAAAGAAAATTCAAGTACACGTTTTTGGAAAAAGGGATTATTAGACAAATAAATTCACCATGCATGTCACCTATTGTTTTAGTGCCAAATAAATATGGAACATGGTGCATGTGTGTGGACTTTTGTGCATTGAAAAAAATTATGGTAAAGAATCATTACCCACTTCCTAGAATTTATGATTTACTTTATGAATTGAAAGATGTAAATTACTTTACTAAGTTGGACTTAAGGAGTGGATATCATCAAATTATACTTGTTTAATTTGACATATGGAAGACAAATTTTAAAAAAAACAAGGTTTTTTTGAATGGCTTATTATGCCTTTTGGTCCTTGCAATGCTCCAAATACCTTTATGTGTGTGATGAATGATGTATTGAGGCCATTTATAGATGATTTTGTGATAGTATACTTCAATAAAATATTGATTTTTATTAAATCACATGAAGAACATGTCATGCATGTGAAAAAATTACTTGATTTCCTGAAGAAAGAACAACTGTTTTTAAAGATGTCAAAGTGTGAGTTTGGAAAATTTTCTTTAGTGTATTTGGGTCACATTGTTGGAGGAGGTGAAATGAAAATAGATCCCTCCAAGGTTGATATCATGTTGAATTGGTCAGAGCCCAAAACAGTTACAGAGGTAGGAAGCTTTTTGGGAGCAACACAATATTAGAGGAATTTTATTGTGAACTTCTCTTATATCGCATCTCCATTGCATGCATTGGCAAGTTTGAAGTAGGTCTTCAAGTGGGGAGGTAAATAAAAAAAGAAATTTATGCATTGAAATAAAATATCAATTCAACTCCAATACTTTCACTTCAAAACTTGATACAATCATTTGAAATTCAGACTGATTCTAGTGATAACACCATGGGTGTGGTCCTCATGCAACATGGTAAGCCTATCTATTTTCATTTGGAAACTTTTAATGGTGCGGTGATTAGCTATCCTACATAGGAAAAGGAGTTGCGTGCATTGGTGCAAAGTTTGAAAAGGTGGAAACACTACTTTATCGATAAGGAAACAATAATTCACATTAATCATCAACCATTGCAATACTTGCAATTGCAAACAAAGTTGCAACAATCAAGGCACTTCAAATGGATGGGTTTCCTTCAACAATTAAACTTGTTGATAAGGTATAAGGAAGGTATCTATAATAAAGTTGGTGAAATGCTTTCTAGGACTATTTTTACTATTGCTACTATTCTAAATCATAATTATGTTTTTCATGAGAGATATGTTGAACAATATGCTTTAGATAGTTATTTTCAAGATGTATATGAAACTTTTAGTCAAGGGAACCAAGTAGAGGAATTGGATTATTAGCTGCATGAAAACTTGTCATACCATCTTGGTAAGCTTTGTATTCCACAAGGAGAAAGAGTCAACATTGTAAGAGAAGAAAATACTTTTCTATTTGTTGATCATTTCAATGTAAGTAAGATGGTGGAACATCTATAGAGGTATTGTTATTGCCATCATATGGTAGAAAGTGTGTCACGTTTTATTACAGGTTGTTAATTATGTAAGCCTAGCAATAGAAAGTTAGGATCGTACACTCCACTTCCAGTACCTTCTCGTTCATGGGAGAGTTTTTCTATGGACTTTGTTGGAGGTCTTCCTATGTCAAAGAGGAATCATGACAATCTTTTTGTAGTTTTTCATAGGTTTAGAAAAATGTGTATTTTGATGTTGTCTAAAAAGAAAATTACAACTGAAAAAAATACTCAGTTATTCTTTCAGAATGTATGGGTGCATTTTGGATTGCCCACATCCGTTGTTACTGATCGAGATCCCCGCTTTGTTGGGAAATTTTGGTCAAGCTTGTGGGGATTCATGGACACCAAATTAAAAACGAGTACATCATTTCATCCACAAATAGATTTTTAAATAGAGGTGGTGAGAAATAAAGTGATGCATCTTCTTTATCGTTATTACAACAAGCATCCTAAGTTGTGGGATGAAAACTTGCACTACATTCAACATTCCTACAATGGGGAAAAGAACTTTTCAACTCAAACATCACCATTTGAGGAATGTTTGGGATACTTGCCTACATATCCTTTGGATTTAATTTTTGGAAAGGATGTTGATATTAATGGTCATAGTGACATAGAAAAATATATAAGCTTCATTGAAAAAATCAAATTGGTGCATCAAGCAGTCCAAGAACATCTGTAAAAGAGCCAAATCAAGTACAAGCCAAGAACATATAAGCATCATGTATATTTTGGTAGTGTATTCGGCGCATGGGCAAATGAGATACCCATTGCGAAGTAGGGAGGCTACTTACCTACATACAATTCACAAGTCAAAGTGGTTTGTCAAACGTTAGTATAACAAGTTCGACATGTAATAAGCTAAGTTAAATGGAAACATAACATACTACATAAACAATGAAACAAAAACAAAACAACATGCACAAGAAATACGCTCAATAGAGAAAACACACTAATAACTAAACAATGGAGAGATTTCTCCCTTTATTAGGAGTTAGTAGTAGTAGAAGATAGAATTATAAATCTCTTGTAGTGGATCCTTCAAGCTACATAACTCCAATATCCAAGACAAGGGGGTCTCTTCCCCTCAAGTTTTCAGCAAGCCTCTCTTCCCTCTCAAAGGATAGTAGATCAACGAACATATGGTGAACTCTCCTCTCTTGGATTGAGATGTTGGATGGCAAATAAATGAATCCTTCCAATCCTCTTGCTGCTAGATAGCCCAAGCTAGTTTTCTAAGGATAAATTTGGCCAACATAACAATGTGTCTCCCATTTCTCTTCCCATGGTAGGCTTTTATAGATCGTTTCCAAATTTTCCCTCCCTCTCCTGGTCCAAGATGGATGGTGACACAAGAGTGGGGATATGATTCCTTTGTGTGCTACACTAAAGCCTCAATGTGGCTCAAAGGAGACTGTACTTGGTTAGGTTGATTGAGAATACTTTTTTCCAAGTGTGCCAAGTGGTCAAAAATGGTGACATTCTGCATCCCCAAGACTACACGGCTTTGGAAGGGATAGGCGCTCACAACGCGGATATTGAAGGAAAAGCCACAATGCACACTCAGAGCCAGTTCTTCTTGTGCACGGTCCAAATTTTTTTTCCTTCTGAACTTAGGAAAATTTAACTTTTTAGCTCCTCTATACCTTCTTCTTGACATTTTCTAAATTTTTATGCCTATATGATCTTCTAGTGTTAACAATTTCCCCCTAATGTATGAGGTCTAGGAAGAATTGTATAACTGAAATACATTATACTTTATTTTTGTGTGTAGTCCTTTTGTGAGAGAGAGAGAGAGAGAGAGAGAGAGAGAGAGAGAGAGAGTAACTTGCTTTATAATTGAGGTTAGAGACCCCTTGTCATGATGTTTTGACTACTTAAGCATATCTGAAAGATAGTAGTTCTATTTATGTCACTTTTTGGTAATTGTGTTAGTGTGTTTGGTGCACGCATGTACGAAATCATAGAAACTTAAGCGGTGTGGTATACCCTCTTATGTTATTGGTCATACGTAGAAAAAGAAGTGGAGTCAAGAGAGTTAGTGGAACATGCTAGAACATACACATACTAGATAGAGAAATAGCATGCATATTCGAACTAAAAATAAACTAAAACTAAAAAAAATAAAACAAAATCTCTAAATAGATTCAAAGAACTGCAATAATCCAAACGGTGGCTCTTTTGGTCCCTCTTATTGAGTGCTGGTAGGAAATGAGGATGAAACCTTTACCCTCTTGCCAAAGGGCCCTTAGAACTTGGGTTCTAAGTATCAATTCAATGATGTATCTACTTCCAAGCTTGTCTCAGTGAAAATTATCCCTCTTTGTACTATGGTGGACTGAAATTGTTGGATAGACAACAATTGAGTCCCCTCTATCTCAACTCCGGATCACACACTGCTGGTATTGCTTGGGGAAATTCTGGCAAGCATAACAATGTTCTCTCCAATTGTTCATCTCTTGGTGGCCTTATATAGGAGAATTAAAATCCTCCTTCCCTCTCTTGGTACATTGTGTATGGTGACCCAAGAGAGGGGGATGATTCCATTGTGTGTTCCCTTGATGTCTAAGGAGGCTTTGGTGGTTGTCCTTAGGTGGCTTCAAGTGTGAAATCACTATCCTGGAGTGTGCTTTTTATGGTCCTAGAAAGTGACTTTTTCCACTCCCAGGATTGCGTGCATTTCAGGTCAAAAGGCACGCAAAGGCACTCTTCTCGAAGGATTATGTGCACAAAAGCATTTATGACTTGCTCAAATTTTACTTTTCCTCAGACCTTCAAGATTTTTAAATAATTTCCAGATTCTCTAATATTTCTCATCCCCGTAAATCCTTTTTCCTGACATTAAATAATGACGTCTTTGCCTGTATGATTTTCCAGTGTTAACAGTTTCCCCCTAATGTGTGAGGTCTAGGAAGAAGTGTATAGCCAAAATACATTATAGTTTCTTTTCTGTATACTATGCATAGAGAGAGAGGGACCTGCGTGAAGCTTGGAATTGGGGACACCCTACACTGGTTCGAAGAATGACCATGTCCTATGGGATCCTTGTAAGCAAATATAATACAATATATATCAAAATTTTCTACGAGGGAGGCATGTCCCATGATCATAATGTTGTGGCTAGTTAAACAAATATGTTTGATAGATACATTTTCTATCTGTGTCACTAATATGGTAGTGATATGTTCATTGATGACAAAAACTACTAATGCCCTCAGGGGCATTTTTATTTGACAATAGGTGGAATATGGTACCCATATGTGTAAAATTGGTATAGCATATAACTGCAAATTTTATGCATAGGTGCTCGCTGGGACCTTCCGATGTAAGCATTGCTGAAAGAGATGCTTATTAAGGCACGGGTCTTCGACAAATTTGATCAAAGTGAAATGGTTGTAAGGTACGATACCATCTTGACATGAATGCTTATTTCATAGTCAAATGTTAGCAGGATCGATGACATCTGTGGGTAATGATGTCTCCCACAATGCCACGCGAGGATGCCCCTTTTATGGATAGGGGTGATTGAAGGTACCGCTTCATTTATGTAAAATGGGTGTTGAAGTCAACAAAAAGGAAGCCTCAACCGAACAAGGGGTTGTTGATATGACAGGTCAGGGACTTGGATGTGATGGGTTTAACATAGGCATGGTGGCGAGGGGTGACTAAAAATTGATGATGAGGGTTCAGTGGTCCAAGGTTAGAGTATTATAAGTAGCTTGGACGCAGTCATAGATATTTTTGATGGGGAAATCCCTAGAGTCGGTAGGACTTCCAGGGTGGGTATAAACTAGCTATGAATGTCACGCTAGCTTGTGCATGGGGGTTTGATGCTCCGACCAAGAGTGTTCAGGGACTGCTGCCATAGGAGAAAAAATGAATGAGTTGGTGGGGGACATAGTGTGCTATTTGCGGTCTTTGTACACTTACCAAAAGAATAAAACAACAGGGTTTGGTTTGTACAAAACACAGAGATGAGTGCCCCAAAACATGAAATTTTTCACTCACTGATGACATGAGGAAGCTATTCTGCTGAGGGCGGGGGCCCCATTGTTTGGTCTCATGTGTGGGGTTGATGAAGTGGATGAAAAAATATCGTAGATGGGATTATGCTGGTGGCGGTATGGTGGGCCAACTGCGAGGCACGGTAGTGTGCTTTTGATGTACTTGTAAAACCTGGTCATCTAGGAAGGGGGTTTTATTCTGTATGGTAAAACTTGACCTTATGCATGGTGGATGCATGGGCATGAGGTGCTTCTCGAACTAAAGTGGTATGGCCATGGCGTCACTTTTGTTGTGATATATGATCTACTGTGGGTGATGATCGCCATGGAGGGGAGGCTCTACCGACCAACAAGGATGTTTATCATATAGACGACAAGTTGATGATAAACACGATCGGATATGTGGAACCTATGGTTGATTTATTATGGAGAAATGACGTGAGGATATGCCGAGTTTTTTGGAAATCTATCATGCTGGGAGTAGAGTGATACCTGCTCTGTAACTTTCAGTGGATGGAGTTGCAGATGTTTTGCGAGATTTCTTGCAAAAAAAACTACCTCAAGTGAAAGCATCTTATTTATCAAATCTTATTAAAAGTCATGAGATTTAAAAAAGAAGATGAGAGAGGGAATATTTGCTAGCACTAAAAAATTATTTTTTGGGGGTGTGAATGTGTGGCATCACCTTTGGGAATTATGGAGTGTTGATCACAATGTTGCTTTTGGTCTGGCAATCAGATACTCTAAGCTCCAGTTTTCCCTTGGGAGTTGTTACTTGGCTCCTAGTTTTTATTTTGGTTGGGGTTTCCCCCAGACTAAGATCATAGGGGGCATTGCTAGTTACTGCCCCCTATCCAATATCTCCCCTTTTGTTTGTTCCTCAACTTCTTTTCGCAAAATTTGGAGGATTGTCATAATTCTCCTAGTTGTATGGTTTCTGATGACCCTAGGAAGGGTTGCATTAGATTGACCGATGCATTATGTTGTGCCAGTGGTCCATTTTGTGCGGGGAATGGGGGATATTAGTTCCCTTGTCCCTGGTTGGTATATGAGTGCTGAGTAGAATCGTATGAGTATCCAAGGTATTTGTTACGGCTGCCTAGGTGTCCTTCGGCCAAAGACCTGATCAAAGAATTTGCAGAATCGATGCGCATGGTACTACTACTACCTAGGTGATCTTGGGAAAAAAAGAGCCGATCAAATCGTCTTCAAAATCGATGCACATGGTACTACTACTGGCTAAGTGATTTTGGGTCACAGACCCAATAGAGCCATCTGAAAAATCGACCTACCTCATAACTCTATGAGTATCATGGGTGTTACCATTTCCTAGGTGATCTTGGATCAATGATTGATATCAAACCATCTGTAGAATTTACCTACCTGGTAACTCTCTGAGTATCATGGGTGTTACTGCAGCCTAGGTGATCTTGGGTCAAAGAACCGTATCAAACCATCTGCAGTAGTCAATGAACTTGGTCACTCCTTGAATACAGATTACTGCTACCTAGGTGACCTTGGGTCGAAGAACCAATGAAGCCATCTGCAATAATCGATGCGCTTGATAACTCAAGAGGATGAGGAAACCAAGTTCCCCTGTCCTTGTTTGGTGTATGGTGGCTTGGGCAGAGCTCTTCCATCAGTATGTCTCTCTGCGTACTAGGTCCCCTAAGCTGGAAGATAGGTTCCTCCATGGTGATATGACTGTGCCTTACTGGTCAAATTTTTCTGATCCATATGATGACTTTGAAAATTGGGTTGTGGTATGTTCTGGGTAGAACAATACGTATAATCGGGGTTTTAACTACTGCTACCTAGGTAACTTTGGGTCAATAACCCAATTAGACAATTTGCAGAGTTTGACACCCCTGGAAATTCTTGATAAGTTTTCAGGCGCAGAGCATTTAGAAAGATATTGTAAATATATCCTAATTGTGTATAAATCATCTCAAGTTGTTCGGCTTTGTTGATGGTGTCCTCTTCAGATATGGGCCTTTGTTGCACCACATCCTTTGTAATATTTGTAGTGAGAGTTTTTAGGAACTAGTCTAAAAGCACCCAATCGTCGAGTTTAGCTTTACATAAACTATGATGTTGCCTCCATTCGTGGAGATGGTGCGAGATATGGACAGCGAGGGTTTTTCTAAAGAATCTCAGTAATTCCATTCTGGAATCATGGTGAATGGGTATCTGAAAATATTTTAGGAATGCAGTTGTGAGGGTGAAAAAGGTTCCATGTGAAACAGAGAGTTGCTCCACATACCATTTCACTGCTACTCCTATCAGAGTGTGTTGAGATAGTCTCAATCAAATAGTGTTTTCAATGGTAATGTTCGATGAGCACCATATGTTGAAGGTCATGACATGATTACCTGGGTCTTCTCCTTTCTTTCCTTCAAACTTTGGTATATCCGAAGGGAGCTTCGTGGGCATGGGAGGCCATGTAGGGTTGTGTGAAATGGGGTCATTCATCATCTTGGTTAAATCAGGTAGTTTTAGTGAAGCTAAGAATGGTTACTGTGAGGTTGAAGCCATTGTAACTTGTGAAGACACAAAGTTTTCGTTAGTAAGAGGGTTTTTCTACGACGTACCCTGTTGTGTATTTGACTGGCTTCCAGAATGGGTCGCACTGCTCAGCCATCTATGGGTCATGGGAGGAGTGGTATGTGGTGTGGCATTCGGAGACCGACCATGGTTCCCAACTAAGGATGCCCCAATAAAGGATGAACCAATAATGGTTGCAGTGTTCCGTCTTTGATGCCTAAATGGGGAAAGACCTGGAACCCCTCCTGGTAACGGGGGGAGGTCCAAAAGACGTCTAGATCGATGAGGTCCCATTGGGTCCATTCTGGTGTCAACTAGATCTGGCTTTGGAAAAATTTGAGAGGATAGATTTTATGATAAAAAAAAATTCTGATCGCATACATAAAAAGAAGCGAAGATAAAATAAATTTTCCCTTTAAACTAATCCTATGTGATCAAGAAATCGAAAATATGGTTTTTGTTTGTTTTCATATGGTACTCAAATCCTAGAAGACCTATTCCTCCTCACACACTCAAATGTAACTGGACCTTGAGAATACATCTTGAAAATGCTGGTATAGTGTCCCGTAAGAGCTAGCGATACCCCCAGTCAGCCGAAGAAAATCCACCAAGGTAAGGGTAGAGGATCTAGTGCTTACCTGGACCATCACCTATAGGGAAAGGATGCCCTAGATTTTTCCACTAGGTAACATCATCACACGTGATCATTCGAGTCTTGAGCTTCTTGGTAAGTTAGCTAACAATACCAAGTATCAACTGGGTCAGGTAGCCCCAACTGATACCACACGCACTGCACTTAAGCCTAACACTCTCTAAAACAGGTCTCTGCCACACTTGGGTTTCCTTTTCCGTGGGTTGATAGGTGGATTTAAAGCTCCCTAAACAGTCAAATTCTATTTTTCAAGATGAATAATTATCAAGGAAACTTATTGGATGCCTACCCCATTGATCCTAACCTAAACTATAAATTATTTTGTGGCCTCTATGGGTAGAATTTAGTGAGTTTTATTAAGTTAGTTTTAGGTGTATTTTCTTTGCTTACTGTGTGGAGGTGTGTGAGAAAAAAGTGGACAATAAAATAGCTTGAATGTGTGGATATGCGATGATCCGTTTCAAAATCCCCTATTAAACTATGTTATATTGTTCCCTGCTCAAAAGAAAAACATGTGCGGATATGGGTCGCTTTCTATTTTTCCTAGTTAATCTATGTGATCAACATAAAGGGAGATTGTTATAGGTCAATTTGGGCATCATTCCCAATGACCTAGTTAAACTGGACATCATGCCAGAACCAATGAATAGATTCTATCATCCCCTATCATTTTAGTTGCTACATGCCCTAAGACAAAGAACAAAGAGAAATCATCCCCGGCTTCCATTGCAAGGTTTCCAAGATTTGAAGTATATGTTATAACACCTATGAGCTCACCAATGTAGCCTCTCAAGGGGCTAATTGTGTTGCATATGCAAGCAACTCTACTCAAGGGTGCTCTGCAAAGAACTTCTCGACACTCAAGGGTGTGTTGGTCAATTGGGAGCAAAATTCTCATTGTTCCGGAATCTCCACTTGGCCAGTGCCTTCTATAAAAGTGTATATGTGTCAAACTTCGAATCCATGTGTCCATTTCATACCTCTGAGCTTGGGAACATGTCTTGCCTATTATTATAAATTCATTGATTGTAAAACTACCTTCATCTTATCTATAAATTGGGCACAGACCCTAGTGCTTGAGAAGGAAGAATTTGAGTAGAGAAATGCTAGTGGACTTTCAATTAAGGAATTGGTTTGAGTGATATGCTACTGGAGAGATGTTCATTGTGATGAGGCTAGGATGATGCTGGAGATGGTGACATCAAATCAGTCGCTAGTTGTAACCTCCCCTTTATCCATTAATAAATATTGATGTTTAATTTCCCACATATATATCTGTATATGCTTTTGCCTTTCATATTATGAATTCTTATCTGATATATATGGTTCATGTTTCATTGATTTAACTGAATAACTTGAATAGGCACATGTATATTGCTATCCCTTAGTTTTTTAGTGTTAATTCTTGTAGGAAATGTTTTGGCGATCTAGCTTGGATTTGAAGCTACAACAAGAGCGGCAGAAGGAGAATCGAAAGCGCTTGGACTGCAAGTAAGTTTCTTGATCTGTTCTGCGTGTCTATTTACTGTTATGAAAATTATGTGCAAAGTATTTAATATGTTGTTCTAAATGCATTGAACCGCATTTAGGGAAGAATGATTTATCTGTAATTCATAATTCCGCATAACAAATTAGCGACTACAATGGGCAGTTTATGCTTCATCCTTGCTGTATTTTTCCTTTTTTATCAAACCATTAGCATTTACTCTAAAAGATTAGGCTTTTTGAATTCGAATTTTCATTAGAAGTTTGTTAAACAACTTGATTTTTTGTTCTCTACTACACCCAACGCACTATTGAACAAGACATAGTGCTTTGCATATCACTGTCTCGCACTCAGGGTTGCATTCCAACACACTGTCTCCCCTTAGAGACTATGTTGCCCCCTAGAGCTAACAAAATTCCTATTGAATTTTTCATTGCATTTTCTTTCAGTTTTTTTTTTTTGTGTTTTCAAAGAGCCTGATGCCTCATAGATACCAGTGACTTTACCTACCTCTTCCTCCTTTGAAAGAAAATTTTGTTCAATGTTTATTTAAAGTGTTTTTATTTATCATTGATGAATTAGTTTCAAAGTATTTTCATTACTTCATTAGATCCTTTTGTATTTTGAAAAGGAATTTTTCGTTAAATTATTCGTTTCCTATAGGAGAAATTATAGTTAAAATATTCATTTTTCCTTAAAAAAGAAATTGTTGTTCAATTCCTGATTTCTCAAAGCAAAAGACATATTTTTTTATTGATTTGATGCACTTAGTTTCCTTTTCTGCATTTACATTAAAGGGAATGAAAATAAAAACCTTCATTTTCATGTAGTGGATTGTGTGTTTTGGATAGGAACAATTAGGAAAGCTGAATTTTAGTTTGTGCTCTTTGATTATTTGCTCTCAAATTAATTGTTCTTTCCCTCTAGTAGCTAGGATTTTCATTGAAAAAAACTAAAAGTGAAAATATTGCTTATCATTTTAGTTTTCATTTTAGGAATTTCCAATACATCATCACGATGAACATTGAAAGGAAAATTGATAAACAAGATCAACTTAAAATTGACATCAATTTACCAAACAAAACATTGGAACCATAACGATAACATTTAGAAGGTCTAAGCTAGAGATGTGTTCTGACGTCGTAAAACATAGTAGCTGTCCTTAATTGTGTACGATACATTCCGAGTTTGATACCTCACTCCACGTACATAAGTATATCATAGCTTTTCCACGTACTTTCAGGTATATCGGGCAATGTTACAGTACGAAAAGTATAAAGGGGTGCTCTCACTATGCGGTTTCACATTAGACAATGCTAATATAGACTTGGGTCTCCATGTACCTTCAGGTATATTTGGGAGGAAAAATTTAGGATTCTATCGATCCATAGTGAACTCGGCCACCTTGTAAATTGTTATACACCGAACACAACATTCGGGGAGATTGCCTACCCATACTTATTGGTTCGCCAAGAGGTATTGTGTTGTTCATAGTTTCATGGTAAACCTTTTGCCTAGCGTACCCTTTTATTTTGTTTATTTATTTTTGGTTAAAATAAATCAGTCATCATGGAAGAACAAAATCCTTTTCCCTATCATTCACATATATTAGTATTGAAACCACCTTCACCACCAGAAGTTACTCCTGTTCGGCGAAGACGATATCACTCTACCGAAACTAGTACTATCAATACCTCTAGTGAAGCATCATCTTCCCATATACCAGAGTCAGCACAAGTTGTTTCTAAACAACTTGGTTTGTCTACTATTGTCGACACAGAGTCCTCACAGCTACCCGTGGTCATGATCCATCCAATCAGTGAGACCATACCTCATGAACCCAACGTTGTTCAACTAGAAGTTGATCCGGATCCTGTCTCTTCTTTGCTAGGAAATATGAATCCTGAAGTCGAATAAATTTCTGTAGCCATTGAGTCTCCCATATCACACAGTCAACCTCCTGAAATATAATTTGGGCCTGAAGGAGAGATACTTCCACCTGGTTTTATTTCGATTGAGGAAATACTAGAAGACAAGACACCTTTAACTCCAACCCATTTTGGGGAGGATCTTTACATGTACGAGTCTTTTCCTCAATCACCAACCTCTGATTTTGTTGACATTTTTCCTATTCATATTCCCGTCGATTAAAAATGGTATACATTTGGTCAAGTAACCATGCCTAAACCAACATCTTCGGTTGGGCCATCTGTTCCAATTACGTCAGCACCTACCCTTACTACCTCATCAATGTTTACAACTTCACCAGAATCATATTTTCATGGTGGCCCTTTGGTCCCGTCAGGTTATAAATATTTATCTGGAATTTTTTCTGGTGCATCTTCAAACCCATGGACTTCACCAATGTCATCGTCTAGTATTCTAACTGGTAAAACTATAGTGAGTACTAAATGGGTTGATTCTCTATACACATCATCACGGCAATATCAAGCTGGTCCTTTTGGGTCTATTCCATCCAGTACCATATCAACTGGACTCCCTGCATTTGGAGATCAATATTTTCTATCTTATTATACTCCTCATGCGGGGGGGAAACCTTTGGTCACCCACTTTTACAGTACTCCTTCATTTTTTGGTCAACCTAATGTTGAAATGAATGTTTTTCAATGGCATCCCACTGTGCCTATCCAATCACAAATGGTTGTACACTTGTATCATCCAATTCAACCTGTTACACCTGTTAGACTCCTATACCAATAGGTGCCATTTTTCATGATTGTCTTGATTGAACTATACAATATGTTCAAACCTTTTTCTTGTGCAAAGGTGTTCCATATTCTTGAAAAATAAAAAAATCAAAAAATTTAAAAAAAAAATGTAAAGAGGGTATACCCTAAAAGAAAATCAAAGGGTAAAAAGAATAAAATGGTCAAATAAGTGAAAGAAATGAACCCCAAACAAAAAAAAAAGGCCAAGGAAAGTGTGCAAGTCCAAATGCCACTACTATTTCATTTTTTGTAAATAAGCAAAATTGTGTGTTGCTTGTCAAAACTTTTTCCACAATTCATGAAGAGTCAAACTGTTTAAACTTGACTCATTCATTTTTTAATTTCATGTTGTAGAATAGAGGATAAATATCTAACCAAATTGTTTAATATTGGCAGATAATTAGATAGGTAGAGTGGATAAAAGGAGCTCAACAGTTTAATCTGAGCCCTTGGATGTAATAAGTGTAGAAATAGATAGATTTGCCATGTAAAAGAAAAACAAGATTGAAAAGGGTTTTCCAGTCTAAGTGCACCCTAATAAAAAAGAGAAAATGGTAGGGTAAGGAGGTAGGGTAGGTAGATGTTGTATGCTAGAATTACATGTGATGAATGATGGTTTTAGATGTGTTAATCTTTTACTTTCATCACAAATTACAAAGGAAGCTGATACACTAGAAGCATGTCACAGAAAGCAAAGTCAAAATCATTAACTTCCCATCTCACTTTTCCCCTAAAGCTTTTACTAATTTCCCCTAAGTGCTAAGGAATTTGAAGATTAGAGGGGCTCAAGGCATTTCCTTGACTTTTGGAGGGACCGGACCCTCGGCCCAATGATTGGAAAAAACCTTAGTATTTAAAGATATTTATCATTACACTCATTCACTTTTAATCCTTTCTTAAGTAAAATCCCATTTTACTTAGGAAAATCATGCCATATTTCATAAAAGCCCCTCAAAATTACTTGCTATTCTAAATCTAAGTGTTGAAGTTGATATAATGCAATTTTCTTCAGAAATCTTCACTTTCTTAGTTGTGTAAAGTATTTTTAGTTTTCCATGTTCCTTTGTCATATTAACATATAATTTTAATTATTAAATCCTTATACAAATTACCTTTTCCTATATATATAACTCCTCCAATGTAATATCCCAAAAAACCTTTGTATTATACGTTTTAGCCAAAGTATTTAAACCCATATGATGAAATCAAATACCCACATTATAAAATCCCTTTGGCTAAAAACATATCCTTATAAACTATCTCCGCCCCCTATGGTTAATAAATTTCATTAATTTATTACCATATAATAAAAAATATTTGAAAAAAGGTTTAAACATATATTTTATGTTTTAAACGAAAAAACAAATAAAACCCAAGTCTCCGTAACCCCGACCCTTCATAAAACCAAAGGGATTAATTAATCACCTGGGTTAATTAATAACCTCCCCCTCCACCAATCAAAAGCTTCCCGGAATGATTAACTCATAATAAAACACGTTGGGCCCGTGCATTAACTTCCCCGCCACTTCCTTTTCGGACCACCGTTCGATCATTCCATTTGAGATCTACGACCCATAAACATTCCGCTGCCCATCCCTTGTCCGACAATTAACGTGCGAAATGGGAGTGGTTTCCAAATAGTGTCCCTACCACGTGTCATTCAACCAGTGGAATCGCTGCCAAGTCGCAGAAAACTGCCTACTCCCAAAAGCGGTGCGGAATTTACCGCTTACCGCCCATTTCCCTTGACGTGTCATGTCGTACGCTAGTGACGTCATCCTCAAAAAATAATAAAAAATTCTTTTGACTTTACAAATAAAACAAATTTCACGCATTTTTCCTCATTTTGTATGTTGAAAGCAATTGCGCCCTCCACACTGAAAATTTGAAAATCGACTGTTAAACTTCCATTAACAGAATTTACTGAAGACAAGCATCATTCCAGTATTCAAGCGTCCATCCGTCGTCCATTAGTACCTGTTAAACATTGTTTTCCTTCTGAAAACAGGTATTTACATCATTTCCCATTTCAAACTCTGTGAAATCATGCCGTTCATTTAAAATTCTATACCAAAGAACTGTTACAGAGTGTTTTGAGTCTTCCCTTTCCTCAGAATTTCAATTGCGTCCACAGAAAGTTGTAAATTTCATCTTCAAAACTGAAATTGTGCCCTTTCCATGAAAAACCCCCGAAATTTCCACTTTGAATACACAAGAACCAAAATGGAAGTTCCTTTGGCCCTGAATGTAGTTCCATTGAGTGCCCCCCATAGAGATTTGGATTACTTATCATTAGTGGACAAAGATTTTCAAATAAAGGACTTGAATTTTACTGAAAATCCCCTTCGAATTTATTTTCGCTGCAGAGACAATTATTTGAATGGCTCAGATATTATTGGGTTATGGGAGTCTGGTCTTCCTAGGTACCTTTTCCCCTCAGTCCATATCTTTCCTGAAATTATCCATTATTGTCATGTTAATTGTGACCCAAATCAAAGAGCAGTTTTATCCCCAAGCCAGAATATCCTTTTCTCCATAATTGCTCAGTCCATCAATGATATGTTACATTTTTAGCCTGGTGAAGCCCTTACTCCTTTGACCATTGGAGAGTTATTGGAGAAATTCACTAAATTATCTCATGAGGAGTTAACCCACATTTTCCAAGATTTCAAGTGGCCAGAGTACCAGCCCAAAGGCCCTCCCCCTTATGCTAGTGTTTATTTTACTGAAGAAGGGAAAAATATTTTGAGTATGATATCTTTCATAATGGGTTTTAATACCAGTGAGTATGTTGATCATTTAACCCTGGTATTATTATCTATGTTCACCCCTGGATAGCCTCCTGCTGTCAGGTATGACTTTGCATCTTTCATTGCAGATAAAATGCATGACCAATTCATGAGATTGGAGAACGAGAAAGTATTCAAATATTCTACTGTCATTTACCATCTCATGCTTTATTACCAGTCTGAAAATTTCCCTTTCCATATCAGAAAACTTGATGCCTAAGGGAATCCAAGATCTGTTATCTTTTGGTCAGCCATTACTCATTGTTCCATAGATTCTCCCTATTCTTATAATGAGTTCATTGACCTTTTCATACATCCTGCAACTACCTTGTTGACAGGAGTTGCCCCTCCAAGACTCAGCAATGAAATCAGAAAAATCCTTCAGCTTTCAAAACAGTATAAGATAGGTGACTGGTACTTCTATCAGAATCATACTGAAATTAGAATTTATGGATGTGAATTGAGCCCTTTCAAGTTACCCAGATATGTTCCAATGAGACTTTTTGCACTTGAGTATTTCAGACAAATGAACAATTTAGATATAATTCACTTTTGTAATGCCAAGAAAAAGGCTCAACTTAGGATAAAGAGCCAACTAGGTCCATTTATCTGCAATTCTAGGGATGGAGGGGAAGAAGCTCAAAATATATTAGAGGAACATTACAGATTGCAGAAAAGTTTCCACTGGGTACCCTATGACCCATTCAACTTTATTTGTGACAAAAGGATGAAAAATAAATCAGCACCCTACATGCATCGAAGAATCCCTGAAATTGAAAAGTATGCTAATACAGATGAGTGGGTAGAAGGAACTTTTATAGAGAAGGATAGTGAGCAGGTTGATATAAATAATGTTATGAAAGATCTTGCAAAAATACTTGACTTGGATTCTTTTACACAGGTACAGAGACCAGAGGTTGGTACTTCTTTTGTTGGTATTATTCAGCAGAATTTACAAGAAAAAATTCCATCAATTGCAGTTGAATCCAAAGGTAAAGAGAAAGAACCAGAAGTACAAGTCATTGAAACATTCACCATGACAGAAAAACCTAAAACTTCCAAGGCACAAGATCAAGCACATGTTTCTCCTATTCAAGTCAAACACCCTGAAGTTTCAAATTTGCAGACTCCATCTAATGTGGAAAAAGGAAAGAAAAGACAAGTTAAAGATCCTACTCCTCCTAAGGAATCTTCACAACAACCTCAAACTAAAAGGCAGAAACTGAATCCACTTATAGAAGTGGAATCTATTGATGAAATCTTTGATGAAGAAAGGGAGGATAGTCAGCTTACTGGTTCAGTTAGTGAAGCATATACAGGTCATAAAGGAAAGGAAATACAAAGACAATTAAGCACTGAAGTGTCTTCATTCAAACAACCAAAGACAGATGCAGGAGACATAAAAAAGACATTTATCAGTATAAAAGCAAGGAATGATCCACTAAGGGTCCAGGTGTATAATCAGTATCTTAAAATGGCTCCACAAAATCAAGAGAGATTAATGGCAGCTTTTGACATTCAGCAAGGGAAAATGTTAATGAGCCATTTCAAATCTAAAGTGCCAAAGCCACAAACAACAGCTGACTACATCAGGACCAATTTTGAGGTCCTAGCAAAAGATATTCATCCATTGGACCAGATAGAATTACACAAGCAAACTGGAGAAATGATATATTCTACCCTTACTGAAAAAGCAATGGCAGCTCATAGATTGCAAGATTCTTTGAATAATACAAGTACCCAGTTATAGATTGAGAAAGCTTCTTCTCAAGCAAAGGATAACAGAATAAAATCTTTGGAGGAAATAATCATCAGTTTGGGTCATAATCCCAAAGATATAAAAGGCATTGAAGCACTGATTAAAAATAAGGATGATGACATTGCTGCATTGAGGAAGCAATTGAAATTACCAGCTTCAAGGCATCCTCAAACTGAAGAAGTATTGAAGAAAAATTCAGAAGAAGAAATGATGGAGTTGCTCCTGAAAATGAATGAGCAACTAAGTGAAACAGAAAAAGAACTGGAGCAAGCATTGAAAGAAAAGCAGTCTACTATTCAGAAATCCACAACAAAGGCTACTACAGGTACAAGTACAATAGCAGCAGACCAGCAAACAGACCCATCACAGGTGACTAATTCTAGTTTAAGTTCTGAAGAATTAGTAAAACAAATGGAAAGTTTAAAACTTAGAGTAACAGAACTTCAATCTACAAAGTTACAGCTCATAAATTTGGAACAAAAATATGATATGTCAAAAAAGACTGTTGCTGACCATACAAGAGAAATCAAAAGGTTGGAGAAATAGGTTAAAGCTTTAGAAAAGGATCTCTCATTGGAGAAGCCTTTGAGAGAAATCAATGAAATTCTTTGGAATAATATTATTCAGTCAATAAAGGATATTTGGTCCTTCATTCAAATAATCTTTGAACAAAATGACTTGGTCAAAATAGCTCTTGAGGAAATTGACAAAACAAAAGAAGAATTGAGAGACAGACCTGAACAAGCAAATCAACTCATACAGTTCTTAAACACCCAGACCAGACAACAGCTTGCAGAGCTTGGAATTGAGGACAGAACAGGTAAAATTTTAGAAATAAAAAGAGTTTTTACTAAGAGAACTCTTATGCAAAATCTGGAACGTAAGTGCTGAGATATTCAAGAAGAGATCATTTCCTTCAAAGAAAGGTTTAATGTTTTATTATCCAGCGGGTTGCCCAGTCCTATGATTTCAGAAGACAAAATAATGGACTTGGGAACTTATGTTAATAGATTGGACATACATGCTCACAATTTAACCTGTTCCTCTATTAGTTCATTAGAATCAACATTGCCTATAGGAAAAAATCTTTATGACAGATTGAAGAATTTATTTCATCTTGAGCACGAAATAAGATATTTGTTCCCAAATCAGCCCAATTTCTTCAGATACAAAGAGGCTGATGAAACATTAAGAAAAATCCAACGAACCAAAATAGCAGAAGACAAATGGTGGGAAGACCTGTTAGAAATTTTGTAAAATTCATCTTCAGATGGAAAATTTTGCCTTTTTACTATTGTGTGAAGGATAAATAGATGAACAAAGGTTAAAAAGTATCAGCTTAGTAGTTGAAAGTGTATCAGTAAGAATAGAAGAGTATCAGACAAGCAAGGCAGTCAGAAAAGAATTACCAAAAAGGACAACATCGAGCTAGATTGTAGGACTTGCCTCCAGCACATGCATAAAAGGAGGAAACAGCACAACATCGGTTGCTTTTTATCCTATCTACGGGACCATCTGTCTCTCTTTATGTTGTAACTTATTCATTAGTCACCCTAGATTATTTCCTATGTTGTTGTGAGATATTTTCAATCATTTTTTGTATAAATAAGCCCTCGAATGGAGTATTGAGGGTGGATTCTACTACTTTGCTATAACATTGATGTTTTTGGAATAAAAGTGCTTTGGAGAAATTTATTTGTGGCTTGCTGGATGATAATTTGAAGCTCAGGACTTTTTGCAGGATTCATGTGTCGGATTGCAGTTCAATAAGTCTTTCTATCCTATGTCTTAAGTTTTATATCTGTTTATAATATCACTATGTTCCATTTCTGAATAATTGACATAAAAGAATAAATCAGAACTTACTTAAGTGTACTCTGATTTTCAATTGCAGTTATTCCAAATGTTTTCTTCCAAACTGGTTATAAGCAACGAATTCTTAATTGCTCTTGTTTCGCTGGTTTGAACATTTTGATTGCTATAGTAAAGAATTCTTAACTACTCTTTATTTGTAATCATTCATTTTCTTTCTTTGAATATGTTGAAAGATTCTTGATTTCCTTTCATCCCTTCAAAACCCATTCCATCTACTTTAAATCCTAAAAATTGTTCTCTGTTTGGCTATCTTGGCCTACAAAGCCATCTTGTGTGTAGAATAGTAATCCAGTAAAGCCATCCTTTCGACTCCATACCCCAATGTCCTGAAAATATTCAACCTTTCCCTTAGTTGGCGAAATCCAGCATTTTCAAACAAACTCTTGGACTTATAACTAGCCTAAAATTTTCTAATAATAAAGTTAAATCATAAAGAGAGAACCCTCTCTGGATACAGATTGGCTAGATTCTGTATCCGAAGGTTGGTTTGTGGTTACCTCGGGTATACTTTCCTTTTCCACAACTTCAAGGAAAACCTGAGTGATAACATAGTGGCGACCATACTAGGGACCTGAAACATTTTATTGTTACTATTGTTTGTTTATAAGCTAGGGACAGAGTCTGAAGATCAGTCAGGTAGCCTTTGAAATGATTTTTCCCTGCAACTGCATAGTAAATAAATGCTGCTTCAGTCTATCTCTGGTTTAGGTTATAAACTGAACTTTAGTTTCAAACATTCAATCAGACTCTCTAGTTCAATAAATCTCTGATAAAATCTTAATCCAAAATCTTCAATTTCTTGAAGAGTTTGCTGAAGTTGTACTTTCATTTCATTTTAAAACAAAAAATCAAAAAGACAAAGTCTAGGAAAACTGGCTTCAGAAAGGATTTGTCATACCAGGTCAAATCCTAACCCTAATCCACCACCGATATTTGAAAATCCAAATATGATTCCTAGGATTCTTAGAAGACAAGGAAGTCAAGAAATTTCTGAAAGAGGAAGTCAAGAGAGTTCTGGAAGTTCTAGACCTCTTTCTAGATCACATTCATGTCCTGTGAAGATTATAGATTTTGACAAAATCCCATTTGATGAGCGATTGAAACATCTCTGTTTGTAAATTTTTCTGAATCTGAATTGTGTAAGCTCGTTCCAGACCCACTATTTCTAGAAGATTTACAATTGAGATTTGTTTCATATCATCTTGACAGACATTTACAAAATTCCGTTCAATCTGAACAAACCTTTGAAGAAAGTTCAAACATTTCTCTAATTACTGAAGCTTCCCCAAGCTCAGCTACCTTTCCTCAAACTTCTCAAAACCAAGCCACTCCTTCTACTCCTCCACCCACTCCTACCAGAACATCATCGCATGTTATTCCACTACACCTTTCAATGACCAATAGATATGCCCCGTTAAGATTGCCAGGCAACCCTGCTGCTTTGCCACAAGATTATCAGAGTAAGATCACCCCTTTTGATGGCTCAGGTACTTACACAGCTCAACAACATACCAAAATGATGACTGATTACTTTGAATTTGATCAAATTGACGATGATGACGTTCGAATGAGAATTTTTGTCCAGAGTCTTACTGGGGAAGTCAGGACATGGTTTAGGGCCCTTGCTCCAAATAGTATCGCTCACTTACCAGCCCTGTACAGGTCATTTTTAAATAGATGGGAGAAGAAGAAAGACCCTCTTCAGATCCTATCTGACTTTGGAAAATTGAAAAGAGGACCTAATGAAACAGTACAAGATTACATCATCAGATTTAACAAAGCCTACAACGTTGTTCCTCAAAACCTTAGACCATCTCCGGATTCAGTATTGGTTAAATTTCCTGATGGTTTTGACTCTGACATAGCATATTAACTTAGGGAGAGAGCCCTCTCTGGATACAGATTGGCTAGATTCTGTATCTGAAGGTTGGTTTGTGGTTACCTCGGGTATACTTTCCTTTTCCACAACTTCAAGGAAAACCTGAGTGATAACAACACGCACATCACTTCCACTTGTTAATACATCTTTACCCCTGCTATAGAATCAAAATTTTGTGCAAAAACCGTTTCAAGTAGGCCTTTCAACTCAATAGCATAAAGTATTCGGCCCATAGAATCCAAATCATTCTGCCAATTTACAACAACAATCTGTACCTGGAATCATATATTCGCAAGCTGGTTTACCATATTATGGGATATCATAGCCACAACCAGGTTATACTTATCCTCAATCGAATCCAATTTATCCTAATTTAGGTTATAACATTGGTGCACAGACCCCTTGGCAGCCTCAGGCACAAATTCCTCAACCTTCATTTCAACAAGTATCGTACATAGGTTCTGGTCAACAGAATCCTCAAGCGTTTTCTTATCAAAACCACCCCTATCTGGGTTACCAACAGTAGATTCCTTATGCTAGAGCTCAAAGGCATGTTTCTCAAGAAATTCCATCATAACCTATCTATGCTCAACCTGACCTTAATCAACATTTTCCTTTTTTTACAACTTTAGAGTTACTAGATTTAAATCAGCTAACCAATGATCCAATCAGCTATGCTCCTTTGTGGCCGATGATACCTCACAAATTACCCTCAGATATTCGTAAGTTTAATGGAAACCCTGGGGAAGACCCATCGACTCATGTTATGACTTATCATTTGTGGTGTTCATCAAACTCGTTGACTGATGACTTTATTCGACTACGTCTTTTCTAGCAAACGCTCACTGGCCCAGCTACAAAATGGTACATTGAGTTACCTAGAGCTTCTTTTGATAATTTCACTGCCCTAGCTACTATATTTTTTACTTATTTATAGTTACCCATATGATATGAAACTGGGACGGAACTCTTGACCAAATTCAAATGGACTAATGCTACTCACGTTTCTGATCATATTCATGAGTGGCGTCGTCGTCATAGAATGGTTAAGAAATTTTTTCCTGATCAAATCCTGGCTGAGTGGTTCATTAAGTCCTTGTTACCATCTATAATTGAGGATGTAGCTAAGGGTGTGGCATAATCACTGAAGATAAAATTATTTCTTGTGCCCAATATTTAGAATTGATCTATACCCAATCTGGCACGCTCTATGAAAAAATTCCTAATGCGCTGCGATCTAATTTTATTGTTCCTCCACAATTAAAGGACTCTCATGCTAGAGATGATTTGATTGGTACTACAACCACAAATCATACTAATTCATCTGATCCTAGACCTTCTTCCAAAATCAATTCCATGTCATTTGACAAAGGAAAAAGTGTCAAGCAACCCAAAAGTAAGAAAAAAGGTAAACCTAAGAAAAAGAAAACTTCTAACCCGCAGGAAAGATAATCTAATCAATTTTGTTTACCTAGGAAACCTCGCTATCCATGCATAATTTGTAATGAGGAACACCTTGTTTTGGATTGTTCTCACCATGCTGAAGTCTCAAAAATAATTAAGACTTCACATGCGTCAGCTGTGTTGACAGATCTATTTCTGAATCTAGACACAAATCTTGTTTCTATGGATCCACCTTCTAGTTCCCAAGTCCTTATGTTATTTGTCACAAAACCTTCAACAAATATTTTGGTGTCAATAAATATCTTAACCTTAGTCGAACATGGCTAGGAGGTTCCCTCAGATATTATTTTATGCTATTTCAAATTTTAGGGACTATTATACGAAAAAAAACTTTTGGAGTTTTCTTTTAGTCTCTTTTTCAAAATCTCTAAACATTAAAAAGGACTTATTTTTCACTGTTGTTAGAATCGTTAAAGAATAAAATAGCGACATAATTTTCCATCATGAAAAGATTGAGTTTCACTTTCGTTAGACTCGTCATAACATAAAATAATGATGGATTCACCTAAAGGGTGGAATTATACATCACTAATATGTTATCCTCCTCAAGCTTGTTAAAAAATAAAGAGGTACTGGTCAACAATGACAGGGAAATTGGAAAGGGATAAAACACTTTATGGTAGAACGCCGCTCTTGAACATGACACTTATTCACTTCATCTCTGTTATTTTTGGGTTGGGTAATCTGCTTGATGGTCTATCATACCTATGGTCTATCACACCATCCATCACTGTTTTGGGTCAAATGCTGCCAATTTATTCAGTGTCACTGATATGTTCAAAAGAAGTCACTCAGTTATTCCTCATCCTTTAAAATACTCATAAACATTCATTTCGTGGCCAACATCCCTAACATTTCTTCATCAGTCACATTCTATCTCCAAAATAATTACTCCTGTTTTGTGTCATTGATGGGGGAATCATTAATGCCCTCCTCCGACGAGTCGCTTCCTATCGACATCAGCTTATCATCCAATAAGTTGACTTAGAAAAAATCCTTCACTACCTTGGATCTTTCTTATATCAACGTCAGGTTTCTCACTTCCAACGATAGGTTAACATCACAGGCATTCAACCAAAATACTTTGTATGGTGTTCGACATCAAATCATCTATTCACACCATGCAGAATGTATTGTAGTACTTTGAGAGCCATTATCATCAATGGTGGTTTCTCTCGCATCTCCTCATAGCTAACGTCATTGGCTGGTAATCAGATGGTGTCTTTCCCATGTTCGACATCAAACCATATATTTGCATGGTTAGGCTCATACTTTAAATGATCAAGTGAATGAGATAGAAGACCCTAGATCTATTTTCATCCATCTGGGGTGCGATTTTAGGACAAGTACCAAATCATTGATACGATGGTCTTTATTCATATGGGCATCCTATCATGGGTCTATATTTGTAGACACTCTATATATGTAGACAACTTTATGATGTTATGATAGTTTATGTGGTGAGTATGGGATATGCCTCCCTCAGCAATTCATGTACAAGATGACTAGATATCATGACGTAATGTATTGTAATTGACGCAGGTCATTGTCCACTTCGGTTCCTCCTCATAAATTCATAAAGAGAATCACTCAACATTATCATTTTTGACTTCATGCTTTAGGGGGAAGCTATTACAGGTCAATTTGGGCATTATCTCAAAACACACATCAATATCTATTAGGGTCTATCATACTCTAAATTAGTTGCTACATGCCCTAAACAAGTCATCACATTGACGATCTTCCTTTATAGAAGTTTCAATGCTTAGATGCCATCTGAAGTGCCCCATTAAGCCATCAATTCACCCCTAGACAATTGTAACTGATTTGCAGAGCATCTACTCCCAAGCAAGGCTATGTTGTAGAGGATCTAGGCCCACTTTGGAGTGTGTTGGTCGAGTGGGAGAGGGATTTTCATTGGATTTTGAGAATCTTCCCCACTTCTAATGGCTTTTAGAACTTGTTCCATCTTTCACCTTGTTAGCCCCTATAACTTCCTTGACATGCAAGCAAGGGGCTAATTTTTTTTATGAGCCTTCAAGGAATGCATTTCTCTTGAAAAGTACATCATCCTTGAAGCCTTTTCATGTTCCCCGCCCTTTGATTGTTTCCCTCTGTGGTTCTGGAGTCAATAAGGCTCACTAATTGTAAAAAATTGTGCTCCAAAAGGCCTTTATTTGCCCCTTGTATCCCTGCAGAATGTCCCATTTTAACCTCTTTTCCCCTTTTTCAAAGTCCCCCTTTTTTCTCCCTCTAAATCCCCCCAAAACCCCCTTTAAATCCTACATTCACCCCTTGTTTGGTCTAATTCCCCTTATTTTCTTCTATCGTTACCCTTTCCCAGCCTTGAAATGCACTAGAAAGGGGTAAAACCCACTTTCCAACTTATATCATGGCCTAGCCCCTTTCTCGCCAGCCTGCAAACCACTTCCCCACATGACCTCGCACCAAAACCAGGCGCAAAGGCTCAAAGCGCTAATCGCAATCGAAACTTTTGGAGGAGCGCGTTTCTTTGTTATATGAAAAACTTCGATGCGACTGGGATTTGGTCTTTAAGGCCTCCACTGCGTTCTCCACTATTGATATATCATTTGATCAGATGGCCTGACATTGATTACACTCCCACTCTGATCGCAATCGAAACTTTCATCGTGCCACTCCTCGTTTCCCCCTGATTACGACTTCCCAATCAAATCGAAGTTGTCCATCCACTCAAAATCAACAACCCAGATCCTATCACATCACGTCCCATCATCCCATTCGTTTCCCCGCTGATCCAATCTCTGTCGTCGATCCAGACCCAGATCTGATGGCTCGCACTCTCTCGCTTCAATCGCAATCGCATTTTTCAATCGCTACCACCTTCCGCCCTTTGCGATTCTGATCTCCCCAGTCCAATCTCGACCGTCCATTAGTTCGAGATCCAACGGCCATAAGCCAATCGCACCATCGTTCAATCGGAAAGTTGACCCTCCCATTTCTCCCCTCCGATTGGATCATAGCCGTCAATCTCCGTTCGAGATCCGATGGTCCTGAATGAATCGCCCTCCTCCCATGCCAGGTCCCACCACATACAATCATTTTCATTACACTTTCATTCATTTTAATGCACTCCGCCCAAATTCATAAACCATCCCACTATTTAATCTCTGCCATCAATCTTCGTCACCAGACCATGATCAAATGGTCCACGAGCATTTCCCCACCAAAAACCTATTAGTCGCAATCCACATCATATCACTGCATTGTTCACCATTATTTCATCTGAAACCACTGTTTCTACCACCGTCACGCTACCATCCTTGCTGCCCTCCATAGCCATCCTTCCCTATGCATGGATTTCATAACAAGAGTTGCATGTTTTGCAGCGTACAAGCGACAGAAAATCACCATGATTCACAGTATTTGTACAGTTACAGGGAAACAATAAAGGACCATTTTCAGGAGTTGAAATCATGAAGAAGGGTCTAGGAAGACGTTATGAAAGGGCTTGCATTAAAATAATAGATTTTAAACTCTGAAAAATCTTCCCCATAGCCATTAAAGCACAAATTTCACAGTCAGAGGCAAACGAGAAAGTGGCAAAGAGTATCAGTGGAAAAACGAATTGTTTAAGGCCTGTCATTGAAGATTTTGAGCCTTAAACCAATGATTTGAAGGTAGAGTACTAGATCGAAGACATCATGGATCACACGGAAGGTCCAGTGCACAGAAAAATATGTCATCAGGGTAGCTACATCAGCAGAACTTTCCTACCTGTGAAAAGACAAAGTGCCCATATTGTTTCCTTTATTTACCGTGTTCCTAAAGAAAATTCAACCTTGACCACAATCCTAAGCTACCAGAGAATTTTTTATGCAGCATGGCAGACTTCACTGTCATTTATTTATCTTTTGTTTATTCACCAAAGGTGCTACAGAGTACTGCAGCCAAAGTACATCAGGGGCATACCTGGAGTAAATGGAAACCTGAAGAAGATCATTCTTTCGTCTAAGGAGTTCCAAAGATAAATGCGTAGAATTTAAAACTAAATGGGCTTCAGCCCTCTTTATTTTCTGAGTTTTAATGCTTCATTTAGTGTTTCACCTACCTCCTCTGCTCATCTTTCAGCTATAAAAATCAGGAAGAAACTCATTGTAAAGGTTGTTGATTGGATATCTGAGAATTGCAAGATGTTTCTTTTGAGACATAGTCTCTATGTAAAGTTGTAAGATAGGCTGAGGAAGATGTTTTCAGACTGAATACCAAGCTATTGGTAATGTTGTACTTGACTGACCTTTCTCTTTAATATGAAAATCACATTTTTTTGGATCCTGATCTAAAGAAGCGGTGATGTTTTCCTATCTCTGTATTTGTTTTATTTAGCAGTTCACCTCATTTCATTTCTACTAGCTTGCATCAGAAATCTGGCATAAGATTTACCCTTGTTAGGTACCCTATGTTTCTGCTCTCCTTGCCTTCAATGTTTTCTGCTATATGTGTTAGCTAAGGTTTGATTTCAATTAATTTAACCAGTGCAGTGGATGTTATTCCTTGCTAGCTGATGTATGAATTAATGAATCTGTTCTTAGATGTTCTTGTTAGGATTTAATTGGATGAATTGGGAACACTAGGAGGTCTAGAACTCAATCTCTATCTCACTAGGATCCTTTTCAGTTAATCGAATCTTTTCTAAGATCCCTCAAGCTGGAGGCCGAAGCATTGGGAGTTCAAAGTCTCTCTCTAATCTCAGGTCTTTAACTTTGTGTTCTAAATCTTTATTTTTTCTCCTCTCTTACCATTTCATGCCACACAATCATCTTTAAGATCCAATGCTCTGGATGACTAGCCCAACTGAAAGCCTGCATATTGATTAGAAAGCAAATCCTTTCCTGACTCCATTGCCCAATGATTTTGAATGTTCTCTAGAATTATCTCTCCTTTGCCTAAAATCCTCTTTTCTCGTCCTTGTCTTATATTGAACCCTTCTTTCCTGATTCCCAACAACCAAAAATTACACTAAAAAAACAAACTATGAGCCTTATAACTAGCCTAATATCTTAACACTGAGCTTCAAAGACATATACCTTTGAAAATTATAGAGAGATCCCTCTCTGGACCTAGGAGGGCTAGGTCCCGAGGTCTGAAAGTGGTTTGATGTTGTCTCATCTTTTGGTCTTGCCAATCTGGCCAAAACATGGGAACCTCCAAAATAATGGCGACTCCGCTAGGGAATAATCTGAGAGCTTATAACTGATAACATTTGTTTGTCTCCCATTGTCGTCACCAACATAATGGCGATTCCACTGGGGAATAATATGAGAGCCTATAACCAATAACATGTGTCTGTCTCCAATTGTCGTCACCAACATAATGGAGACTCCGTTGGGGAAATTTTCAGTATTTATCACCTTACTACATCATAAGAGCCTCAGAAACCTACAATATCTGGTTAGGTTGGCAGTTAAACACTCCTATTCACAGATCAAACTCTATACCATTTGTTGTGTTTCTCCCACACTCTTAGACAGAGTCTGGAAAGGGCCAGGTAGCCTCCATATCTCACACTCTTTTAGAGGTGACATATCTGGTAAAAGCCCTCCCATTCAATCTCCGGTTAGAGTTTGCTGTGTTTGGAAGTTGCCCTTGAAAAGGGACATCTCATAAGCACTGTGGTGGACAGTGTACCCTCCAGAAACATCCTAAACTCTCCACCTAACGACTCCATAATTCCTAAATGATTCAAAGACTCCACTAGTGATCAGTAGGCGTACTGATTATCTTGGTTCACATAAGACTCCACTGGGAGACCAGAGCCCATTACAACATCAACCATAATAGAAGTAACAAGTAGGGTTAATCTACTTTGTTGGAAAACATTCACACAAGAGCTTATCCCAACCCAAACACACTTGAAATAGTTGATAACCCTGAGAGCATCCTCAAGTGATCTCCTACACCTATAAGACCAACTATTTCTAGCCACACCCATAGAGCTAATTCTGCACCGGAAGATTTTACAGCTCTATCAGACCCACCTTTTGACCTAGGCTCTCAAAACAGTTTAACAAGAACTAGGTCATTCAGTGTCCTAGACCAGAAAGACCTTGAGCTCCCTATTTCACCACCTTGAAGTGGTAAACACCTTTGGAATAGAAAGACCCCTCCATCCACACCCCCTGATATTCACTTCCTTCAAAACTTAGGGCTCTACCACCCCAAATCTGCCCATCAAGCTTTTGCCGGTCCTAGTATCCCTATCATCCATTTACCAGCTGCTCAAGCCAACCCTTTACCTCACCAAAACATCACCATGGGAGCCTGGTATGCACCCCTGGTATTACCTCAACCTCTAGTGCCCTTACCCAACGAGTATCAACCGAAGATCACACACTTCACTGCCAAAGAGTCTACCACAGCTTAGCACCATGTAGATAGGATGGAAGATTATTTCAACTACATGGAGATAGATGATGATACATCCAAAATGAGAATATTTTCCCAGAGATTAGGAGGTGACGTGAAGAAATGGTTCAAAAGCATACCTCCCAACAGCATCCAAGACCTTCCTGCTTTATATCAGACCTTCATAAACAAGTGGGAAGTTAAGGCCAACCCTCTCCAAATCCTAGTAGAATACAAGAACCTGAAAAGAAACGTAGGAGAGAGTGTCCAGGACTACTCTACAAGGTTTAACAGTGTTTATAATGCTCTTCCACCACACATGAAACCTCCCCAAGGTATGGTTCTAGTGAAATACCCTGAAGGCCCGGATGCTGGCATGGCCTACTAGCTTAGGGAGAGGGATTAAAACACATTAGAAGACATGCAGAAAGGAGAAGTGAGTGTAGAGGAAAATCTGATTGAGAAAAAAGCAAGATTGAGAGTTGAGAAAAGGGTAACATATAGAGATGACAATGTAGCTTCCACATCTGACCCCAATTATGACCGCATATCCAAAAAAATGGAAAAGCTACAACAAATGATGGAAAAAATGGTTGTCACAGTTAGTAACCAAAACAGAAATCAAAACCATAACTAGAACCAAAAATTTAGAAGAAACAACACCACTCCCAACAGACAAAGAGAATCAGATCAGCAAGTTATTCCCCCATTCCAAGAGAACTTTTTAGATGAAGATGAGGGAATCATAGAAGAGTCTGAGGGAGACAAAATAAACATGTTTGAAGTAGAAAACTCAATCCACAACTGTTCCATAGAAAAATATCAACCCTCACCCTCATATTGGGATGAGGAATGGTTAAAATCTGAGGATTACAGGTTAGGATTTGAATATGCCATCATGCAAGTCAGAGAACAATATGAACTTAGAAGCAAAAAGAGCCAAGACACTGCCAGGCTGAAAGCTTCTAAGGTTACCATCAAGAAAAGGCCTGAGAAAACTTCTAAAGTGACTTCTGAAAGGAACAACTCAGAAGCTGAGAGTTCTGGAAATAACAAAGAAAAAGACAACCAAAACACTAATAAACAAGGTAAACCAACTAACAGCACTAGCACTACAACTAGTGCTCCTAATAAAAATGTCATCAACAATGTCTATAACGAGAATCAGCACACTGATTCAGCCACCAAGACAGTGGCTAACAAAACAGAGTCAAGCATTCCAAAGAGTCAGTCCACTTTCAATCTGGAAAGTGAGATTGCAAAAATTAAAATTTCTGTACCACTCTCTGAGCTGGCCACTCAGGATGTATATAAAGGCCAAATTTTGAAAGCATTAAATTTAGGAGAGAATAGTGACACTGTAAATCTGAGTGATGATCAACTTTCCCTTCTGTTTGGTCCAAAGTTAGAAGGAAATTTTCAGGAAGGGGTAGTGCCCCCTTTTTATATCAGTCTTAATATCCATGATAAGATCCTCCACAATGCAATGCATGATTCTGGGGCATCACACAACCTGATGCCTAAAGTAGTGATGGAAATATTAGGCCTAGAGATAACCCGCCCCTATAAATACCTAAATTCATTTGACTCTAGTAGAGTAAAGTGTCTTGGCCTGATCAAAGATTTATGTGTGAGCCTTACCCAGATTCCAGCCAAGTGTATGGTCATGGATGTTGTGGTGGAAGACGTGCCACCCAAGTATGGCATGTTATTTTCAAGATCATGGGGAGCCAAGCTGCAAGGTACAATGCAGATGGATGGGGCCTATGCCACAATCCCAGTCTTTAGCCAACTTAGAAGATTGTATAGAGAGGCACAAATGAAATTTCTGATCAGCAGCCCTGAAAAGCCCGAGAATTCACCTTTATACTCTATACATACAGACCTCGACTCCTTCATCCTTTGTAACGATGAATCCTTAGAGGGGTCAGAGTCCAAAAACAGAGATAAAAACAAGGAATCAGAGCCCATGTATTTTAACATAATGGCTACTCTAGACTCGAAGGAGAATGATGTGGAAGATTTTGAATAGTGAACTGAAACGAAAAATCAAAGTGAACCAGAAACAGAATGCAGTCAGCTGATTAGTTACCCTTCACAAACACATACACCATACCAAGAACGAATTGATGAGAAACCCGAGAATGAAACCTTATGGGAAATGAATTTTGATGGGTCATGCACCAAGAGAACTGCTGGAGCGGGAGTGTGGATACATAACACAGAGAGTTACTACACAGAGAGCCATGCCTGGAACCTGCACTTCAAATGTACAAACAACATAGCATAGTACGAGGCTCTTATCCTAGGCTTAAACCTGTTGAGAAAATTAGGAGCCCATAGGATAACTCTGCGTGGGGACTCTGAGCTGATCATTAAACAGGTGAATGGTGAATACACAGCAAAACATCCCAGGCTGAGAGCCTACAAGAACGACGCTATGGATCTATTGAAAACCTTTGTAGAATACGATCTGGTGTTTGTCCCTAGAGGTCAGAATGAAATTGCAAATGGACTAACCTGCATGGCTAGTTCGTATCATAAGCCTCCCAGTGACCAACAGATCATCATTCAGACCAAATTCAGACCTGCAGTACTGGACAATGAAAAATATTGGCAAGTCTTTGAGGGCGATAAATAGAATGAAGATTTCCTAGTATGCAGCAACGAGTTTGAATTTTCTGATTCGGACTCTAAATCTGACAGTAGCTACCTAAGTGAAGAGTCCGCAGATGAGGAAGAAACACCTTGTAACATAGAAATAAATAGTTTAAACAAACAAATCGGAAATCCAAACGAAAAATATGAAAACGCAGATAGTGAAGAAGTGGAGGTGCTACAGACCAAATATAAGAACATAACTCGAGCTCTGACACCTTTAGAGGACTTTTTTTACTTTGATGATGTAGCAAAAAATCCCACTATAGAACATGTAGACTCTGATGTCGAGGAATGCAACATAGGCACTGAAGATAAACCCAAGATGATCAAATTGGCTAAGTCCCTGCATGCAAACATGAAAAAGAAATACATTGACCTATTCAAGGAATTCATTGATGTGTTTTCTTGGAGTTATGAGGACTTAAGGGCCTATGACACAAACATCATACGACATAAAATACCCTTGAAATAAAATCAGAAGCCCTTCAAACAAAAACTTCGCATAATAAACGCAAAACAATTTCCTGCAGTGGAAAAAGGATTGAGAAGATGTATGAGGCAAGAATAATTGTGCCTGTGAGGTTCTCCGATTGGGTATCAAACCTAGTGGTTGTGAGAAAGAAAACATGGGAGATCAGGCTGTGTATTGATTTTAGGAATCTTAATAGAGCCTCACTCAAAGATAATTACCCTTTGCCAAAAATCGAACACATCCTTTAGAGGGTAGTAGGTTCAAAAAGGATCTCCCTACTAGAGCCTCACTCAAAGATAATTACCCTTTGCCAAAAATGGAACACATCCTTCAGAGGGTAGTAGGCTCAAAAAAGATCTCTCTACTAGATGGTTTTTCAGGTTACAACCAAGTTTTAGTACTCCCAGAAGACCAACTCAAGACCTCTTTTACCACTCCATGGGGCACTTTTATGTATGTAAAGATGCCCTTTGGACTGATGAACACTGGTGAAACCTTCCAAAGAGCAATGGACATAGCTTTTTCAGATGAAATAGGACACTTCATTTTCATCTATCTAGACGACATATCAATCTATTCCAAGACTGATGAATAACACCTAAAACTTCTGAGGAAGGTGTTTGAAAAATTTAGAAGGTTTGGTCTGTCATTGAATCGCAAAAGGACTGTATTTGGGCTGCAAGACGGTAAGCTTCTTGGCCACATCATATCTGAGAAGGGGATTAGGATAGACCCACAAGGAGTTGAGGGAATACTACAAATCACACACCCGAGGAATATCAAAGAGTTACAGTCCTTCATTGGGAAAATTAACTTCCTTAGGAGGTTTATTCCTAACTTAGCTAAACACCTTAGGAATATGACTAACATGTTGAGGAAAGGTGTAGGAGTTAAATGGACGGTTGAAGCTAAGAAATTTTTTGAATCAGTTAAACTTGCACTCACCCGGGCTCCTGTCCTAATCAACCCCGATTTCTCAAAAGAATTTCTGATTTTTTCATTTTCCTCTAAGCATACAGTGGCTGCAGTTTTACTGTAGAAAAACCCAGAGGGAATGGAACAACCCATTTCTTTCCTTAGCAAAGCACTCAGAGATGCACCCTTTAAATACAACATAATGGAAAAACAGGCCTATGCCTTGGTTAAGGCCTTGAAAGACTTTAGGGTGTACATACTGCATTCCCACACCATAGTCTATGTACCCAACATAGTGGTTAAATACATCTTGTCCCAAGACCCAGATGGGAAAAGGGGCAAATGGATTGCTGTGATCTTAGAATATGACCTTGTGATAAAACCCACTAAACTAATTAAAGGTCAGGACTTAGCCCAACTAATGGTTGAATCAAATCTACAAGCCCTTGACATTAACATGGTAGATGCCTTGGATGAGCAGCAGGGATTTCCTGATCCCACTGTCAAGGAGAAACTTTAGAGCTCTCCTTGGTATTCTAGCATTATTTATGTGCTTACACACCTCAATACCCCTCCTGGACTATCTAAGACCAAGGCCAGATTCTTAAAGCTAAAATCCATAAGCTATTGCATACTGAATGAAGGCTTATACTGGAAAAATGCAAATGGCCTATTGCTTAAATGTTTGCCTGAGTCTAAGCAGAAAGGATTAAACAAGAATTCCATGCAGGAGAGTGTGGAGGCCACCTGAACTGGAAAGCCACTGAAAACAAAATACTCAGAGTTGGCTACTGTTGGCCTACACTCTTCAATGATATCCTTAAGATGGTAATTTCCTGCCAAAAATGCCAGATTTTTGAAGGCAAAGGAAAACCCATCCCCTTACCTTTACAACCCATCACTGTTGAAGGTCCCTTTATGAAATGGGGCCTAGATTTCATAGGAGAAATTCACCTTTCTTCTTCTCCACAACACAAATGGATCTTAACATCCATAGACTACTTCACTAAGTGGATAGAGGCCATACCTTCTAGGAATGCCACAGATTCAGTCATCATTAGGTTCCTAGAAGGTCATATCCTCTCTTGGTTTGGATTCCCAAGGAAAATAATCACTGATAATGCTGCTGCTTTTGGATCCAAGAAAATGGTTGATTTTTGTCACAGTTATCAAATAGCACTTGGTCATTCAATTTCCTATTACCCACAATGTAATGGCTTAGTTGAATCATCAAACAAGAGCCTAGTGGCCATCATCAAAAAGTTGTTAGAAGAGAACAAAAAGTCATGGCATAACAAGTTAGTGCATGCCCTGTGGGCTGACAGGCTTACAACAAAGAAATCCATTGGCATGTCACCATACCAGCTTGTCTATGGAACAGAAGCAGTGTTTCCTACCCGCCTTGGGGTACTAATGATCAAGCTGGTCCAAGAGATTTAGACAGAAGAAGACAGTATGCTGAGAAGGATAAACCAAACAATTCATTTCCAGCAAGCAAGGGAAGAGGTCTATAACAGACCTATCAAATTTGAGGAAAATATAAAGAAGTTATTTGACAAAAGAACTAAGGCCTCCGATTTCAAAATTGGAGATAAAGTTCTGAAGTGGGACTCAAGGAGAGAGGACAAAGGAAAGAATGACAAGTTTGATAGTTTGTGGCAAGGTCCATACATCATCCAGGCCACTGTGGGGTCAAATGCTTTTTTTCTACAAGAGTTAGATGGTACTGAGCTGTTTGGGGGTCCTGTCAATGGCAGGATGCTCAAACACTATTTCTTCTTATTTCCAATTTCCAGTTTCCATTTCCATTGTACATACCATTGCAGTGTTTTGTTTTCAAGAAAAAGAGAAAATATTCCAAAAAACAGAGAAAAAGGAGAGGTTCAGACACGCTCAAAACATGAACCTCTAAAGTGAAATTATTGGCTCTAACATGATCAAAAACTAAGCCAAAGGAAGTAAAGATAGCTGGTTCAAACATGCCCAAAACCTAGACCAGCAAAGAAGAAAGAAGAATCGGCTCTAACAAGTCCAAACCAGAGCTAAATGAAGAAGAGAAAGTGACTCTGACAAGCTCAAAACTTGAGTCACAAAGAGAAGAAGGATGCTGCAAACTTCATATTTCAAGCCTTAAAAGTTTTGTTTTCAGTTTCCTGCAAGTTTTTGTCCATGTGAAACTGTCTTTATGCTTTGGATCCACAGCAAACTAGACTGTCTAATCCTAGTTTGACTGTTTTTAAATTTATGTTGTAGAATGTAGAGAAGAAATCTACTGGACAGTCTAATCCTAGCAGATATTAGATTATGTAGAAAAACATATGAGACCAGCAGTCTAATCTGGTCTCATGGAGTGATAAGGGAAGATTTAGAATAGGTTTATTTTCTGTTTATAAAAATCAATTATGTAAAGGGTCTACTAGTCCAAATGCACCCTAAAAGAAGAAAAAATGCTAGGATTGTATGATGGGTAGGTAGATTGTTTGGGTAATGTCTCTGCTAATTGATGTCTTCACAGTTGTGGCAGCTAAAAACCAAATAAGAAAGGTGGCTCAAGCAGCAGGCATCTCGCCTACTCCAAAGATCATTTCTGAATTCTTGACTCCTTCAAGAAGAAGCCATCCCCATGTGGAGCCACCGTTAGCCCCCTATAATTTCCTTGACAAGCAAGCAAGGGGCTAATTTGTTTTATGAGCCATCAAGGAATGCATTTCTCTTGAAAAACACATCATTATCCAAGCCTTTTCATGTTCCCTGCCCTTTGATTGTTTCCCTCTGCGGTTCTAGAGTCAATAAGCCTCGCTGATTGTAAATAATTGTGCTCCAAAAGGCCTTTATTTGCCCCTTGTATCCCTGCAGAATGTCCCATTTTACCCTTTTTTCCCCTTTGTCAAAGTCCCCCTTTTTCTCCCTCTAAATCCCCCCAAAATCCCCTTTAAATCCTACATTCACCCCTTGTTTGTTCTAATTCCCCTTCTTTTCCTCTATCGTTACCCTTTCCTGGCCTTGAAATGCACTAAAAAGGGGCAAAACCCACTTTCAAACTTATATCATGGCCTAGCCCATTTCCCGCCAGCCCGCAAACCACTTCCCCACGTGACCCCGTGCCAAAACCAGGCGCAAAAGCTCAAAGTGCTAATCGCAATTACAACTTTTGGAGGAGCGCGTTTCTTTGTTATATGAAAAACTCTGATGCAACTAGGCTTTGGTCTTTAAGGCCTCTGCCGCGTTCTCCACTATTGATCTATCGTTTGATCGGACGGCCGGGCGCTGATCGCACTCTCGCTCTGATCGCAATCGAAACTTTCATCGTGCCACTCCTCGTTTCCCCCCGATTGCAACTTCCTGATCAAAGCATAGCCATCCATCCACTCGGAATCAACGGCCTAGATCCTGTCACATCGCGTCCCGTCACCCCATTATTTTCCCTACCGATCCAATCTCCGCTGTCGATCCAGACCCAGATCCGACGGCTCCTGCTCTCCCGCTTTAATCGCAATCACATTTTTCAGTTGCTGCCACCTTCCACCCTTTGTGATTGCGATCTCCCCGATCCAATCTCGACTGTTCGTTAGTCTGAGATCCAACAGCCATAAGCCAATCACATCATCTTTCAATCGGACAACCAACCCTCCCATTTCTCCCCTCCGATTGGATCGTAGCCATCGATCTCCCTCCGAGATCCGACGGTCCTAAATGAAGCGCCCTCTGCCCATGCCAGGTCCCACCACATACGATCATTTTCATTACATTTTCATTCATTTTAATGCACTCCACCCAAATTCATAAACCATCCCATTGTTTAATCTCCACCATCGATCTTCGTCACCAGACCATGATCAAACGGTCCACGAGCATTTCCCCACCGAAAACCTATTATTCGCAGTCAACATTATATCACTACATTGTTCACCATTATTTCATTTGAAACCACCATTTCTACCACTGCCGCGCTATCATCCTTCCCACCCTCCATAGCCATCCTTCCCTATGCATGGATTTCATAACAAGAGTTGTGTGTTTTTGCAGGGTACGAGTGGTGGAAAACCGCCATGATTCACAGTCTTTGTACAATTACAGGGAAACAGGAAAGGACCATTTTCAGGAGTTAAAATCATGAAGAAGGGTCTGAGAAGACATTACGATAGGGCTCACATTAAAAGAAGAGAGTTTAAACTCTGCAAAATCTTCCCCATAGCCATTAAAGCACAGATTTCGCAATTAGAGGCAAACGAGAAAGCGACAAAGAGTATCAGTGGAGAAACAGAGTGTTTAAGGCCTGTCATTGAATATTTTGAGCCTTAAACCAATGATTTGAAGGTAGAGTACCAGATCAAAGACATCATGGATCACAAGGAAGGCCCAGCGCACAGAAAAACTATGTCATCAAGGTAGCTACATTAGCAAAACGTTCCTACCTGTGAAAGGACAAAGCGCCCATATTGTTTCCTTTATTTACCATGTTCCTGAAGAAACTTTAGCCTTGACCGCAGTCATAAGCTACCAGAGCATTTGTTATGCAGCATGGCGGACTTCACTGTCATTTATTTATCTTTTGTTTATTCACCAAAGGTACTAAATAGTACTGCAACCAAAGTACATCAGGGGCATACCTGGAGTAAATGGAAACCTGAAGAAGATCATTCTTTCATCCAAGGAGTGTCAGAGATAAATGCACATAATTTAAAACTGAATGGGCTTCGGCCTTCTTTCTTTTCTGAGTTATAATGCTTCATTTAGTGTTTCACCTACCTCCTCTGCTCATATTTTAGCTATAAAAATCAGGAAAAAACTCATTGTAAAGGTTGTTGATTGGATATCTGAGAATTGCAAGCTGTTTCTTTTGAGACATAGTATCTGTGTAAAGTTGTAAGATAGGCCAAGGAAGATGTTTTCAGACTAAATACCAAGCTATTGGTAATGTTTTACTTTACTGGTGTTGCTCTTTAATATGACAAGCACATTTCTTTGGATCCTGATCTAAAGCAGCGGTGATGTTTTCCTATCTCTGTATTTGTTTTATTTAGCAGTTCACCTCATTTCATTTCTACTAGCTTGCATCAGAAATCTGGCATAGGATTTACCCTTGTTAGGTACCCTATGTTTCTTCTCTCCTTGCCTTCAATTTTTTCTGCTATATGTGTTAGCTAAGGTTTGATTTCAATTAATTTAACCAGTGTAGTGGATGTTATTGCCTACTAGGTGATGTATGAATTAATGAATATATTCTTAGATGTTCTTGTTAGGATTTAATTGAATGAATTGGGAACACTGGGAGGTCTGGAACTCAGTCTCTATCTCACTAGGGTCCTTTTCAGTTAATCGAATCTTTTCTAAGATCCCTCAAGTTGGAGGCCGAAGCATTGAGAGTTCAAAGTCTCTCTCTGATATGAGGTCTTTAGCTTTGTGTTATAAATATTTATTGTTTCTCCTCTCTCACCATTTCATGCCACACAATCATCTTTAAGATCCAATGCTCTGGATGACTAGCCCAACTGAAAGCTTGCATATTTATTAGCAAGAAAATCCTTTCCTGGCTCCATTGCCCAATGGTCTTGAATGCTCTCTGGTATTATCTCTCCTTTTCCTAAAATCCTCTTTGCTCAGCCTTGTCTTATATTGAACCCTTCTTTCCTGATTCCCAACAACCAAACATTACACTAAACAAACAAAATTCGAGCCTTATAACTATCCTAATATCTTAACACTGATCTTCAAAGACATATACCTTTGAAAATCATAGAGAGAGACCTCTCTGGACCTAGGAGGGTTAGATCCTGAGGTCTGAAAGTGGTTTGATGTTGTCTCATCTTTTGGTCTTGCCAATCTGGCCAAAACATGGGAACCTCCAACACACCTCATCTGATAGCCTCAAATTGGGAACCCATGATTTCATTAAGCCTCTTATCCTCCTATTCACATAAATAAGGAAACATATTCATCCATTTTTATGAAATACATTCAATGATCATTAATATTAAACTACCTTCACCTACTTATAAATAGAGCACTCAACATAGTGCACAAGGGAGAAAGAATTTGTGTTAAGTAGAGTTATGCTTGTGAGATACCAACTCTTGAAGGTGTTGTGCATGTACTGTGATTTTGATGGATTTTTGATGCTGGATGTGATGAGGATGGAACTAAAGCTCAATGAGTGATGACGAATCGATCAGCTGGTTGTACTCATCCTTCTACTTCATAATAAAGACATGTGTCCCTTTCCTAATGAACGTGTCAATGATGTTATATGTGTATTAATGAGTTTAATAAATTCAATTTGTTTAAATTGAATAGATTGTGTTTCCTTTATGTTATTTTCTATCTTCTATTTTCCATGGCAGGTATCAAATAAGCGAGTTAAGTTGGATTGAGAGAGACTAAAGCGACAGAGGGAGGTGAGAGAAAGTGAATAGATTACAAGTAGGTTTCTTGCCGTTTATCTCTTCATTTTAAGGAAAATGTCACATATATTTCTTTCTGTTGTTCTAAGTGACCCACCACACTTAGGGAAAACATACTTATCCGTAAGTTTGTATTTCCATGAAACATGCTCAAATTATCATTATACTGATTGCAGACATTCCTGAATTTTATGATTTAGTTCTTAGTAGAGATTGGTTTGCAAATTTACATGGATATTTTGCAATGGACTGGTCTCACATGTGGATTCCATATAATGGAAAGCCAAATTAAATTATATTTTACCGTGAAAAACATATGAAGTACTCAATTACACACCTTGGGGAAGAAAATGAGCATATAGCATTTAACACCAATATTCTGGGTAATTACTCTGAAGAATCATTTTTAGGGAATTTCAATTTACAAAGATCACCTTTTCCAATCAACTCTTTTAGTTCGGAAGTAGAAAATTAATCCCATACTAATTCCATTATATGCTTCGACTTTGAAGAAGAAACTGCAATTCAATCTCTGTTTTGGAAACTTTTTTTCGATGGATCAAGGTCCAAAGATGGTGCAGGAGAAGGATGCATACTTATTATCCCAAAAGTTAAAAAAAACCATACTAGCTTGTCGGTTATAATTTGAATGCACAATTTTTTTTTTTGAATACAAGGCATTGTACAAGGCCTCCTTAAAGAAATTAATCTTTATGTAAAATATATTAAGGTGTTTAGGGATTCAGCGATTGTTTTAAGGCAAGTACAAAATACTATTCACTATCTCTTAAATCACTTAAAACGTTATGAATCCTTGTGTTACACCAATTTTTGGTCACCTAACATGTTACTATTTGATATTATCATCTCTGGTTTTGTTTGGACAAGATAATTCTAAAACGCAAGGCATACAAGCATTTCACGATTGATTAAAGCACAACCGAAATATGCCACCCCGCCACAATTAGTCATGCAGCAAGAGGAGAACAACGAAATGGTTCCCTTAATCACAGATACCACATGCAATCCAGATATTGGTTCATCAGGTTGGGAACAGATTTACCAACTCTTCAAGAATGAGAAACCTCAAATAATTCTAGAGAGACAAGCTCTAGCTGATGGTACTTCTTCTAATGATTCAAAATCCTAGACAGATGCAACTAACTCCTTTCTTCATAGAATTGTTTCTCATCTAAAAATGCTTCCATACATTGACTTAGTGATATGGGTGTTATAAAATGTGGATATAAGGGATAGGCAATTTGTTACCAAGAAAAAAAGTTTCATTGGTTCCCTCAGGCCAACATATTTAAGGAAGATGTATAAACTACCAGAACCTTAGAAGAAATATGACTCACAGTTTGTTTAGAAGGTCATGCAAGAGAACAAAAATCTTACAACAGTAATCAAAGAGTGAATACATGATCCTAATCGACATAAGAGTGATGACAAGGGTATGTATTTAGTTTCTTCTCTTAAAAGTCCTTACTCTCAAATCGCTGTAGTGATATGTCACCTATTTGGGTCTATAAATACTAATAATTTTAAAGCGAATTGGACACCCTGGATAGAAGCAATCTATGATGGGTATATTATAAATTGGGAAACCATTATTTCTAATAATTTGATAAGACTCATCACAACCTATAAGGAAATTCGAAATGTTACAACTAGTACAACCCTTCCTTTTTATATGAGCTCTTATATCATGGATACAATCTGTTTTTCTTATGAATTTCCCCCTTTTGGATGGAAATGGATCGAAGAAGTAGTAGCCCCCATCTTTTTCCAGTTATATTTCTTGCGGGAATCAAAATACTACTCTCATATTTTCAAAATCTGCAATGATACAACCCTAGAATTACCCTTGAAGGTAATAAAAGTATTAAGTATATAGGTAGGTGGTTTGGTGAGGAGTACCTTACATACATTCATGTTTTTAGAAGCTATGCCCCTCCACATGTCCTACCTCTGTACATACCAAAAAAATTATTGGCCAAAGAGATTTCCTACCAAAAAGTTGGCAACAATTTGATGAAAGTATTGAAAGATGTCAAAAGGACCATTTGGCCAAATTTCCCTTTTCTGTGTGGCTCATATGCACTAAAAAATTTCAAGAATGTTTGTCTTGAAATTGATCATTTAAAATCATTTAAATTCCTAGTTTTTCCCAATATAAATTATGATTCTCATGGTGTTTCTAGAGAAATAACATATGAGATCAAGATTCAAGAATTTCCAAGCAAGCCTGATAGGTTGATGATATGTTTGAGTCAATTTCCAAATTTTGTAGAGTTCAGAAAATAGAAATTGAAAGACTTATTATTGTAGACCTATTAAGGTTTAAAGAGTATCGAGAACAAAGAAATGATCATCTGTAAAAATATTTGTTGCAAAGACCAGTACCAAAAATAGAACATATTGTAGTTGCAACGTCTTCATCTCAGGTGCCAATTGCAGAGACAGGAATTTCAAATATTGAGGAAAATGAAAAAATCACCCAAGAATGGGAAGAATTTGAGAAGGTACTAACTAAAGCTGATACTCCGACCACTGATGATACTATTCAGTTAGATACCATTCTTATTTTTGGCACTACAAACTCAGTAGCTTCTGTAGTGAAGCCAAGTGCATAGCACATGTCTACTGATAAAGATAATTCATAGAGTCTGGAAGAAGGAAAAGAAAACTCGTTCACTATAGAGGTTCTTGAAAAAGGTTGTGAGTAAAGTGAAAGCCAAGACACAGTGATATAGGAGAGAATAGAGAAGCTACATCTGCCCAAGACATGGAAATCATCCCAGATTTCCCCATTGATGAAATAATCCTCAACATTGAGGAAGCACCTATGTTGGACATATTATATACTTTGAAACATAATTTTGTCATGACCATATCAAAGAAGAGGCGAAGGATGGAGAAATTTCCAGAACTAACTCCAAATGTAACACCAATGAAAGTCCTTTGGAAAGAGTCTCAATCAACTCCAGAGGAAGAACTTCATAAAATGTCTCAATTTGCAGGTGCTTATGAAAATTCAAAAATTCATAAAGCAATAAAAATTGAATCATTAATCAGATAAAAATACCAAAAAATTTCTCAAATGGAGCAAGTTTTCTTGAATTAAAAAAAAAGATTGAGGAGGAGCTGTAATTAAATATCACTACTCTCTAGCAAGAGTTTGAAAGTATTAAACTCAAAATCGAGAGTGAGCTTAAATAAAAGGATCAATTGATTCATCAATTACAACAAAGAATTGAGAATTTCCAGGAAAACCCCAAAATAAATTTAGTCAAGAAGGAAGCAACAGAGTTGGAGACATCACTGTTAAAACAAAAAAACAATTTTCTTTCACAAGCTAAACCAAATTCAAGAGCTAGTTAAAGCCAGTGATCTGTTAGTCACTTAGATATCTGATTTGAGGACTTATTATGATGATATTGATGATAAATTTTCTAAGTATGTAGATTGGAAAGATACTGCATGGGGTAGAGCGATCGATCTCCATCATTTTGAAGAATCAATCAAAGACATAGTATTTGGAGATTGGGACAAAAAAATGAAAAGTTCCGAATTAGGTATTATTAAAGCTAAGAATTGATCTTCCATCATTTCTGAATACATAAAATATTATATTTTTCAAGCGATCCTAATTCAGGATTGTCCAGAAGACACTTTTCCAGATATCAAATTCCTAAGGCAATCTTGGAAATAAACATCTAGAATAAAAGCTCTTGAAATTCAAATCCTGACATAATCAAATATAGAAAGTTACTGTTACTTGTTGATTAAACCTCATAGCCAATGGCTAATGTTGAAGTGTCTATGCAAAGTCACAGATCAACTTCTTCTAGCATTAAAGGATGCAGTATTCATAGGGCAGATGCGAATGCAACCAATTCATCCCCCCCAACTCAAACATATGGTGAAAGAATTCCAGCTAAACGATCATTTATATAATGAATCTGGGAAACAATCATGATATTGTTCCAACTAATGCCATTTATTCTCCTAGTATTTACTTATATAGTTTTTCACTAATATTTTTAGAGACTTCTTTCACAAGTCTCCTATTTTTGTCATCTTAATTAGTATTTAAACCCATTTCGTGCATTTAGAAAGGGGTCTAGAATTTTGAGAAGAAAATTTTTGGAACTTACACTATTGTTAGATCATAAGTTATATAATTGAAAATATGAGCCCTAAATCTATCTTTTTCAGATCTAAAGCTATGATGCACTAGGTACTATTATCTACGTATTAATTGTTTGATGTTTCTAAGATTTATATGAAACTTATTTCTGTCTACTTTTTTCATTCTGATAAGCATTGAAGTGATATAAGTTCTTTTTAATCCTCCGTAATTTGTAATATTGGCAAGAACAAGCGACAGAGGACAACATCAAACCACTTGAAGTCTAGGACCTAGCCTTCCTAGACTTAGAGACAACTCTCTCTATTTTATGATTTATTATTTAGCTTTGATGGTTATAATTGCAGATATTATGCTAGTTACAGTGATGGGGGTTTTTTCTTTGATTGATTGTGTGGTTGGACGGATAGGGCTGCAAGGACGTTTCCATTGGGCGATGGAGTAAAAGGGTTGGAATGGCACATCAAAATCAAGAGCAAATAACAGGGCAAGCTAACTGTGCTAAATGGATCTTAAGAGTTGTATCAATTATGAGGTGAATGAAACAATAAGGTTTAGTAATGATGAAAGTGAAGTTAAGGATTATTTAATCAAACTTTAGCAGAAAACATTAAAATTGTAATTACAGACAAGATTAAGGTGCTCTGACGGAAAACCTTAATCTAAAATTTCTGAATTACAATAAGATGAGCAAATACACAGTAGAGAAAAACAACGGAAACATTTTAAACAGAGAAGTAACACATCACCATTTTAACACAGCTCAAGAAACTTGTAAATGGTCTTTGATTTATTGATGTCCAGCTCGAAAATTACAATGCTCCAATAGTAGTTCTTACAATGCAGGTGCTAAAATATCCAACCATTGATAATGAGAATTCTAGCAATAGTTAACTAACAACTAAGTCATTTTACCCTAATCTACTTTGGAAAAATTCATTTATTACAAAAATACTGAAATTAGACAAGTGTGGCCATGCAAGGCCCGAATAAATAAAATTTCCGACAACGTCGCCTATAGAATTAATTTTGGTAACTCTTCAAGAATTATAAAACTCAAGCGACTCTTCTTGAATTCAAAAAATTATTTAACGACGACTGAGATGGTTGCGGTGAGGCAACACTGGGTGGTTCTGACATCTGGCTCTTCCTTTGGGCTACCACTACATAGATCATAAAGGAGGATGCGCTGCTGGCTCTACTAATCAACCGATAGTTGTGTTGTGGTGTCTATCATGCCTTTTCAATCTTGACATGTACACAACCTATTCCACTCATTTTTGTTGGGTATCTTCGTCCTTACAACTTCTCTCTATAATTTTTCCACCTCTGTGTATTTTCTGAAAGTCGGCTTGGTAGGGAAAACATGCTTCAGCTCATGTTGAATAAATATGTCATTACTTAAGAGATCCTAGACAAATTTCTTGGTCACCCTTCCTTGGATGCTAGTGAATTTGGTGGTGTCCTTATCTGATTCTTTGAGTTTTATCATATAATATTCCCTTTGGATCATCTTGTTATTATTCACAAATAATGATGGAAACCCTTTTTCTATCAGGGGTTGAATCTTGTTCAGGAATCTACTGATGGCCACATCCAACTCACGACACTTCTCCTCCAATTGCCTTACTAAATTCCTCTTCGTGACGATTCTTTTCACTTCTAATATGGCTGATGTTATGCCTCGTACATCTAGCACTTCAAGCTCATATCTGGTTTTTGAGTTCATGAATTCTATAATCTTAGGGGATGTGTCCAGGATGCTTCGTAATTCCTAATTTTCTTTGTCAATGGCCACTACGCAGTTGTCTACCAGCTCTTTTGGTTGAAAAATGATGTTGATGGGGTGCCACATTTCTTCCACTGACTTCATGATAAAACCATAGATTATCAACTTCATTTGGCCTAGAATGTTGTTGACTAACAATTCCTTTTCTGCCTTCTCCAATCTCTCGATCTATTTCTCAGCTATCTCATGGGCAGTTTCGGTCCTGGCCCTTTGATATTTCAAGATGTCAATCTGTGCTTCCAATTTATGGATCTCTTGTGACTATAGGGTCATGTTTTCCATGGCCTTTGATAGCTGGTCTGTCATACTAGGTGTTCCAGAAGATGTGGGGACAACTAATGGAATTTTTGAGATGGGGGTAGCTTTCATAGTATGAGTGTACCTTGAGCAACCTCCTCTTTCTCCTTCAATAGTTTCTCCAACTCATTCCCCATTTGTTTTATTTGGGCAAACTGCTCCACCGCTAACTTCAATAGCTTTTCATTCTGTAATTCCTCTTCCTCAATGCCTTTGGCCAAGGGGTCTTATGTTACTCGAATGTTGCTTCCTAAGGGCTACTATATCAACATTATTCTTCTTCAAAACCTCCTCCACAGCATGAAAATTGGCTGGGTCTAGACCCAGCTTCACTATTAAATCTTATAAAGAATTGATTCTTGAGTCTTTAGCCATGGAAGATATCTTTTCTATCTTGAGTTTTGATTGAGCATTGGATAAGTATATCTGAAGCTTTGACAAGCTCATAGTAGTACTTGTCACGATGGAGGCTACAATCTCTGCAGTCTGCTTGTCTAATTCCATCTGATCAATGGGATGGATGTCCCTGACATTAAATTCGAATGATACCTTATTGTAATCTCCCGCTCCTTGTGGTTGTGGGACCGAAGCTTCTAGAAGTTCCATCTGCATCCTTTTATTCTCACTGCCAAAAGCATACATTATCCTACTTTGTGAACTCCGTGTATCCTTCCATAATTGGTTGTAATTTTTGGTCTTCAACACCTCATTTCTCAATTTTGTTTCCTTGAAGGTATCATAAATGTTGGCAATATGATGTTGAGTGTTGTCCTTGATGGCAACCCACTTGATGAAGATGACGACAATCTACTTGATGAAGTTGTCCTTGATGGAATATGTCTTGATGAACTTGTTAAATGATGCAAATCCGATGTATCTACAATAAGTACAGAAGGTAATGATGGAAGGAATGTCAGTATGTGCCAGAACATGATGAAAAGAGTATGTCTCAAGGCATATGCGGATTTGTCTAGACAAAGTAGCGTATGCACGCAAGAAATATCGTGCCAAGTCGCGTATGGGAAAAAGCGCTCTAAATATGTAAAACCAGGGGTAACCACCATGGTATTGACCCATTTTATTGAGTAATGATTCGTCTATGTGACCCCGTCCAGGAATACCATCGAAAGTAATGTGGTTTTGGCTCATGGTATTGATAAAGGGTAAACCTATATAAGGAGAAGAAATTCATTGTGCGAAAGGTGGACAGAAGTCTGAGCTTGAATGAATACTACTCTCTGAAGCATATCTGAATGGAAAGGGTTACAGTTGAATGAAAGATCTGAATGTATGATGCACCAATGAAGAAATGATGAAGAAGGGAATCTAGATCTGGAATGTATTTGTATCTGCTAGATCTGTTTATGGAATGATTAGATATGAGATGAGGCGAACATCTACCTGAAGTAAAGGGTAAAATTTGAGTGATGTATCTATTCTGAAGAATTGCAATGACCTAAATGTCTGAAGAACTATATGCTATTTCGCCGCAAAGTAAGCATGTTAATACGCGGGTTTTCTAAAGAGAAAGCGCGTATGGGCAGTAAAATTAGCTCTGTAATATGTAAAGAAGTATACGCAGGTTTGTATGGACGAAGGCGCGTATATACGTAGGATCAGTGAAAGGAAAGCGCATATGAAGATTAGGGTTTGCTGAAGTATGAAGTATCAAATGTCTGATCTGTTCTACTATCTGTTGATGATGTATGATTGAGCTCAAATGTATGGAGTGGGTCCAGTCTGAAAATATGATGAAAAGTGGCCTGCAAGTTCAGTTCTAAAGGGAGCTTTTGGATCCAGTGTGAAAATTGATGAAACATGGTCCATGGTGGTGCTGAGGGTTGTAGCCTTCTGTCAGGGGGTGTAACTCCTTCCGGTGAGGGCAATCGCGAGATCGGTCGTAGCTCTGTCCGGCGAGAGAAGGTGGTAAATGAGAGCGAGGGGGGATCGTAGCTCCTTCCGAGGAGAAGTTTGGTAGCGAGTGCGGTGGGTGCACGTGTGCGGTATGAGTCTGCGCCGGTACATGGTTGTGAATGTTTTCTGCGTAATAAATATTGAAAGGTGAGACAACGTATTATGAGTGTGTTGGTTTATAAAATACGAGTTTTCCACTAAAATCACGAGTGATTTCATGTGTTGCTTATGTGTGATGGTTTATTCTGTTATTACTGCACATGCTTACTATTTATTGAACATCTAATGAATGAATGATGGAATGATATAAGTGAAGAATTATCTGCATAATAATATTTTTGGACATACGCATGTTTTATTAAGTATATCTGCGTGTATACGCGAGTTGTCTTCAGGAAAGTCGCGTATGTGTTTTCGAGCATGAAAAAGTAAAAAGTTTTGAGTAAGTCCTAAATACTAATTCACCCCCCCTCTCAGTATTTTTCCCAACAATTGGTATCAACGTAGGTCCTTCTGCAGAAGCTTGATCGCTTGAAGGAGATCCGTCGCAATGGGAAGAAAGCAAAAGAAGAAGGCTACTGAAAAGGAGATATCTCAAAAACCATGTGCAGCAAAAAATGAAGAAGATAAAACATGTACTGATTGTTGTTCTTGTGATTCAATCTCTTGTGCATGCAATGGTGAAGATAGTAAAAGTAATGTTTGGGATCTAGAGGAAGCTATCAAGAAAATTGAAGATCGACAAAGATCAATTAATCAGAGTGATTCTATGTACAAAGGGATGAAAGAACAGATAGAAATACTACATGGACAGATAGACAAGTATCAAAGGTTTCATGCTTATGCATCCAATTGAATTGAAAGACTAGAAGCAGAAATTAACGATCTAAATGTAGATCTCGAAAAATCAAACAAGAAGAATGCAAGACTAGAAGCTGAAATCATCTCTCTCAAAGAATATCCGGAAATATCAAATAAGAAGAATGAAGAACTTGAAGCAGATATCATCTCTCTGAAAGAAGATCTCGAAGCATCAAATAAGAAGAATGAAGAACTCTTACAAACTTTTGAAGAACAAGAAAATGAGTTGAAAGAAGAGATTCTAAATCTAAATGATCAAGTAGAAGAAGGAAAAAGGGTTGAAGAAAGTATGAAGAAGCAATGCCAAAAATTTGAGGTTGAGGTAAACATTCTCACAGGTAAATTAGAAGAAAAGGAGAAACTCTTGAGGTTTCAAGATAGTACTAAGATTTTGGACAATATTCTTAGTAATAAAAGGTCTCCTTCTATTAAACTTGGTCTGGGTTTTCATGAAACGGTCAAAGGAGAATCTAGTTTGCAAGGAGGTGCTAAAGATTCAAAGGATATTAATGCAAAACCTGAAGTGTTGAAAGAAACAAAAAGTCAATCGAAAATCATAAACTCTCAAAGGAAATCATTCAATAATGGTGAATGCTTTAGATTTCATAATCATGGGCATGTTGCAGCCAATTGCAGAAGCAGATTGTTTCAGTCACAAACAAGAAGATTTTACACAGAAAGGTACTCTAGTTTCTTCAAGGGATATTGTTTTTCATGCAACAAGTATGGTCATAAAGTAGCTGATTGCAATAAAAGGAAGAATAGAGAAACACACTATGATCCTTATGCTTACTTCTCTTGTCACATGAGATGTTATGCTTGTAACAAGTATGGACATGTAGAAAAGGAATGCAGGATGAACAGATCTGGGAAAGTGGACAATTTCTAGCACACAATTAGAAAGTTCAAGCAAATTTGGAAAAAGAAGGAGGACCGGTCAGAAACGTAGGGAATGTTGACCCTACTGCAGTCATCCACTTCTAAAGCTTACTTCGCTTAATGACTGCAGAAGTGATGTGAGATACATTATAGGGATTAGTAATGTATCGTCACAGGGGGAGCGATGTATGGTGATTTCCATGATTGTTTTGGTAATTATGGGTATGTGTATTTCTGACAGTGCATCTGGTGTGAAGAAAAGACAGGGACAGAAGGTACAAATTCAGGGGGAGATGAAGATGTGAAATTTTCTATATTTCACCTTTCATACGCGGGTTCGATGAAACAAAGTCACGTATACACACGAGTTCCAGCAGACACAGTCACGTATTCAATTCTGATAAGAAAATTTGTATGACAACTGAAGATCAGGAGCATATGTTCAGGGGGAGCAGCAGTCTGACTACTAATGATTGTATTATTTTCACTGTATCATTTTATTTCTCAGTTCTAAATGATGATGACATGTTACATGGTTTCTTATGATTGTGGATGAGCTCTGTTTGCTTTTTTTTTCTGAAGATTTTTTCGTTGCTGAGATGAAAGTCTTATGATTCAGAAATAAGGACAGATTATGCAGAGATTGTTGCTGATGACTTGCTGTTGAAAGTATTCAGATTGCACAAGCTAAGGAGGAGCCTTGGTCATATTGAAAGGATTCTTGGATGCACAATTTCAGGGGGAGCACAAGCCTTGCTGAGTATAATGCATTGTTGGCATTATGATGGTTCTGATATATGATCTCTCTCTTGAGGTCTTTCTAGTATTGGTCATAAAAAGGTCATACTTGTAATTTGATGAAAAGGTCATGATGAGATCCATGATGTAAAATTGTAATATTCAGTCATGTAAGGACTTGTTCAAATTTGTAAACCCACTTGGTTGGGTAGTAGAGTCAAATTTGTAAACCCACTTGGTTGGGTAGTTGAGCTAAATTTGTAAACTCACTTGGTTGGGTAGTTGAGTCAAATTGTGTAAACCCACTTGGTTGGGTATTTGAGTCTCATATGTAAATCCACTCGGTTGGATCTGTGATGTAAGTATAAGTCTTTGATGTAAGGAAGGTCATAGAGTCATGTAATTCATTAAAAATATGTTTGAAGATTCAGCCTGAACTCAGGGGGAGCATGGTCACTTCAGTGTACTTCAGATCTGCAAAGCTCTTCCTTCTACATGAGGAGAAAAACCTTGTGTTGGTTTTGATCCGCCCTTTGCCCTTGATGTCAAAGGGGGAGAGTAGCATGGTGTTTGAATAAGGGGAGAGTATCATGGCTATATTCAATGTATTTATCTGTTGTAATGATCAAACACCCTCGTGGTTTCCATCAAGTCTAAAGGGGGAGATTTTTGGCAATATGATGATGAGCGTTGTCCTTGATGGCAACCCACTTGATGAAGATGATGGAAATCTACTTGATGAACTTGTCCTTGATGGAATATGTCTTGATGAACTTGTTAAATGATGCAAATCCGATGTATCTACAATAATTACAGAAGGTAATGATGGAAGGAATGTCAGTATGTGCCAGAACATGATGAAAAGAGTATGCATCAAGGCATACGCGGATTTGTCTAGACAAAGTAGCGTATGGACGCCGGAAATAACGTGCCAAGTCACGTATGGGAAAAAGCGCTCTAAATATGTAAAACCAGGGGTAACCACCATGGTATTGACCCATTGTATTGAGTAATGATTCATCTATGTGACCCCGTCCAGGAATACCATTGAAAGTAATGTCGTTTTGGCTCATGGTATTGATAAAGGGTAAACCTATATAAGGAGAAGAAATTCATTGTGCAAAGGTGTGCATGAAGTCTGAGCTTGAATGAATACTACTCTCTGAAGCATATCTGAATGGAAAGGGTTACAGTTGAATGAAAGATTTGAATGTATGATCCACCAATGAAGAAATGATGAAGAAGGGAATCTAGATCTGGAATGTATTTGTATCTTCTAGATCTGTTTATGGAATGATGAGAAAGAGATGAGGCGAACATCTGTCTGAAGTAAAGGGTAAAATCTGAGTGATGTATGTGTTCTGAAGAATTGCAATGACCTAAATGTTTGAAGAACTATATGCTAGTTTTCCGCAGAGTAAGTGCGTATATACGCGGGTTTGCTGAAGAGAAAGCGTGTATGGGCAGTAAAATTAGCTCTGTAATATGTAAAGAAGTATACATAGGTTTGTATGGACGAAGACACATATATACGAAGGATCAGTGAAAGGAAAGCTTGTATGAAGATTAGGGTTTGCTGAAGTATGAAGTATCAAATTTCTAATCTGTTCTGCTATCTGTTGATGATGTATGATTGAGCTCAAATGTATGGAGTGGGTCCAGTCTGAAAATATGATGAAAAGTGGCCTACAAGTTCAGTTCTAAAGGAAGCTTTTGGATCCAGTGTGAAAATTGATGAAACGTGGTCCATGGTGGTGCTGAGGGTTGTAGCTCCCTTCCAGGTGAGGCTGGTAAACGAGATCAGGGGGTCGTAGTTCCCTTCCAGGAGAGGCTGGTAAACGAGAGCAGGGGATCGTAGCTCCCTTCCAGGAGAGGCTTGTAAACGAGCGCAGGTGGGTGCCTGCGTTCTGGTATGAGTCTGCACCAGTACATGGTTGTAAGATTTTTTCTCTATAATAAATATTGAAGGCTGAGAGAATGGAAGCGGTGGTTTTCTCCCGACTTGGGTTTCCACCTAAAATCCTAGTGTTCATGTGTGTTGCTTATGTGTGATGGTTTATTCTGTTATTACTGCACATGCTTACTGTTTATTGAACATCTAATGAATGAATGATGGAATGATATAAGTGAATAATTATCTTCATAATAAGATGGTTGTACATACGCATGTTTTATTAAGTATATCTGCGTGTATACACGAGTTGTCTTTAGGAAAGTTGCATATGTGTTTTCAAGCATGAAAAAGTAAAAAGTTTTGAGTAAGTCCTAAATACTGATTCACCCCCCCTCTCAGTATTTTTCCCAAAAATAAATTGATCTTTCTTGACCTTATATGGCAGGTATATAAGTACATGTCTGAAAGGCCTGCTACTGCAGAGATGTTGTGGTAGTAGATGCAACAGAGACTATTCTTTGACCATCCACTGGAGATGGTCCATGGGTGTCTGCCATATGAACAATTGTTTGCTGCCCTGATTCCCCTCCTTGATCAATATCCATATGCACTTGGACCCTCTTCCAAGATCGTATTATGAATTCTTTGCTAGAGGTATCAGTCACTGAAGGTCATTGATCCTCTCTTGGCCTTTTTCTCCCTCTCCCTTTTTATTGCTCTTTCCCCTTGTCTTCTCTTCCTTCTACATTATTTCTTCCTTTTGGTGTTGGGGTCTGGACAACTGGAGTGGAGAACACTCTTTATTCCTCTTCTTGGAGGGTATTATTCACCCATTCTTTTCTATTTCCATATTGTTCAATTGAAGGTCTGTGTGCGTGAAAATAGGGTGTGGACATGATTTCCACCCTTTTCCTGGAGATAATCCCTGCGGTGTCATAAGACCAAGTGAAACTGTGGCTAAACCCCATCTCCTTCAATATCTTTTCTGCTTCCTCTCTTGCTGCTATACTGTTGTAGATGAAGGGTCTAGTTTGTGTTTTTATCCTGAGCTGAGTCTTCTTCTTTGTAGAGACAAAGTGAAGCTCATCTGCATTTGTCATTTGACTTATGTATTTCAATGCAAATACCCTCATGGAGAGGAACTTTGGAAATTTGTAGGGATCTAGGTTACTTCCATAGAATCAAATATCTATGTAGTTTTGACACAAATACCAATATGATGTCTTCACTCGTTCTGTTAGTTGCATGGTTTTTCTGATTTCCTCATTTATTTGGGGCTTTTCTGCATCATTGAGCGTGTTAATGGCTGGATGCACAAATATATCTACAAAATCCTTCTATGTGAAATATTTCTGATCTTTCAGAAGAAGGGTAGTCTAGAATATGACAGATTGGGGCTCATTATCTTCATTTACCTTGGCCATATGAAACTGAAACCTTTTAGGCTGTAAATGGACAAACATATATATCAATGCATAGGAATATTTGAAAACCTCTTCTATGACAAACTTAAAAAACTGCTCATGAATTACCTATGCAAGGAATTGGGCATAATTTCACAAGACTATGGGTTTAACACTTGGGGAAAGAGTGGAAAAGGAACCTATCACAACTTCCTCTACCCACTGATCAGTGTGATAACCTAAAAAATAATATAAAAATAGAGATAATATGCTTAGTTCTATAAGAAAAGGTAGATAAGTGATAAGTAGGATTCATTGTAGGAATTGGGGTATTAGAGGTCATGGAAAACTGCAAGGTTTTGGTTCTGATGGCAGGGTCAAGATTTTGATAACATTCTCTAAGGACTTCATATGAGAAAGGTACTATTTTTTTAGGAGTGAGGGCCTGCATCATCTACTGGATGGATTGGGTGTTGATGGCAAACAATATTTCTCCTGTTGGGGTGACTATGGTCCTCTCATTAATATCATAACAACTCTGGAACATCTTGATGAATTATGGGAAACTATGGGTCTTTGGGAATATGTAAAGGGGAAAATGGGTTTCCCATAGGCTAAGGTCATTGGTTCACTCGAGGAATTGGTCCTCAGACCATAAATAAACGTTAAACAAATTAGAACTAGATTTTGTCTCATGAACCTTGTAATCTTTGTCTGCTAGAGCCAAGTGATCCAAGTACACTTGAGGGTAGACCATCAAATTAGAAGGTCATTGACCTATCTTTCGAGGCATTTTCATCAATGATTTTTCTTTCACAAAACTAAAATGGAGAAAGAGATAACAAAGAGGGGAACTTGAGAAGGGAAATGATAATGGGTCAACAATGTGAAGGGATATAACAACAGGGAATAATCACTGGGATTGACAATCTAAAGGAGCCCTGTAATCTGATTTCACACAGTGTTGACAAATTTTCTTTGCAATTAATGCTTTCTTCAATAATACCTACAAATTCAAATACTGTATCAGTTCGACAATAAATATAGAGTAAACTCTGTAGTTATGCCAGAATTTGGCTATTTAAACAGTAATGTGGAGGTGTGGAGGTGGTGTAGGTTTGTTGGGTAATGGCCCAACCATCTATGGCGGAACAGTTGTCTAAACGGGAATGGATGTTACTGCAAACAAACAACAAGGGCAAGACGTGGTGCAGGAAACACATGCAATGGTCAAAAGATGCACCAGTTTTCTAAAATGGCATAAAGAGCTTTCCGGAGGCAGGTGAGAGTGGTAAGCAGTGTTTGGGGGGGGGGGGGGGGGTGCAGAGTATTTCTGGGCATGAAACGTAGCTAGATGGGTGGTATGGGATACCACCCATTCTAGAACCCTTCCTTTTGTTAACCTTCAGCAGATGCGGGAGGGCTGTTAACCTAGGCAGATATAGAGGGAAGCTGCGAGGGTTTTAACCTAGAATTGACGGGGAGAGGAGCACTTGGGTCTGCCTAGACTTGAAAAACTTTCGGATCTTGGCTCTGAGATACATCACATCCGCACCAATATTGCACTTCGTGATCATTTTTTTTAAACATTACTTCGCGTTTTCCTTTAAAACTTGTGATGTGTGTCTTGCGATTGGGTCGCACCCATCACATATCGCACATCGACAATTATAAGACTTACCTCTCATGCCATATCCTACAAATTTTATGATTTTTGATCTATGCTTGGGTCCCACCCATCACATATTGCACTTCGAAACCTTTAACGTTTACCTTGGACGGAAAATTATGCGATATACGGTTGCGATCAGATCGCATCGCGAAAAATTTATCATTGCGGGTGCTTACCTCTCGAGCTTTGTGATATGCGAATTTGTGATCGTGTCGAAATTTAAATAACTTGCAGCTACTTTTAAAAGGAAAATTATAAATTGAGCACAGTGAAAAGTGTGATGCATTAAACACGAAAGGTACGAAAAGGCGGAGGGGTAAGGAAAATGCTCAAACAAAGGTTTTTCATGCGGATTGGTAAATATAAAGGTTTGGACAGGTCCCATCAAAGTGCATCGGCAGGGTTTTTATGTTTCAGTGATGAATTAAGAAAAGTGGTTAAAGCTTGTGGAATGTGGGTAGAGCTGGGATTTCGGAAATTTTAATATAAGTTGGTTTTATAAAGTAGTGAGTTGAAAAAAGGTTATGTATGTGAGTTTTGGAGTTTTGAATGGGATTCAGAGCATGGGAGTGTCATAATTTGGGATAATTAAAGGTAAGGAAAGGGTATATGGAATGAATGAGGGAAATATGGATTTTTCTCACCATCACACTTAATCAACAACACTCTCCTCTTTCAACTAAATTAAATGGCGGATAGATTCATTTGAACCTCTTGATAGCCAAGATCTCCATTTATTCTCTGAAAATAAATGATAGTCATGGAATATTACTTTCAGTATGAAAAATATAAGAAGTAATTAGTCACCTTGTGATATTGTGAAATACAGGAGTCTAAAAATGGCTCCAAAGAGGGATGGCAACTCCTTTAGGAGTTGTTAAGAACACCATAGAATAGTGACCTGATCCATTGGGATGACCCCAACCCTGCAACCTGCTTTGCTACAACTTCTGTGGCTGCAACCTTCAAACTAAAGTCAGCGCTTTCTGTAAACTGAGGTCTGGAATACGCTTGATCCTTAGACTAAAAAGCAACCCAAAGCTAAAAACTGGATACATGCTCAAAGTATTAAGAGCTCATTTTCATACCTACGTACCCAATCTATGATTCTAATCATTTCTCTTCCTTTTGGGGTGCATTTAGACTTGCAGACCCTGACATCATTTTTATTTTGAATCTCTAACTTATCACCTATCCCTTATTTCTCCTATTGGTCCAGATTAGTCTGTTGAACCAATGTCATTTTCTACTTAGCTACTGATAAGCCAGGATTAAATGGTTTGGAAAATCTTCATTTTCTAACCTATCAACAGAAAATTCAAAATTGTACAATCATGCTTCAACTGTATGACTACACAATTTTTTTTTTTCAATAGTAGTGACACTCTGATTTTCAACACTTTCAGAAAAAATTCTATACATTATTATTATTATTATTATTATTTTAAGCTTATCAGAATGGGCTTATGGCCTTCACTCTAGGCTTCAACCTTGTCCAATGGATTATTGAAACTTGTAATGCTATGCTATTTGCAATGATGAAAGTCTTATCTGAGTTTTTCAACAGAGATAGTGTTTTAGTATCCTTCCATTGATAGGACCTTCAAACAGCTCTGTTCCATCCATTTCTTTCAAGAAAAATGCATTGTCACCTCTGAAAGAATGAATAATGTATGGACCTTTCCACAAGTTGTCAAATTTTCCATGCTTACCTTTATCTTCTCGTCTGGAGTCCCATTTCAGCCTTTATCTCCGATATTGAAATCATTGGCTTTTTTCCTCTTGTCAAAGATCTTCTACATATTTTCTTGCACCACCTGGGTTCTATTATACAACTCCTCTCTGGACTACTGCAACTGGATGGTCTCGATTATTCTCCTTTGTATATCATTTTCTTTAGCCTGCACTTCTTGAATGAGTTTCATTGTAGGAACACCCAAGGATGTTGGGAAAACTGCATCCATTACATAGACTAATTGGTATGGTGACATGCCAATTGATTTCTTTATTGTCAATCTGTCAGCTTATAAGGCATGTATGAGCTTTTTATACCAAGAATTCTTATTGTCTTCCAACAAATTCCTGATGATGTTGACCAGGCTCTTGTTGGAAGATTCAGCCAGTCCATTACCTTGAGGGTAATAAGCTGTTGAATGTCCCAAATAATTGTGATTTTTATGGAAAAATTCCACCATATTCTTAGATTTAAAAGTAGCAACGTTATCTGTAATAATTTTTCTAGGACAACCAAACCTAGATAGGATGTGGGTTTCAAGGAATTTGATAATCACTGAGTTAGTAGTATATCTGGAAGGGATGGCCTCTATCCATTTGGTAAAATAATCTGTAGTAGTGAGGATCCATCTATGTTGGGTGTTGAGTCATGAAGGTGACTGTTTTAAAGGTATTCTTAATTATTTTCATTAATTATCAACCCAGGGCAAGCCTTTTTGTTTCAAGAGTGAGGAAAATATATGCAAGTGACATTGGAGGTTAACTAGTATAAATTGTTATAATGAATATTGTTCAATTCTCGCAGTTCAATCAAGCTAACTTGAATGTGAATTATGAAATACTTTAGACTATTCAAAGGATTTAATTATGTTCTAAGCTTATGCAGAAATAACCATTCAAGACTGAAAAGAATAGATTTTGATTGAACATCATGCTTTGATGAATTGAAGAGCTACCTTAATGAATTGAACATCATTCCTAGTAAATTGAACAACAACAAATTATTCTATATTTTGTAATGGAATTCTCTTTTAATCAACTAATAGAATTCTTCAGAATTAAATATCAACCAAACGATCATAATTATGATGAAAATATGCAAACATTAACTATACGCAGAATTGAATAGAAATTGTGCTGAAACTATTCTAACAAATGTAAAAACATCAATTCCAGATAAGAGGACATGAATGATAAATCTAGTCTAGTGAAAAGGAATTTATAATATCTCACATTTGCGATTAATCAATTAAATTATAATGTTATTAAACGCAATAAATAACTAGAAATGAAAATTCTGTAAATAAGTGTATAACAAAGAAGTAGCAATATAACCCCCAAGGTTGGGCCGAAAGCCTCTAGAAGCCTACTGCTAAGGAATACCCATAAGTTTTTAATCCTAAAAACACCAATTTCTTCAGTAATCCACACATCAATCCATTAGCACAAACTTGACGATTCTCTTCGAATATGTTTACTACAGGAATATTATAATACATTAAATGTCCCTCGTATTGTTCACCTTCAACCTTTTATATCTTAAAGGCGAATTCAACATTAGTAACATATCCTTCTCATTATCAGACCCAGCTATTTCATGGCTATCGACTAAGAATTCCAAGAGTAGGCGTGCCTCTACATCTTTTGTTGATTCATATGAGTCGATACGATTCCATTTTCCTTCCTTGTCTATTGTCTTTTGGTCATCGTGCTCAGCAATTTGGATGTTTTTCTTCCCTATCAATAAAGACAGCGAAAAATCAGTTTTTACGTTATTAAACACACATTTTATCATTAATTTACTCTACCTTATTTTTGTATTATTTTCCTTTAATTTATTTCTAAGATGAATGGAAAATATATAAAAGTAAATGAAAAATCGTGGTAAATATGGGGGAGAAACGTACCTTCTTCTTGGCCGAACATACTCCCCTACTTACCTTTTTGCAGGTCCTTATGCAAAAAAATGGTTGAGGTGTAGTTGGGTTAGAGAATATGGAGGATATACCTCTTCTTTGTAAAGTTTGAATCCATCTTTCTGTTTGATCTTGAAAATTATAAGTTGGCTTGCCCCTCTGGTAACTCATAATCATGATGATAGTCTACAGGGGGGTACCAGATGATGGGGCATCTGTATCTGCACCCTATCCACGTAGGACCCATGTCAATTTTTTTTTGATGTACAGAAGGAACCTGGAAGAAGCAGATTTGAAGTTCCTATACCCAAATGGTTCTCTGTTCTTCACATTATTTGTAGAGGCTAGCCATATTTGTTTGGCTATTGCTAATGCTTCTTCCTAAATGTCCTGGAAGTATGCTCTCCCATTCTACAAAATATCCCTGTGAATAGGTCCCAAATTGGATATCACTCCTTTCCACTGCATGAATTTCTTATGTTGGGTAAACAAGTACAAGGGTTTATAAGGTTCCCCTCTTACCCATAGATCTAGGCCATGCTCTCTTTTCTAAAAGGTGTTGTAGGCCTTAGCCCATTCAGTATGGTTTTTGGGAAAAGGATAGAAAATACTGGAACCAAACGTCCCATATGAAGGGGCTGGGGTTACTGTCCCCATCCTCCTCTAGAAAGAAATTGTGTAAATACAGTTCACACAAAAGATGTTGGGCCTGCTCATCCTGCCCATTGCAACACTGGAAAAATTCCTCAATGGTTTTAAAAGTAGTGAGCTTCCTTGCCTTGACAACATTGATTTTCAACAATAAATACCGTTCCACTAAGAATAAAGCATAATTATTGGTTGGTGCCCTGCAAGTAAATACATTTGAGTAAAGAGAGAAAACCATACTGGTTTTCTTTTTAGCTTGTTCCACTTGATCCTATGCTTTCTTCACTTTTGTCCTTTCTTCCCTGAGTTGGGCAAAGCTTTCATCCTCAATTGCAGAAAGTTCTTTGAATTGCTTTAGTAGTGCCTCATATCCCTGTAAGGGTACTACTTCCCTTTTACACTGGGGAAATTCATGCTGAACTTGAATTAAATCGTTGTGAAGCTTCTGATTCGTAGCTTTTCCTATTAGGGGAGCGTAGGCAGGTGTTACCTCTGTTTGAGTCCCCTTATCTCCTGTAAGTTTCAAATTATTTGCACACAGACTTCAGCAGTGTGTATCAAATCCGTTTGTACAGAGGCTTCAACATTATCCATTAAATCAGTCTGTATAGATTAAATATAAATTAAATATATCTGTACAAAGGCTTCAACATTGTCCATTAAATCAGTCTATACAGGAACTTCAGTGGTATCTATTAAATCAGTCTGTATAGAGGCTTCAACATTGTATATTAAATCAATATGTATAGAAATTTCAACAGTATCTACCGTTTGGGTAACAAAATCTATTTGGGTTCCCATAGTAGCGAATTCCTTCTCATGCTTCGAAGACTTGTTTGCTTCTTCCAACCATTTCCTTAGTCATTTTACCATTTTTCCCAATTTATTGCACTTCCTGCTCATTTTCCTTAACTCAATCTCAGCTGATTTTTCTTTTAGCAAGGTTTTGGTAGGAGAAGGAGGAGCAGTGGCTTCAGTTTCAAAAATTGTTGTGCCAGCTCTAAGGTTATCAAAAATGGTGTTTTCTTCAGGCATCCAAGAGGTTATTTCAGCATTAACGACCTGACTGGGTGAAATAGCATTTATTTCAGGCATTAGGGGAACTGTATCAATACTTGTGTTTTTCTCTAGTAGAACAGTGTCCCCTGACTGGTTTCCAGATTCAGATATTCTCTCTATTTGGTCTTCCCTACTCGCCCATTTATTATCATAGGGAGATAAAACCCTCAAAGCCTACAATTCATCATGGTGAGGTAGGATTTCAGTATGGCCAGAGCTGCTAGCAGTGGAAGGTTGGTTCAAAAGGTCCCTCTGTTCCTCAGATTGTTTAAAGGGGATTCCAATTTTACAAGATGCTCTCACTTTATCAAGTACTTGAGCCATTTCTTCTTCATAGTATTGTAAGGACATATTTTGAGTGCTTGAAGGTGGTGTATGGGATGGTTCTGCCTCATTTGGAAATTCAGAGGTGCTTTTTCGTAGTTGCAACCTTTCTGGCCATCTCCGTTTTCCTATTTTTTTGGTTGAAACATGGGTTTTATTCCCTCTTTTTCTCCTGAGTATGGTTATTCTAGGGAGTTCAATCCCTAATCTGTTAGGGTTTTCTTCAGGGGTAGGAAGGGCACGATTAACAAATTTGTCCCAATTTATCTGATGTTTTCTTAACTCATGAATAATGATCACTTTAATCAAGCCATGGTGACTAAGAACTGCTTAGGGGTTTTTAGCTTTCTAATTCGAACAACAGTATTGTGAAATACAGGATTTAGGAAAAAGGGAAAATTAACTGAAATTTTTCGCTTAAGAACATCTAATAGTTTAAGTTGGTGGGATTTTAGCACATCCTGACATCTGTTGCATGTGATATATCCTTGAATGAAGACTTCCCATTCTTGCCACGATTGCGACAAGGATGCAGGATTAATACCTTTCCCTTTTCGTTCTAATTATTCGCCTAGGTCCTGGTACACTCAGATTACTTCTTGTAGAAGGAGATGTTTTTCATTCCATCTTTCTCCTTCTATTAGTAGTCTGGAGACTACAGCGATGATTTCCTCAGCGACTCATATAATTCTTCCTTTGACTACGGTATGTCTTTCCCGAAGGTTTTGCAGGAATTCAACTTCTATCTCTATATTAAACCTCTTTGTAGTGTGTGTAGATATGTAATCCACCCAAATTGTTGGAGAATGGTGTGAGCTGATTCTAAGACATGGAAATTTTTGGGCTCATTGCAGAGAGAATTTCCACCCATGGCTATTGTGTTGTCAGAACTAGTTTCTTCTTCTGTATGCGTTTCTTTCGATTATGTTGGTTAGAACATTATAAAAACTGCATGTAATTTTTTTTTTTAATATATTATAAAAAATGCAACTTCTTGACATAAATGCAATGATATTATAGTCCCATCAGTATATCTGAAGGAAGTCATGTGGGTAATTCAGATTCTTATTCATTATGAATATTCGTACCCTCTCCATCGGGAGAAGGGTGTCCACAGCCTTAATCTCAAGAGAAGAAGAAATATTGTAAGAATCATGAATGCACACGAAGAAAAGGTCATCAATTGGTAATCATCAGAAATGTAAATCAGGTGGAAATGATTGAAGAAGGGGGGGGGAAATGGAGTAGCAACTATTATGATAGGATATCCTATTTTGACGGTATAGCATGACGGAAGCATGACAGATGACATATTATGATTGGTGCTGTCATCCCTTAATTCAACATGAAAAGATAATTCACTCCTAGTTAATTATGCGGGTAGGTAGTGATAACACTTATTCAAGTAGTGCATTTATTTCAATAATAGATCAATAGGAAATAGGGCATATAAAAGTAATTGAATATTGTTAGAAAAATACGTTAATACCACAAGCAGAGCCACTTCGGCCAACAAGAATTCATACCCTCGACAAGGTTTCTATTTTAACCAAGAAATAAGCCAGAATACTCTATTTAAAAGTAGACATTTTTCTTATTTTATGGAGATACCACTGTGCTGGTGTGGTGGCCAGATAGTCATAGTGCCATTCACAGTGATTGTAACAGAGTGATCAGGGTGGCTCGTGATGAGACCTCTTGTCCTTCGAGAATTTTTAGCTGTCGAGAAGGTCACTACCCTAGTGTGTTTTCAATTATGGGAATGTCACCTACTCAAACCTTATGATCATGGTAGGTTGGCTCATTATGAGACCCCCTATTCTCTCTTAAAAATTTGCACATAGACATAATATTTTTCTTTTTTAAAAGTAGGCATTTTTCTTGTTTTACGGAGAGACCACTATGTTTGTGTGGTGGCCAGATAGTCATAGTAACATTCACAGGGATTGTAACAGAGTAATCAGAATGGATCATGATGAGACCTCCTGTCCTTCAAGCAGTTTTAGCTATTGAGAAGGTCACTACAATGGTGTGTTGGCCATTTTGGGAATGTCACCTGTTAAACCCTTATGATCATGGTAGGTTGGCTCGTGATGAGACCCCCTATTCTCTCTTTAAAATTTTCACATAGACATAATATTTTTATTTTTATTTATACATGGAGGGAGGCTCATTAACTCCTTAAGAGTTAGGGATGGTGTGAGAAGTAAAAAGAATTCCAATACAATTAATACTCTTTATTCTTATATCCTCATGTCAAGGATAATTACTACTTGAGAGTGTAGAAAGATATATCAGCATAATACTATGGAAATTAATTGTATAATAATATGTCTGAATAGGAGATATCCAACCCTTCATTATACAGATAAACCATGTCAGCTTCCAGATTAGACAGTTCCATAAAAATTTCAAAATATCATAATATTAGTAATATTACTTCTTTTCTTCTCTTCAGGTGCCAATTTTTTTTCCAAAAATGGCTTCTATGGTGAGGATGTGTAAAGGAAGAGTGGATATTTGAAAAGAAATCATCAAAATCCAAAAACATGCTTAGAAACGAAATCAGTAGGTCCATTCAATTGAACAAAAATTGTTCAATTCGATTGAATAAAAGTTGTTCAATTGAATGAATAAAAAAATTAAAATCACGCAAAAGAAAAAAAAATAGGTGTTCATTTGAAATAAATAACGATCTTTAAATTCAATTGAAAAATAGTTGTTCAATTGGATTGAACAGTAGTTGTTCAAAGGTTTGAACAGCAAAAATAAACACACTAAAAAAACACAATCATTCAATTGAATTGAACAATAGTTTTTCAATTCGATTGAACAATAGTTGTTCAATTCAATTGAACAAAAAATGTTCAATTGGATTGAACAATAGCTATTGAAAGGTTTGAACAACAAAAATAAACATACTAAAAAAAGACAGTTTTTCACTTGAATTGAACAACAACTATTCAACCGGATTGAACAACAGTTGTTCAAAGGTTTGAGAAAAAAAAAACATACTAAAAAAACACAACCATTCAATTGAAATGAACATCAGATGTTAAATTCTATTAAACAACAGCAGTTCAATTTGATTGAATAGCACCTGTTGGAAGGTTTGAACAAAAAAACATACGAAAGAAAGAAGAAATAAAAAGAATGCAATTGTGAGCATGGAGAAGAGATGGAATTTACAACAATGAGAAAAAATACAAATTGCACGAGAAATATATACAATATTTACAAGAGGGAATAACAATTTTTTATGAACTTAAAGCTACCGGGCCATCATCACCTGCAGCTAAAATTTGGATGGTGGGGTCCTCATGCACCTGCTGGCAAAAAGAATCTTTTGTAAGTGTTTTATGATAAAGGCACACCCGGTGTCCATTGACGCAAGAGGTAGAGCCAGATCCATCTATGGTGGTCAATGTAATGATACCATTGATGTGTACTTCCTGAATTTCCTATGGACTGAGCCAATTTATTTGTAACTTACCAGGGAAGTCTTGGAATCTGGAGTCGTAGAGGAGTGCCCAATCTCCTTTCTCAAATGTCTTCTTTTTTATGATGTTGTCATGCCACTTACCTCACTTTTGTTGAATAATTGCAGTGCACTATAGAGAAAGTAGTCATGCTTCATATAATTTATTTATTTGGTGGAGTCTTCTAATTTGGGCCTCCATCAAGTCCAAACCCACTTCCTGGGTTGTTCTTGGAGTCTTTATTTCAAATTCAATAGGAAAAATTGGTTCGCTTCCAAATAGTAGATAGTACGGAGAATATCCAGTGGTGTTTCGCCATGTTTTGTGATAAGCCCACAAGGCCTTTGGTAGTATAGTAGCCCAATCCTAGTGATGTGTTGAGACTGTTTTAGTGAGAATTTCCTCAAGGACTTTGTTGGTGCTTTCGATCTGCCTGTTCGCCTACGGGTGGTAGGGAGAGGTGACTCTATAGGTGACATGGTGGTTCTTCAGATTGGCCATGATTTTATTTCTCAAAAACTGTGCCCCTCCATCATTTATCACTTCCTTAGGTAAGCCATACCACACAAATAGTTCAAAAATAAAATTGATCACAAATTCTTTTGTAGCTCTCAATAAAGCCACTTCTTCTACCCACTTTGTCACATAATCTATGGCAACTAGTATGTAGGTCTTCTGATTCGATGGTAGGTTGAATGGTCTGACAAAGTCCTTTGCCCACCATTCAAAAGGTTTTAATACTAACTGTTTTTGTAATGGAATTTCGTTAGATTGGCCAAGGCAACCCATTATTTTGAAACTATCGCAGGTTTGGAAATATTTCTTGGCATATTTAAAAATTGTAGGCCAATAATAGCCCATTTGCAATAATTTTTTCCCCATCTTGTAATCTGCAAAATGGCCACCACATGGTTCATCATGACAGGCCCTTAAGATATCATAAATCTCGTCTTCTTAGATTCATCTTCGTATATGCATATCAGCTCCTGTATGGAAAATATATCCATCGATCTAGGAGAATCTAGCACTGTGCTGAACACTCAGGTTCTGTTCCTTTGATGTCAAGTGTCTTGGTAGCTTTCCTACTGCCAGATAATTTGCTACATCTGATTACCATGGCGTTTTTACTGCTACAACAAACAAATTCTCATCAGGGAACTGATTTTCCACCACTAGTGGGTCATCTAACTTTGGAACTCTAGATAGGAAATCTGCAACCACGTTCTCTTTCCCTAGGCAGTCCTTGATAGTTATGTCAAAACTGTTGTAAAAGAAACAACCAATGAGTCACTCTTCCATTTGTAATAGGTTTATTAGCTAAGTATCTAATGACGAAGTGATCGGTATATACGAATACTTAATAACTAGTTATATAATCTCTAAATTTATCAATACCATAAATGATAGCCAAGAACTCCTTTTTGGTCACTGTATAGTTTAATTCGGCAGGAGTGAGATTCTTGATGATATAGTAAATAGTTTAGGTCCTTTTGTGTTCTTCTTGACAAAGAAATACCCCTATCTATATGTTGTATGCATCTAAGGAAATGTGGAAAGGCAGCTCCCAATTGGGGCCATGTAAGACTGGTGCAGTCGAGACCAGTTTCTTCAAATATGAAAAAGAAATGTCACATTTTCCATACCGATGGAATTCAACATTTCCAATTAATGCATACAAGGGTGCAGCGATTTGTGAGAAATTATTTATAAACCTACAGTGGTACCCTACATACCCAAGGAAAATACGTACCTCTCTCTAAGTACAATGTGTGACTAATAAGAGAATTACCTCTATTTTTTCTGGATCTACCTGTATTCTATCTGCAGAGATGTAGTGTCCTAGGAGTACTCCTTCGGTCATCATCATGTGAGATTTTTCGTTGCTCAAACACAATCAGGTAGAAATACATTGTTCCATTACTTTTTCTAGTGTTTGTAGTGCTTGATCAAAGTCATCTCCATATGGATTAAAGTCGTCCATGTAAATCTTGAGCCCTTCATTTATTAAATAAAAAACAACTACTGAGTATGGCCCTTTGAAATGTTGTTGGGGCATTACATAATCTGAACGCCAATACCCTATAGGCAAATGTACCTGAGGGGCAGGTAAAGGTCATTTTATACTAGTCTTTAGGGGCTATCTGGATTTTATTGTAACCTCTGAAACCATCAAGGAAAGAGATGAACCTCTTTCTTGCTAATGTATCAAGGACCTAATCAATAAAAGGGAGGGGGAAGTGGTCTTTCTGTGTTGTGTTATTCAGTTCTCTGTAATCCATAAAGATTCACCACTTACCATTCTTATTAGGAACGACTACTAGAGGAAAGACCCATTTGTTGTCTAAAATAGGATAAATGAAGTTTTCATCTAGCAACTTTTGCAATTCATATTTTACAATGTCTTTTAGATGCGGGTTTAACCTTCATTGAGGTTGCCAAAAAGGCCGAGCATCTTAGTCAGTATAAATTTTATGTGTGCATAGTGGAGCATTTACTGGTGTTCCTTTAACCAAGAGTAAGTCTGACAGTGCTCCCACTACATGAACAGTTGGTACAGTTTTTAATTTCCTCACCTGTTTTTTTCCTGCACAGCTCTTTAATTATCTTGACATAGATAGGAAAGTCTTGTATAGACTACATAAGCAAAGATTTTTTAATTCCATAGGAGATAAAAATATAAAAAGAATATTTTTTTAGGAGGTGTTAATCTCTCAGGGAATGGAGGGGAGGAATTAATAAGGTTTTCAAGGTCTTTTTGGTCAACAATGTCCCTCCCCTACTCTATTTCTGTCATAGTTGATTGTTTAGGTACTGTTGGAATTTTAGACTCAAGTTTTTCTAGGGATGTATCTTCTTCGGGTGAAATAACATGCCCTAATATCAGCCTAAGTTCATTGCATTACTTCTGTTCAGTTTCGGGGTTTGGGTTTTCAACAATTTGGATTATCTAAACTGGTTTGTTATTGGGATGACGATTAGATTGAGATAGAAGTTGAGGACACATATTAAGCTAATGATTGCATTGGATTGGGTATGGAGATGGTAATTTGGGTTGATTTTGAGCCCCTGTTCCCATCAAAAAATTGATCATTACCAGGGGTCACTACTAGTTTTGAGACCAATTTGTATTCTGTGAAGTGGAGGTAAGTCACTGGGACTGATATGGATTTTTTAACAGTAAGGGAGAGAAAAAGGAAAAATTGACCAATTATTACCTAAAGAGGGTTGTGTTGGGCAAGGAGGCATGGAAAATGATTGGGATGGCCAGGTAGAAAAATGTGATCAGCTCTTCCATGCTGTTGCAGGGTTCTATTGATTAAATTGTGGGGAACAAAAGAATTGAGGTGGGTCTTGTGGCATACCTGGTCATGCTTTCCATTGCCGATGTTGACTCATTAGATAAACTGGTTATGTTTCTTCTACTACCTCTTTAAAAACTACTTTCAACCCTGGAAGTGAAGGGAAATGGTCAGTGGCATGGTCCTTGGTACACATAGCACATGTCTGGACCATGTCTAATGGATATTCCCACTGTCTTTGCTTCTTCTAATAGCATGGGAAAAAGACAGCAAAGTTCTATTCTGCTATAGCTTTCTTCTACTTGGTTTGTAGGACATCTAGCCGCATTGTAAGGGTGCCCACGATATCAGTTTTGAAATCTTCTAAAAGTTTACCGAATTCTTCTCTGGTCACGTTGCCACCGAACTGTTTATAATTCCTTGTAGTTGAATCCCACCCAGTTGGCCTACTTCATGTACTGCCTCGAGAGCACCTGATGCACAATGCAATAATGTCATCATATTCTTCTTGATAGATGTCCCCTTTTCCCATTATATTAAGTGTTTCGACCCATTCTTCTTTAATTCCTTTAATCATTGCTGCTTTTAAAATATCTTTAGAAAATGTAGTATATGGAGATATTTGCATATTATATTGAAATATTTCAACATATTCTTCTAATGTCTCATTGTCTCTTGCAGACATATTGAAGATTTCATCTTTTATTTCTCGAGTCCGAAAGTAGTCTTGATATTTGTTAAGAAAAGAGTTTTTAATCTAATCCCAACTATTAATGGTTCCTCCACTGAGCCCCATAAACCAACGTAATGTTGTCCCCTTCAAAGTAGAGAAAAATAATTTCAATTTCCGAGGGTTAGTGGTCTAGTCATATCCCCTACATAAGACATGAAATTCAAATAAGAATTCATCTGGATCTTCTGAGGTCAGCCCATAGAAGGTGGGGATGTCTTTTAATGGAATATATTTCATAGGGGCATTTTGGGCCGGATAAATAATGGGATACACTAATGTTGATGTTTGCCTTTCGTTTCGATTGTTTGCCATTTGATCAAATATGTGCCAATAATCTTCATGGATTTATTGATATGGGGGAATAATTTGAGTGGGATTAGGGAGTGGATGTGGAGGATGCCTTACAACACTTCCCCGATCTAGGATATTGGGTGTCTCTGTCTCAACCACTCTCTTAGGGGATCATAGCTCTAGAGTTTTTACTTGTATTGAAATGATGGTTTCTCCCTCTCCTTACTACAAATTGCAAGAATTTCCCTCACTCAAAGGGTCGAGACTTACGTGCTCAATAGTCTGAAGGCTTTGTTCAGACCCTTCTGTTTCACTATGACTCTCGGCATGGGTTGCAGATGGTGTTACACACTATTTTGTCACCATGATATTTGAATATCTATATAGGTCTATCACTACCTATATTTTGTTCCCTTAGAAGTCAAAAACCCTAATATTCTTAAACCAAGTCTTGGAATGGGAGAAAAACTCTTTAAAACCTTTAAAATTCTACCTCCGCACTTTTTATAGCCTTTTCCTGTGGGTTCATGGTTACTTGGTCTATAATTTGTGTCAACCCCTACACATTCTTCTACTAAAACCTGTGGACCCCCGTAAAAAATCGAATTAAGGAAAAAGTAAATTCTAGAAGCCCAGTTGGTCGAATATTCTCCCAATTGGAAGCTTCTAGAGGCGTGATCAATTCAAGCTTTATCCCTCCACTCATGGAGCTTATCCCTTGGTCCATGGAGCTAAAATCCCCTCACGAGAGGAATCCATCCCCCTCATGATGGAGTGGAAAATACCTCCATTTCGCTATAAATTGAGCTCATGTTTCAGTCTTAAGGGTAGACATACATGTTAGTTGCTGAAGAAATTCCAAAGAGTGCATAATTTCTACACTAGTTGTTGTTGACATGAGAATGATCACACTCTGATGTCCATAACTCCATGCTGGTATTAGAGAGGAAGGCTTGTCAGACTGAAGGAGGAACAATTTTTCAGGACCCCAGGAGAAATATGTATAACATCAAGGTATCAGGTTGTAAGATTACTCTTTTCATTCAAGATAATAGATATGGATCTCTTTTTCTCATTGAATTGTTCTTGTGCTTATTGAATAACATCAATACTTAGATTCCTTTATCACTAAGTTGGATTATATTTTTGTGATTATTGTATGTTACAAATGCTTTGATTCTTTTGTCTTGTCTTTGATTGTAGGTTCTACTTACTGGAGAAGCCTCTTTGGAGCGATTGGATAAAAGACTGCATCGAACGTTGGATTTCAAGGTAGGAGAATGTCCCCTCTCTTTGCTTATAATAATTCTGAATTACAATTTTTCTAGAGAAAAATATTTCCAAATGGATGTTTGTTTCTAGCTATTTGTAGAATACTAGGGAGATTAATTAAGAGTGATTAATCTGCATAATAAAATGCTGACTCCGCTGGGGAGTAGAACTTAGTTTTCCTTTTTTATATTTATTTTGAATTTTAGAGTTTTCTAATTTCGACTTATTTGAGACTGGGTTGGGTAGATAAATTTAAGGAATACCTGAGAATAAAGACTGAATATTTCTTTTTTTTGTACTTTTAATTTCCTTCTGAGTTTTTATCTGAAAATAGTGTAGGAGCCTCCGGACGTTTTAGTTTACAACAATGCGACACCGCTCTGTTTTCCATTAGAAACTAGGAACCTTTGGAAATTTTTTGAAAAAATAAGAACTCTCTTTTTTGGAGCCAAATTACTTGATTCTATGTGTTTTCCCCAGTCTATCTTAGTTGTCAAATCTTATGTCTGAATTTATTTTTAGCAACTTTTACATTTGTGTGATTTTATCATCCTATTTGTATCTTATAAGTGAAGTTTTCCCTACTTTCTTGCTGCTCCATACAAGATACCTTCATTTACCTCAGCTTACTAGTATGATGATATTCTTTTTCTAAGCCATTAAGATCATTACAAACCTTAATTTTATGAAAATTGATCCCTTTTTCATTTGAAAATTTGGAAGAGCTTCTAGCGTACTAAAGCTTCATATCACATCAAAGCATTTTTGAATGTTCTCATTTATGCTAAGATAAGTATAAATTTTTCTTAATTCAATCAAAAACTACGAGAAAATGTCCTAAAATTTTTTACATAGACTTCAAAATTAGATTTTTCTTTGATTTTCAAATTTATTTTTTTAGTTTTTTTTTTAGATATTGTTTTCTTTTGGAAATGGTTTGTTTATTATTTTGTAGTTTCAGATCTGATTGTTAAAGGAATTTCATTTCAAAAGAGCAATTTATCATTTTTCAAATTGAGTTCTCTATGAAATCGTCTTATTTTCAAAGATTTGTTTATGTATGAAAGAATTAATGCTTTGAAAATTGTTAAATCTCTCAATCTTTACCTTAAATAAGATTCATTGAAAAGAAAAGAGTTGTACTTCTCAATTAGATGTATTTAGCGTATTTTTTGAGTCGGGTCACGAACATCATTAAAGTTTCAACTCCATACCTTTTGTCTTAAACAACAGCCAAATTAAAAACAACGATTTAATAAAATCAATCTAGATATTTTACATTTTCTAGGGCTCATGCCACTACATAGATTAGGCTGGTGTTTTGGAACAGGTTGTAATTAACATTCCAAGACATTTTAAACAAACAACTAGCAATCATGCAACAAGAAAATCCAATTGTAGTATTTGTGCTCTAGGAAGCTCTTCTTAAAAGAGTCAAGCACGAGAACCAGTGAGGTAATCGTACCTATCTCATTGGGAAAGATAGCAGATGTGCACGTAATACAAATGGTAAACCTCAGATAGACCATTATCGAGGAGCTTGGGGTCACTTGTTGGAAAAACTTGGATTTACCATATCAAGGAGCCTTCAAGGGGATTGAGCTTGTTACTCTACCCTTGCATGTATATTGGATCGTAAGCTCTTCCCCCAAGTACATTTGTTCCCATTGGTGACCTTAGTGACCATTATCTTCAGGATTTTTCCCAAGGTGACGGTTGAGGGAAGGTCCCACTGTACCTGGAATAGACGTTGACTATACTCACTTGGATTTTCCGGAGGGTACTCTTCACTTTGAGATGGCATAAGTGGAGAGGCATGCACTAGACTGTTTCATTAAGAAACTTTTCGGGCTAACTGTTCTAACCGCCATGTTTTCCACAATAAATTCTACGACATTGGATTTCATCACCAACTAGTGTTTTTAGTGTGGAAAGATACTATTTGTGTGTGGTTTTCTCTCTTAGATTTTGTAGGCGTGTGTTCCATTTTATTTTTTCCTTAGAGACTTTAGGTTATTTTGTTGAAATTTTCTTTTATTTTGTGTGTTAAACATTTAATCGTGGCAGAATTACCAAGACAATCCTGTAGAATGCAGGGGAAACCCCATGAGTACAGACCAAGTTAGTTAGAAAAGCTTAAATCTAAAAAAGGAGAACCATTAGGGACCAGATCAATTGAAAAAGATGAAACATCAGTAATTATACATCTTGATTACGAAGTAGGTCAACCTCAAACAACATTAAGTTCTCAAAGAAAACTTACAATTTCTTAAGTAGCTGAAATTTTTTCCACAACTGGAATTATCAGCTACTGAGCCTGAAATTTCTGAACCAGAAACTAAACCTGCTACATATGAGCCTGCTTCGGAGTTCATAACCCTAACCCTTGATCGTCCTCATTCACTGCGAGTGAAGTTTCACATCACTGAGAACCTTCCTCCTGGCCTCATTAGCATTGAAGAGATTACTAACACAGAAGAAGAAGTTCTACTTCCTTCAAATCAAGAATATTTAGATCTTAGGCCATGTGAATCGATTTACTATTACCACCCTTTAAAACAAGATCCTTGGTACTCTTAGTTAACCGAATTTCTACAAAATTCTGGTCTCAACTATTCACCACCCCGTATTCCTTTTTATGCCATACCAAGAGGTAATTACAGACCTCCATTGAACATGTCTAGTGAGTCATCCATGTTTTCTTCATCGCCAGAAACTTATTTGTATGGTAGTTCGTCTGTTCCTCCAGGATACAAGTCGATTTCTGGTACTTCCTCAGGAGCATCTCCCTCTCACGAAAAAATTATACAATCACTTGGTCCAAATGAATATCATACCAAAAATTTGAATGCGGAACATGTCTACATGATGTCTGGAAACATTCCTTAACCTGACCCTCAAAGTAGTAATTTACCACCTGGGAGAAAATTCAAGGACAATACACACCTCAAGGACAGTACTTACCTCATGGAAAATACACACCTCAAGGAGAGTACATACCTCAAGGACAATATCAACCTCAAGGGCGGTACTCTATTTAGTGTCTGCAACCTCTTCAAGTATAGCACCCTATGCCAAGAAATAGTCTTTCCAAGGACAAAAACCTCCCTTGGGGTTGTAGTTTTATCAAGAACAACAATTGTTTCAGGGAGGTCAATATTTTAGTGGGAATTATCCAACCAACTATCAAACTTACATTCCAAATTATCAACATGGTTATGGTCCATCTTACACATCACAACCTTCAATGGAAGCTCAATATCCTGGAGTAAACATAGTGTGGAATACATCATTGAATCAACTAATTTGCAACGTAACGTGAAAGTACCTTATCATCAGATTGGTCATCCAATTTCTTACAATCAAATCCAGCAACCTGTCCAACCTACGCTTCAAGTTATACCTCAGGTATATGCACCTAGTAGTGTTCAAAAACCTGGTTCGAGTACACCTATAAATCCACCTCAAAATACTATACCAAATTTTATTCAGCCTACCACACCTATCCCTAGAATTTCTACATCCCATATGTCTACAACCCCTCAAGTATGACAACCAATCCCTCAAGTCACTGCACATTAACTTGGACCCACAGTTAAGACTATTGTTCAGATTTGTGTGGGACAACCTGGTACAAGTACAATTGTAACAAGCCAACATCAGTTTGTTTATCAACCATATCAAGGGAAGTATCAATATGGATCTGTAGCAAAAAATCCATTATACCAACATCAATCGTACCTTAGTTACGCATATCAGATACCATCTCAACCTCAGTATGGTTCGGCCAACCCTGGTTATTTGGGAGGCATTCCAATCCCAAATGCACAGCTTATTCAAGGTTATCCTAGATAGCCTCCTCCTAGTACTGGTATAATTCCTCAAGGTTATCAATTTTCATAGTAGGACCCTCACTGTCGGTTACCATTCATAGCAACTTTGGATTTACCCAATTTGTCACACCTAACGAATGATTCGATTTATTATCTTCTGTTTTGGCTGCTAATCTGAATAAGTTTCCCAGTGATATTCCTAATTTCGAAGGTAAATCAGGAGAAGACCCCTCAAACCATGTCATGAATTACCACTCCTGGTGCGCATCCAACTCTTTAATCAATGATTCCATTCGAGTAAGACTGTTTTAGGGAACACTTGTAGGTTTAGCTGGATAGTTGTATATTGAACTACCACATGACTCATTCAATAGTTTCAACATGTTAGCAACATATTTCTTGACACACTTTCAGTTTCCAGTCCTATGTGACAATTTCACGAAACTATTAACTTCATTAAAACAATCTATGTCTACATACATTTCAGATCACATACATGAATGGAGACTTAGAAGATGTTTAACGAAAGTTTTTATCTAGATCAGATCTTGGCAGAATGGTTTATCAAATCATTGCTTCCAAAGATCATTGAAGATGTAGCTAAGGGAGGTGTTGTTACAAAAGAACATGTCATTTCTCAAGAAAAATACTTATACCTTGTATATACATAGTCTGGTACTTTATACGAAAAAATTCCTGACTTACCACGTCTTGGTAAAATAACTGCAACTCCTTCAGGTTCTCATGCTGCAGACGGTATAATTGGTTTAGTTAGCGCTACTAAGAGTAAGAAGAAGTCCTCCAAAACTACTTCTCATATCATAACTTTACCATATTAACCAAAAGGAGATTATTCCCTTAAAAATTCTACCGACATCCATGTTGTATATTCATCTATAGCTAAATCTCAAACCGGTAATAAGAAGAAAGGAAAGAATTAAAAAAAAACAAACTACATCTCCCAAAGAGAAAAATGAAAAGAATGAAACAGCTAATGAAAAATGGAAGCCACGTTATCCTTGTCTTATCTATGATGACAATCACTTTACCAAAGAGTTCCCACGTCAGTCTGAGGTCTCTAAGTTTTTCAAAGGTTCATTCACACCTACTTTCTTGAAGGATCCTTTTCCTACTCAAGATAGCAAAATGATAGGATCTTCTTCAAATTCATCGACATATATTCTAATGATTTCTGAGGTTATGGTTATGACATGATCATAACAATATGGAACTAAAAATCACGTAACTGGTAAAGAAACATAAAATTCTAGTCAAACACTACCTATATCTCATTCTGTTTCCGATCCGCTTTGCATCGAGAAACCTAATCGTGGTCTATTTATTAAACTGCCTTCTAAAGATGTACTTCTAAAATCAGCTTTCAACCCACATGCAAGAGCTTCTTAGAATTACAGCATTGTTGAAGACTTGGTGATATCCCCTTCAGCAATGTCAACCTTAGAAGTGCTATAATCATGTGCAACACAAAGGAAATTAATATTATCATCTATCAGAGCTATCGATCCTCAAGATTAGAACCTCATGGTCTTTGATCTATAAAATTTTACACCGATACTCCCTCATCATATGGATTTTCAAATACCAGTATTAGTAAAAAGCATATGAGTATTTTGTACTGTAATTGATGAAGGGGCATACATGTGCGTAATGTTGTTAAAATGTTGGAAAAATATCGGTTCTCCAACGCTCAACCAATCACCGACAATCCTTAAAGCCTTTGATGGAAGAGGATTTCATCCATATGGAATACTCTAGGATCTACCTATAGAAGTAGAAGGAAAAACTGTTGATCCAAATGTGGAAGTTGTTGATGCCCCTGTGGATTGCAACCTTCTTTTGGTTCGTAGTTGGTCTTATGCCATGACTGCTGTTTCATCTGTCTTTAGGTTAATCACGTTTCCTGATAAAGGAAAGATTGTGAAAATCGATAAGTTTTCATATTATTTGTCTGATCCTGCTTCTACAGACAGTATCCAACATTTTGGAAAATCGACTATCCCATATGAAGATGTTGTGTAGGTTCAGTAAAAAACTCTACTTTGATGAGAAATTTCTCTATGCCTCCACCTAATGTACTCCATATCATTTCCAACATCAATATGATCTCATCAAGCACTATACCATTCGATGACAGTTGGATAGTCCCTTCAGAATAAGAACTAGACCCTTTCAATGGCAAGATGCCTTTGAGTCCTTTTGAAATGGCATATGTGGCAGTAGAGTTGTTTTCTGACACACTTTCAACTACTCTTGATCAAATGAATGTGATCACCGAAGAATATTCCTCTCTATCAAGCTCATCCTTAACATCACTTTTTAATCCTTTTCAACAAGCGTTTCACACTGATGAAAGTATTCGAGAATTTTTGTCGTTGGATGAATTACCTTGGGATGGTCTACATCATAGATATTCATTTTTACCTGATCTTGATAAGTTTTAAAATGAGTTTTTTGTCTATTTTTACAATTTATTATATCGGGGAATCAAAAAATCCCATATCAATTACAAATTTGGATTCTGAGACTAATTTGGGAAATATTTCTACAATAGTTCCTATCAACATATCAGTTAAATCTAGAATTATTGAAAACATTCATATAGGTGCTTCTTGTATGATTGAAGAGATTAATACATACAAAGACCTATTTCAAGAATTCTGAGACATATTTTCCTGGTATTACAAAGAGATGCTAGGAATCGATCCTAAGATTGTCATTCATGAAATTAAGACATACCTAGATGCCAAGGCTATTAGACAAAGACTACATCCAATACATTTGCGAAAAGCTGCTGCTATCAAAGCTGAAGTTGAAAAGCTAGTTTGAGTAGGATTTATTTATCCAATTCCATTGATAGATTGGGTATCTAATATAGTTCCCATTACCAAGAAACAAGGGACTATACAAGTATGCATTGATTATAGGGCTCTTAATAAAGCATGTCCAAAAGACAATTATCCTACCCCCTATATTGACCAAATTATCGATGATTGTGCCGGAAATGAAATTTTGTCATTTATGGATGGATTTTCTAGGTATAATAAAATAAACATACTCCCTATTGATCAACCAAAAACAACATTTATATGTCCTTGGGGGACATTTCCTTATTGCAAATTACCTTTCGAATTAAAAAAATGTTAGTGCAAATTTTCAAAGGGCCATGTCTTATGCTTTTCATGATATCAAACATATTGCACAACCTTATCTGGATGACTTACCTACTCAGTATTTACAGAGGGGAGATCATCCTACTCGCTTACGAGCTATTTTCATGAGATGTAGGCATTACAAGATTCATTTGAGCCCGTACAAATGTGTTTTTTGTGTGCAATCAGGACGATTAGTAGGATTCATCATTTTGAAAGCTGGCATTCATGTCGATCCCTTGAAGGTTGAGGCCATCATCAGTTTACCTCCACTTTCCACACTTCGCCAACTCCAAATTTTGCAAGGGAAAACAAATTTTCTACGTAGGTTTATCCCAAACTATGCTGAGTTAACAAAATGTTTTACCTGGTTGTTGAAACAAAGTGTTCTTTTTATTTGGGATGAGATTGCTAATCGATATTTTGATGCATTAAAACACACGTTAACCCAAGCACCGTTATTACATCCACCAAATTACCACCAAGAATACTTTTTATACTTAGCTACCTCTGATTCCACCACTGGAATGGTTCTGGTTCAAGAGGATGAATCTCACAATGAGCATGTGATCTAGTATCTTAGTCAAAATATTAACCTGATGGAATTTAAATATTCACATGAGGAGAAATTGGCCTTGGCAGCAGTTCAAGCTGTCCAACAATTCCGTCACTACATACTATTACGTAAAACAACTGTGATATCTAATTGCAACCCGATGATGTATATTTTGACAAAACAATTACTCGGGGGAAAATACTCTAAATGGACTGTCATCCGACAAGAATTTGATTTGGAATTCGAGAAATATAAATCAAATAAATCACTGGTGTTTACAGAACTCATGTGTGAATTTCCCAATACTGAGACAGAAACCATGGTAGAGAATCCCATTGTAGATGAATCTTTGTTTCTTATTAGTACACTAGATCCATGGTATGGAGATATCATTATATATTTTCAAACCCAAACCTTTCACCCAGAGATTTCACATTCAAATCGATGGAGAATCCAATACGATTCTCAGCAATAAAATATTGTTGGAGACACTCTATATCATCGTGGTACAGATTTTGTTTTTCGACATTGTATAACTCACGAAGAGGCTGAAAGGGTTTTGAATTATCGCAACTCTAGAGCATGTGGTGGTGATATGTCTGGGTTTTCCATAGCCCAAAAGATATTACGTGATGGTTATTTTTGGCCTTCATTATTCAAAGATTGTATTATTGCACTCCGAAAATTCCGCAACTGCCAAAGTTTTTATCAAAAGATGTGTGTGCCTCCATTCCTCTTCACCCAATCATTGTTTTCAGTCCTTTTGAGAAATGGGGCATTTACTTCTTTACGTGTAACCCTCACTCGACTAGGGGCATGGGTATATTATTCTTGCTGTCGATTACTTTACCAAATGGGCTGAGGCAATGCCTACATTCACGAAAGATGGAAAAAATACAGATAATTTCATATTCAATCATGTGATAGCTCGTTTAGGTGTGCCTCAAGCTATTATCACAGACCATGGGAGTCATTTTCAAAATATAATGATGACCAAACTTTCCAATCAACTTGTCTTGTGCCATGATAGTTCTACTCCATATTATCCACAGGCTAATCGTCAAGTTGAAGCCATCAAAATTTTTTTACCAGCATGATTAAACGGATTATCGAAACTCACAAATCGAATTGGCATACCATGTTTTTTTTGGCAGTATGGGCATATTCAACCTCTCCAAAAAATGCTACAGGCTTCACTCCATTTCAATTTGTATATGGTTTAGAAGTTGTGTTACCCATTGAATATGAAATGCCTTCACTCCAATTAGCCATTGAGTTGTTACCAGCTACCTCTGAAGATGAAAAATGGTTTTTGTACTTAGCACAATTAGATGAGACTCCATGCACCACTGCATTAGCTGTCGAAGCTCATAAGAAACATGTGAAAGCTCAGTATGATCAAAGTGCTACCCCTTGTGTTTTTTCATAAGGTGACCTAGTATTCGTATATGATCAAGCTAACGATAAGCTAGGCATTGGAAAATTTGAACCAATGTGGCATGGCCCCTACATTTTCAAGTGTGTGCTTGCAAAAGGAGCCTATGAATTGAGTGATTATGAAGGGGTCTATTTAGATAAGCTTAGAAATGGTCTTTACCTTAAGAGATATTATGCTTGAATTTTATGTGAAGATCTCTCTTATACATTAGTTACTTTTTAGATAGTGTACCTTAGATTAGATAAGTGTGCCTAGATTAAGTTTCCTATTACTACTATCACTTCTTATCTTGATTACTCTTGATATATCAGATGTCGACATCCCTTCAAACATACATTGATTTTGCTGATGGTACCTATTATAGTACACAAAATATTGCTTCCACGACTTGGGTTATCTATTCACTCACCGATGAGTTAGTTTCTATGGATGGGGTATGCCTTGGTCAAACAAAAAATAATATTGCAAAATATAGTGGAGTCATTGAGTTCTTATCTGATGAAATTTCATTTGGTATTTGACATTTGATCATTAGGTAGGATTCAAAACTTGTTGTATTACATTTAAACATGGTATATGCAATTAAAAAATTAGTGTTATTGAGATTATTTTTGAAGGTTCGTCTCTTGGAATGACAATCTAATTAAATTGAATATCAACACATTTCAATAAATTTAAACACATTGGTTGATGCATTAGCTAATCGTGTTCTAAAAATACATTTGCAACATTAACATAGTAAACCAAAACAACATTTGATACATGTTGAACAAGATACTCAGAGAAAGTAGTAATATCATAGATAGGTTTGTTTTAAAAAATATTACATCATCTATGATCATAGGTTCAAACACCTTATGATAAAATAGATCTTGATACAAAAAAAAAACATGTCAATCCACAATGATCATCCACTATCTGTGATGATGATCATGATAATAGACTATGGCATGCACCACCTTGCGCAGAAATATCCTAAATGGTTCTGGAAAACTTGTTACATGTCTTTGAAGCCAGAGAGGAATGTCATTTGTTCCTGTCTCAGGAATGTATATAGTTAACCTCTCCAAGTTGTGTTCCATATCTGCTAGGATATCTGTTGCCTGATCTTGTGGTGGTGCTATACGCTCTGCTTGCCACCTATCAAAGCGAAAGAGTGTAGCTGGTCATCGTGGACCAACATGTGTATTGAAATATTGTTATTACTATTGGACAATAAAAAATAAAATAAAAATTAGATTAAAAGCATCAAAATAGTCCGCTTACCTGATTCGTCCAATTGTGCCCCTGGGGGCAAAGACATCTCAGGATCACCTTTGAAATCCATCACTGTATAGGGTAAGTCTTCTATGGTAAAGACTTCATTCCTTAGCCACATAAAGTATGTCGAAGTGAACCGAATCACTGAAATGCCATCGCCACCATGGCAAGCCATTAATGCAACCTAACATACCATCTGAGGTTCCTGAGGTTCCCCATGATCTACTGGAATCAACTGAGGGACGAGAAGCAGGATTCTCTTTAAAGAAAATGAAATCAAAATAGCACCATAGCCAAAGCTCTTCAATTTTTCATTCTTTGCTCTAGTTAATTGACCTTTCATGTTGGCCAATACCCCTTCACACTAGTTAAATATGGTACCTCTGAAACACTCTACTGCGGTCTGCATTTGAGATTTAGTGGATGCATGTAGAGCTGTAATTCCACACAATTTGGTTAATGTAAATGCAATCAATTTGAGATCCAATCATAAGATATTTTTAATAGCTATGCAACTATCTTTTAAATCAGCCTCATCACTACAATACTATTGTTTGTAACTGGAAACGGGTAGGCCTCCCTATCTGGCTCCAAACAAGGATATTTTTTCTCCCCTCCGAGACAATCCAGTGAGAAAATAGATATCCTCTCACTCAATTTTGAGCCGATGGTCACCAACGATGAAGAATTGGTCTTGAACATCCCATGCATTTACTAGCCATGTCATCAAATCTACTTGTGCTTTCATACCTTGGATATCCCAAAACATATATAATCCACAGGCCTCCAATGCATGTATTGTGTAGCATCATCAATGGCTTCATTGTATATAGCCTCATGTTCATGTTCTCTCCACTCTAACATGGTGGAATAGCCTACAAATAAACACATTTGAAAGTTAGAAACGATTTGAGTGCAAAACTTGAAACATTTTTAAGAGAATTTGTGAATTTTAAAATGGTCACGATGCCTCCATATTTTTTGTGATAGGACAATGTGGACATTCGCATGGGCTCTACATAAAAACTTTGGTAGCCTGATAGTTTTATCATTAAAAGTTATTAGGGTCCGCAGTTACTGTATGCATGACGCGCAAACCCCCCAAAGCGTATTTTTAAACACAAGTTCCTCCCAAAAAATGAAATTTAGGCTAAAAAAGAAAAATGAAATGGATAGAAATGAAGAAGAATATGATGTAGATTACCTGGTTCTGACAATTCAAGGAATGGACAGTCGGCTCTCCTGATATTTGCTCCAGAACGTTTTTGCCAAAAGCTCTCAATTCACTGATCTGAAGACAAAAGGTGAAAATGATTTTGTTTTAACTACTTTTTATAGTTTCTGAATGAATAAAATATTATATTTTATTTATTTTTCACTTTAAAAGGATATTTTTATATATTTTGACTTCTTGGAAATAGGTATGTATAATCTTTTGAGTTTTTGTGCAAGATACAAGATTTTTTGGTGAAAAGAATTATTTTGACGTTCAGTATACTTTTATCACTTTTTTGGGCTCTTGAAAATTACGAAAAAAAGAGAAAGCCTAGAGTGATATTTAAAGCCCCTTTCAGACTCTCTAAATATGAAAATATCAACGAGTACTTAATTATTCAAACTCGTTAAAGGAAATGAACAATTGTCCTTTCAGTATAACTTTACCCATTTTCCGGACTGAAATGGAATATTTACAAAAAAGGTATACGTTGACTAATCATGGTCAATAGAGTTCTCTCTTATATTATTTTATCCTTTTTCAGGCTTGAGAGACTAAATTTCTGAAAAGAACAACCACGGAGTTTACTTATGTTTTTCTTGTGACCCCCTAAAACTGAAAAACGCTGAGTTTCTCTTATACTGGACTCATTAGAATTCAACAATAAAGGACCTATATATTACAAACTATAATGAAACACTCCTTCTTAGGGTTCAATTTTAATACTAAGATGGAATCGTCTGAAGGATGAGCTTACACAAACAATCAAATGTTATCCTCCTCAAGCTTGTAAAAAATAAAGAGGTACTTGCTAGTCATGGTGGGGGAAAAAGAGAGAAAAGAATCCAATTTTCACCCTTGTTTAGAGAGCATCATGCCACTCTTGAAAACTAAACTTTATCACACTTGTACCTGGGTTGGGAAATCCTTTGTCTAATATTTAATCAAACCACATTGAAAGTCCTCAGCTAGTTTCTGGGTATTAGCTCCAGGTCGATTGCTACCAAACCATCTGCAGTGTCGTTATGTGTTCAAGAGAGAGTTCAAATAAACCATTCATTGCAAACATTTGTCTCCATTCACATTGACCATCCCTGAGTCACTCCTTGCAAATATTTCTTGAAAACTTGATCTAATGGTTCCGTGTCGTGGGATTTCCTACGACGGATCACTTTCTATCGACGACAACTCATCATCTAGAAAGTTGATCTAGAATCCTATCTGTACCTTGGGATCTGGATGTCCTAATGGCAGGTTTCTCACCTTTGACGATAGGTTTCATCATTGACCTTCAATCAAATTATTCTATGAAAATTTTGAGTGCAAATCATTCACTCACACTTCATAGATTGTAATGGAGTACTTTCAGAGCCATTTTCATTATTGGTGGTTTCTCTCACACTTGTTAATAGTTCACATCACTGAATAGTAATCAAGTGGTATATACCATGTTCGACTTTGACACAATCAATTGCATCGATATAATCATACTAGTTCGGGAAGCAGAAATCAAGACCATGGATCTAGTTTCCACCATCCAGGCTGTGAGGAGTTTTATTATTCATGATATAGTAGACTACTTATCATAGATGGTTGTGCCCATACTATATCTACTTTTAATGTAAATTAAAATTATATATGTACCAGAACATTTAGTTAGTTTTGATCTGAGTATGGGAATTCCTACCTCAACGATGATATATATATATATATATATATATATATATATATATATATATATATTTGCATTGAATGTTTTTACAGGTTTTCGACCGGTGTCCCCAATCCAATCCTCAGAATGATAAAGCACTTCACTCTTCAGAACAACATCATATTTCGTACTTTAGGGGGCAATATATTACAAGTTATCTTGTCACCATGACATTTTATTGTCCATATAAGTCTACCACTACCGATATTGTGTTCCCTTAGAATTCAAAACCCATAATGTTGCTAAACCATGTCTTGGAATTGGAGAAAAGCTCTTTAAAACCATTAAAAGTCTACCTCCGCACTTTTCGTAGCCTTTTCCTATGGGTTCGCAAATATTTGGTCTATAAGTTATGACAACCCCTGCACGTTCTCCTACTAAAACCTATGGACCCATATAAAAATTCGATTTAAATAAAAAGGAATTTCTAGAATCCTAGCTGGTCGAATATTCTCCCAACTAGAAGCTTCTAGAGGCGCGAGCAGTTCAAGCTTTGTCCCTCCACTCATGGAGCTTATCCCTTGGCCCATGGAGCTCAAATCCCTTCATGAGAGGAATCCATCCCCCTCTTCATGGAACTAAAAATACCTCCATTTCCCTATAAATTTAGCTCATGTTTGAGTCTCAAGGGTAGACATACATGTTAGTTGCTGAAGAAATTCCGAAGAGTGCATACTTTCTACACTATTTGTTTTTGACATGAGAATGATCACACCCTTATTTCCATAACCCCATGCTGGTATTAGAGAGGAAGGCCTGTCAAAATGAAGGAGGAACGATTGTTCAAGACCCCAGGAGAAATTTGTATGACATCAGGACATCAAGTTGTAAGATTACTCTTTTCATTCAAGATAATACATATGGATCTATTTTTCTCATTGAGTTGTTCTTGTGCTTATTGAATAGCATCAATACTTAGATTCCTTTATCACTAAGTTTGATTAGATTTTATTGATTATTATATGTTGCAGATGCTTTGATAATTTTGTCTTGTCTTTGATTGTAGGCTCTACTTATTGGAGAAGCCTCTTTGGAGCAACTAGATAAAATACTGCATCAAACATTGGATTTCAAGGTAAGGGAATTTTCTCTCTCTTTGCTTATAATAATTCTAAATTTTAATTAGTCTAGAGAAAAAGGTTTCCAAATGGATGTTTGTTTCTAACTATTCGTAGAATACTAGGGAGATCGCACTTGTCCGTAAGAGGGATTAATCTACATAATAGATGGTGAGGTTTTTTCCTGAGGGACTATAGTAGGACTCTGAGTAGGAATGGTTTTGGGTCCTACGGATGCTTGAGATTCAACCTTATTAGCGATTTCATCTATATATTTTGTTCTGCCAAGGACCGTCGATCCTTTTGGTTTTGTGGATTTAAGTGGGGGATTTTGACCTATTTCTATATTTTCTTTCCTAGTCATAAAAAACAAGAACACCTATCCTATTAACCTATGTATAATTAATGAGAAGCGGGTTGGAGAGAAAATTTTTTGCTTGCTAGTATGCAGGTTCTTACCTCTCGTTTTTACTACCCAATTCTTTCAAAGCAAAAGGAAAAAGAAATAAAAGACATCACTCTTAAACACTCTACCCGACAATGACACCAAAATGTTGAGTCATGAAGTTGATTGTTTTAAAGGTAACCTTAATTCCTTTCATTAATTATCAACCCAGGGAAAGCCTTGTTCTTTCAAGGATGTAAGAAAAATATATGAAAGTGACATCGGAGGTTAACTACTGCAAATCGTTATAAGGAAGATTGTTTAATTCTCGGAGTTCATTCAAACCAACTTGAAAGTGAATTATGAAATACTTCATACTATTCAAAGGAGATCATTCTGTTCTAAACTGATGTAGAAATAACCACTGAAGACTGAAAAGAACAGATTTCAATTGAACAACATGCTTTGATGAATTAAACAACCACCTTAATGAATTGAACAAAAATCCTAGTATATTTAACATCAATCAATTATTCTATATTTTGTAATGGAAATATATTTTAATCAACTAATAGCATCCTTCAGAATTAAATATCAACCAAACACATAATTATGATGAAAATATCCAAAATTAACTATACGCGGAATCGAACAGCAACCGTGCTGAAACTAGTCTAACAAATGTAAAATCATCAATTCCAGATAAGAGGACATGAATGATAAATCTAGTCTAGTGAAAAGGAAGTTATAACATATCACGCTTGCGATTAACCAATTAAATGATAATGTTATGAAACGAAATGGATAACTAGAAATGAAAATTCTGTAAATAAACGTATAGCACAGAAGTAGTAGGAGAACCCCCAAGGCTTGGCCCGAAGCCTCTAGAAGCCTACTTCTAAGGAATACCTAGAAGTTTTTTTATCCTAAAAACACTAAATTATTGATTAATCCACAGAGTAATTCATTAGCAGAAACTTGATGATTATGTCTAAATACATTTATTACAGGAAGATTATAATACAGTAATTATCCCTCGTCTTGTTCACCTTCGACCTTTTATAGTTTAAAGGCGAATTCAAGAGTAGTAAGGATCCTTCTCATTATGAGATATTTCTGCTTCATGGCTATCTACTAATATTTCTAAGAGTAGGCTTTCCTTTACATCTTCTGCTAATTCATAGGAGCCGATACGATTCCATTCGACTTCCTTGTTTGTTGTCTTTTGGTCATCCTGATCAGCAGTTTGGCTATTTTGCTTCCCTATCAATAAAGACAATGAAAAATTAGTTTTTACATTATTAAACACACATTTTATCAATAATTCACTCTACCTTATTTTTGCATTATTTTCCTTTACTTTATTGCTAAGGTGAAGGGAAAATATATAAAAGTAAATGAAAAATCGTAGTAAAGATGGGGGTGAAACGTACCTTCTTCTTGGCCCAACACTGGGTAGAGGAGGATGGGTGGATTTCTCCAATGAATTATAAACACCATTGTTGGAAAGGAGCTTCAACAGAGATAGGCTACAAAGGCAGAGGTAGTAAATTTCTTCTTCCCTCGAAGATTTGGCATTTATGAAAAGCACCTACCATTTTGTGGATGTCTAGGAAAAGAGTGGCCGAATAGAACCCAACCCTAAGGATATTGTTAGCAGTGGTTTTGCAGTAGAGATGACCTCCACAATCGCCTTCATGAAATTCATGCATCACTCTATCTACATCTTCTTGAAGAAAACTTTTAAGCAATATGCCTCGAGAATATTTCCAGTACAAAACATTTTCTACTATGCAGAATTTTACAACCTTTAATTTCAAGAATCTAGCCTTTGTTTTGGACAAACAAGGAGGATAATTTAAATAAAATAGAACATACAATATATCTATGTACCAAGGAGAATTCAGGAATCCTTCCTCAATAGATGGAGTCATCAAATCCTCTTGTTCATGCAGTGAATGAATCATGTTAATATATATTGCTTGAAAATTTGTTTCAACCACCAACTTGGCTAGTCCTTCTCCCTTGATTAGTTTGGTAGGCCTAATATCTAAATAATAATCCAAGATGAAAGCAATCCACTTGCCTCTTTTTCCATTAGGAACCTGTGTTAGGATGTCTTTGAGAACTGCATTGGGCACAAACGCAATCATGTGCGAATGCAGAATGTAGATTCTAAAATCCTTCAATGCCTTTATCAAAGAAAAAGACTGCTTTTCCATAATATTGTACTTAAAAGGTGCATCTCTTAAATCTTGGCTAAAAAATTCTATGGGCTTCTCTTTCCCATCCTTATTCTTCTGCAGTAATACATCAATAATTGTGTGCACTGATGCAAAGGATAAAATAATAAATTCCTTGGTGAAATCAGGGTTGATCAAAATCGGCGCCTATGTGAGTGCTTGATTTACCAGGTAGAAAGATTGTTTAGCCTCTATGGTCCATTTCACTCTTGAATCTCTCTGGAGCATGTTTGTGATATTCCTTAGGAGTTCTGTGAGGTTTGGTATAAACCTTCTTAAAAAATTTATCTTTCCAATGAAAGATTGTAGCTCTTTGATATTTTTGGGATGACTGATTTTCAATATGCCCTCAATCCTGCATGGCTCAGTATTTATCCATTCTTCATATATGATGTGGCCGAGAAGCTTTCCTTCTTCTAGACAAAATAAATATTTCTTAGGATTTAGTGTTAGACCAAACTTTCTGCATTTCTCAAACACTCTTCTCAAATGGGCTAGATTCTCTTCATTAGTTTTCGAATATATTGTAATATCATCAAGATATATCACGATAAAAAGACCAATTTCTTCTGAAAAATAAATATCCATTTCTCTTTGAAAATTTGCACCAACATTTATTAATCTAAAGGGAATTTTTACATACATGAAGTTTCCCCAAGGATTAGTAAAATTTGTTTTGTGTTGATCATCTAGGTGGACTAGCACTTGATTGTATCCTAAAAAACATCTAGCAGAGAGATTATTTTGGAGCCCACTACCTTTTGCAATATATGATCCATCTCTGGTAAGGGGTAGTGGTCCTTAAGAGATGCCTTGTTTAGATTTTTGATGTCAGTGAACAATGTGATCTCCCTTGTCATCTTTCTCACAGGTACAATATTGGAAACCCATTCGGAGTACCTGATTGGGACTATTATCTTATCATCGTACATTTTTTTGATCTCCTTCTCAACTAGAGGCATTTGGACAGGATTAATCTTGCACATTTTATGCTTAAAAGGCTTTTGGTTCTCCTTGACTGGAATTTTGTGTTGGATGATATCAGTATCATAGGATTTCAGGTCTTCATAACTTCAGGCAAACACGTCAATAAATTATTTGAACAAAGCAATGTATTTCTTCTTCATGGATGTTGGAAATGTATTTGATAAATTTAGCATCTTGGGATCCTGTTCACTACCCAGATTGCACTCCTCTATATTTTCTTATGTTGATTCCATTTTTGGCTTCCTAGCCACATCATTGAAATAAAAAAGTTCTTCTAGAGGGACAAGTCTCCTAGGCAAGGTGTTGTATCTGAACTGCAGTACTTCAAATTATTCTTTTTTTCGATCTTCATGCATCTCTTTCCTATGCTTATCTTCATTTTCTGAAAAATTTACACCAGAATCGTGAGGGGGTTCCTCTCTACATGTTTTCTCTCTAGTGGAACACTCTTCCTCACATTCTAAATCCATATTGGAGTCTTCAAACTCACCCTTAGATTGCAGGAAATTCTCAATCTATTTATCATCTCCAAAGACTTTCCAATATCTCATACTGTTGGGAATTGTTGGATGATGTTTCACCTATACTTTATACTATTTGTTGGGGTGAGGTATTTCACAGGTGCACGCTCAAAATGCTAACCCATTAGCCAAAATATTCTGGTTACTTGGAACTACAACAAGGTCATATTATTTTAATCTTTTCAGGATTTCAAGGGAAGCATCAGTTTATGCTCTTAATCTGGGATGCAAGGTTAAATGCTCTTCGAATATTTCTTTAATGACTAGCTCAAAATCCCCATCCACATAGATTCTTTTGCCTCCTATTTTCTTCAGTAGCTGTAAACCCTATAGGAGTGCCTCATATTCAGTTGTATTGTTGTTACATTGAAAGTTTAGCTTGTAAGGATGCCCTTATGCATAGTTATTTTCAGTATTGCATATCCACACTCCTGCTTCTGAGCCCCCTTTGCCACAAGAACCATCGAAACTCATATTCCAAGAAGGTTCATTTTCAAACTTGTGTTGCACAACTTATATTTCGTCTGATTGTTCTCTCTTATGGTTTTCTTCTTATTCAATTACTTGTTCATCAATATTTACATCATTATAAAGAATAAATCAATCAAGGTCAATGTGGACGGACTACAAGGCGTAGTTATGAGGCTTTTCTGGACTGCTAAGCACGTATTTCATTAGATTCCACCTGTACAATCTCTTTTGTTGGCCGAAACCGGTATGGTAGCATAAGTCATATCCATATGGAGGGTGTCTGAAAGCTTTGCTCCCCATGAGCATGATAAAATCATACCATATTTTGGTGGGATGTCATCGAGCACTATATCCATCACTAGGAACTTGGCTGGTATCTAGGCTAGAGTCACACAGAACTTTAATGAGGCCTATACATTTAACTTTGCTGGAGTCAAATGAGTACAAGTATTTGTAGGGTCTAGTTATCTCTAGGCCAAGCCTCTCCATAATTGCGTTGGGCATGAGATTATGAGATGCACCAGAGTCTATCATGGAATTATGGAGGATTCTCTCATGGATATTCAAACTAAGATAGAATGGGGGATCACCGCCCTCTTGGAATTTACTCTCTACTTCTAGTCCAAACAAAAGTTTCGGTTTTTCATCATATAGATTGACCGTATTAGTAATTTATCCTATGTTACGAGATTTTAGGAGTTTGGAATTATATAATCTTAATTCACCATTTCGGTGAGAAGGACAAAGATTTTTATTTTGGAAATTTCATTCTCAATATTGAATGGTGCTTGCATTTTTGGTAGATTTGAATCATTCTTCTCAAGCACTATTTTAGCAGCAACTGTAGATTGTTGACTTGTCTTTAGGGATGTTAGCTGGAAGTGTTTTGCTAAGGATTATTGCTGGGCTACTAGTGCTTCTTTCTAAATCATTATTTCCAGCTATATTTGTAACTTTCTTGGAACTCTCTGGTATTTTATTGGGATCAGCTTCACGGGCCTTGGTAGCATTTTTTTCTGAATTGTTTCTCTTGGGGACATCTGATTTTTTCTTGCTTCAGAGGTTATATTTTCTATTGACATCCATAATGGACTTCTCAAATCCTTGTTTATCATCTTCAGACTCTTCAACTTCTACTGCAGGTTGAGTTGAAGAAAGTACATCTTGTTCTTCTTCGGTGAGGAGAATAGTATCTTCATCACTAATTCCCATCAGACTCATTTAAATTTCTTCTAGTTCCTCAACCACCCCGTCATCCTCATCATCATAGCTTTCTTGGAATGGAGGCCTCATTTGTTGGTCAAGTCCTCTCTGTTATGTTTGCCTTATTTTTGGACGGTTTCTTCTAAAGTTTTCGTTTCTATTTTGAGGAGTTGGCTGATTTTGCCTAGGGATGTCTCTCTCATTCAAGTTGATTCTCTCCATTATTCTCTCCATGGTTCTCACCAGCCTATCGATCTTCGCATCAGAATTGGAGGTTATGGGCTCTTCCCTAATAGTGACTCTCTTCTTACTTCTCATTCTAGCACTTTTTACAGTCAGGTTTCCTTCCACAGCTACTACACCCCTCTGCATGTCTTTCAAAGTGGTTGGATATTTTTATTTTAGCTGATAAGCCATCTCGGGGTCGAAACCATCTAAAAATTTCATTAGGGCTAAACCTTGTGGGGGTTTCATGTGAGGAGGGAGGGCATTGTATATACTGTTGAACCTGGTAGATTAATCTTGGACACTCTCACCAGCATTTCTCTTGATTTTTTCATGCTCAGATAGGATTTGGAGAGGATTTTTCTTAACTTCTCATTTATTAATGAACAGCTGGTGAAGGGAAGTGATGTCATGGAGGCTATTCAAGAACAAGCCTTTGAACCATTTTTTCGCTTCTCCCCCTAAAATTTGGGCATCCATTCTAAATTGGATTATCTCAACCTCTATTTCTTAGTAATTAAAAGAATCATTCATTTTATCTACATGTTTTTGAGTAGTTTCGAGGCCAGTTCCATAAAAATGTCGGATTTTTCATTTATAATCTTGTGGAATAGGCAACATAGGTTGTGGTAGTGCTAATGGTGCATACCAGGATACCATGATTGGTGGTGGGGGAACCCAAGGGGGGTTGATAAGAGGGGGGTTTACTAAGGGAGGTTGTGGATTAAATGGAGGAGAGTGGACAATGGTTGTACGAGTGGAGGTTTGAGGACTCTAGTGGGGAAGGTTTAAGGAAATGGTAAGAGTTCTAGATACACTTGAGAAATTTAACTGACGATGAGCGGTCTTGGAAATAATAGAAGGAGCTGCTATAGCTAGAGCAGATAATTGTACATCCTGATAAAGGTAAACATTATCGATAACTAAGGTGAGCTCTATTACCACACCTTGAAGTCAGTCAAAGTGTTGGAGAAGCTAAGATTTAGTTTCAGTGGATGTAGAGGCTTCCCCAATAGGACTTTTCTGTAAGATGGATGGGTCAAAAACTATCTAGGCTATCCAATTCTAAGATTTGGTCTTGAATAGGCTTTTTTCAAAGTGTAAGTCAAACTCGATATCCTGTGAGGTTGTAAGGTTTTTAAGGAGGGAACTTGCTTTGTGAATAGGCTTGCTAATAGCTGGATCCTTAGATCTGGGAGTTTTTCTTAATATTCACTCTGGGCTGTCAACTATTGCAGGGGGTTTTGGGTCGGGATGAGATCTGGTAAAGATTCTTCTGGAAGCTAAAATTCAAACCCAAAGCACAAACAAGCTAAATTAATGTGCTCTGATAACAAATCTTAATGTAAAATTTCTGAATTACAATAAGAAGATACATAGTAGAGAAAAAAAATGGAACCATTTTAAACGAAGAAGTAACACCTCACCACTTTAACGCAGCTCAAGAATACTATAAACGGTCTTTGATTTATTGATGTCCAGTACCAAAATTGCAGTGCTCTAGTAGTAGTTGTTACAATGCAGATGCTAAAATATCCAACCCTTGATAATGAGAATTCTAGCAGTATTTAAGTAAAAACTAAGTCGATTTTCTATAATTTACTCTAGAAAGCTTCATTTATTGCAAAAAAAATGAAATTAGACAAGTGTAGCCATGCAAGGCCCAAATAAAGAAAATTTCTAACAACACCACCTATAGAATTAATTTCGGTAACTCTTCAAGAATGCAAAAACCTAGGCGGCTCTTCGTGAATCCAAAAAATGACTTAACGGTGGCTAATATGGTTGTAAGGAGGAAACGATGGGTGGTTCTGACATATGGCTCTTTCTTTGAGCTGTCACTACATAGACTATAAATGAGGATGTGCTGTTGGCACTACTAATCAGTCGATGGTTGTGCTGAGGTGTCTATCATGAATTTTCAATATTGAAATGTACAAAACCTATTCCCTTCTTTTCTGATGGGGATCTTCATTCTTACAACTTGTCTATATAATTTTTCCAACTGTGTGTATTTGCTAAAAGTGGGTCTGGTAGGAAAAATATGCTTCAGTTCATGTTGAATAAAAATGTCATTACTTAAGAGATCGTAGACAACTTTCCCAGTCACCCTTCCTTAGATGGGAGTGAATTTGGTGGTGTCCTTAGCTTATTCTCTGAGTTTGATCACATAATATTCCCTTTGGATCAACTTGTTATTACTCACAAATATTTAGGGAAAACCTTTTTCTATCTGGGGTTGAAACTTTTTTAGGAATCTATTGATGGCCATGTCCAACTCACGACACTTCTCCTCCAATAGCCTTGCTAAATTCCTCTTAGTGAGGATTCTTTTCACTTCTAATATGATTTTTGTTCTGTCTGGTACATCTAACACTTCAAACTTATATGTGGTTTTGGAGTTCAGGAATTCTATAATCTTAGGGGTTGTGTTTGGCATGCTTCCTAATTCCTGATTTTCTTTGTCAATGGGCACTGTGTAGTTGTCTATGGACTCTTTTTGTTCAAAAATGATGTTGATAGGGTGGCACATTTCTTCCACTGACTTAATGATACTAACCGAGATTATCAACTTCATTTGGCCCAGAATAGTGCTATCTGAAAATTCCTTTTCTGCCTTCTCCAATCTCTCGATTTGATTCTTGGCTATATCATGGGCACTTTCGGTCCTGGCCTTTTGATATTTCAATATGTCAATTTGTTCTTCCAATTTATGGATATCTTGTGACTATAGGGTCATGCTTTAAATGGCCTTTGACAACCGGTCTGTCATACTAGATGTTGCAGAAGCTGTGGGGACAGTTGATGGAATTGTTGAGATGGGGGTAGCTTCCACTGGGATGATTGTACCTCAAGTTGCCTCTTCTTTCTCCTTCAGTAGTTTCTCCAACTCATTCTCCATATGTTTGATTTGGGCAGACTCCTCTACAACTAACTTCAATAGCTCTACCTTCTGTGATTCATCTTCCTCGATGCCTTTGGGTAAGGGGTCTTCTGTTACTGACAACTTAGTTTCTTCCTAAGGGCTGCTATATCAACATTCTCCTTCTTCAAAACCTCCTCCACAGCTTGAAAATTCATTAGGTCATGAGCCAGCTTCACTATTAAATATTCTAAGGACTTGATCCTTAAGTAATTAGCCATGGGAGATATCTTTTCTATCTTGAGTTGTGATTGAGCATTCGATAAGGATATCCGAAGCTTTGACAAGATCATAAAAATACTTGTTAGGGTGGAGGCCACCATCTCTCTAGTTTGGTTGTGTAATTCCATCTGATAAATGAGATGGACGTCCCTGTCATTAAATTTGAATGATACCTTCTTGTAATCTCCTACTCCTTGTGGTTGTGGGACCAAAGATTCTATAAATGGCACCCACATCCTTTTATTCTCAATGTCAAAAGAAGACAGTAGCCTACTTTGCGAACTTGGGGTCTGCTTCCAAAATTGCTTGTATGTTTTGGTCTTCAGCACCTTATTTCTCAATTTTATTTTTTTGAATGTACCATAAACTGATCTTCCTTGACCTTCTATGGTAGGTCTGGAAGTATATGTATGCAAGGCCTGCTACTACATATATATTGTGGCAGTAGATGCAAGGGAGACTATTGTTTGACCACCCACTGGAGATGTTCCACGGGTGTCTGCAATATGAACCATTCTTTACTGTGTTGATTCCCATCCTTGATCAATATCCATATGCACTTGAGTTGTCTTCCTATATCTTAGTTTGAATTCTCTGCTAGAGGTATCAATCACTGAAGGTGATTGATCCTCTCTCGGCCTTTTTCTCCCAATCTCTTTTTCTTTCTCTTTCCCTTTGTCTTCTATTCCTTCTGCATTCTTTCTTCCTTTCGGTGTCGGGGTCTGGACACCTGGAGTGGAGAACACTCGTTCCTCCTCGTTCTTGGAGGGTATTATTTACCCATTCTGTTCGATTGGCATATTTTTCAATTGAAGGCCTGTGTGTGTCAACATAAGGTGTGGACTTGATTTCCACCATTTTCCTAGAGATAATCACTACAGGGTCATAAGACCAAGTGAAACTGTGGCTGAAGCCCATCTCCTTCAATATCTTTTCTGCTTCCTCTCTTGCTGCTCTACTGTTGCAGATGAAGGGTCAAATTTGTGATTTGATCCTAAACTAAGTCTTATTCTTTACAGAGACAAAGTAGAGCTCATCTATATTTATCATTTGCCTTATATATTCCAATGCAAAGACCCTCATGGAGAGGAACTTTGGAAATTTGTAGGGAGCTAGCTCACTTCCATAGACTCGAATCTCTGTGTAGTTTTGATACAAATACCAATCTGTTGTCTTCACTCATTCTATTAGTTGCATGGTTTTTCTGATTTCCCCATTTATTAGGGGCTCTGCTGCATCGTTGAGTGTGTTGATGGCTGGATGCTCAAATATGAAATCATTATGATCTTTCAGAAGCAGGATAGTCCAGAATATGAAATATTAGGGCCCATTATCTTCATTTACCTTGGTCATCTGAAATTGAAACCTTCCAGACTCGAAATGGAAAAACATATATACCAACACAGAGGGATATTTGAAATCCTCCTCTGTGTCAAGCCTAAAAAACTGCTCATGAATTACCTTTGCAAGGAATTAGACATAATTGGATAGGACTGTGGGTTTAACACTTAGGGAAAGAGTGGACAAGAAACCTATTACAGCTTCCTCTACCCACTGATGAGTGTGATAACCTAACAAATAAGATAAAAGAGACATAATATCCTTGATTCTATGAGAAAATGTAGATGAGGGATAAGGAGGGTTATTTGTAGGCATCGGGGTATCAGGGGTCATGGAAAACTACAAGGTTTTGGCTCTAATAGCAGGGTCAAGCTTCTGATAATATTCTTTGAGGAATTGATATGAGAAAGGGACTTTTGTTTAGGAGTGGGGGCCTGCATCATCTGCTGGATGGATTGGGCGTTGATGGAAAACAAGGTTTCCCTATTGGGGTTACTATGGTCCTGTGATTAATATCATAATAGCTGTAGCACTTCTTGATGAATTATGGGCAACTATGGGTCTTTGGGAAGATGTAAAGGGGAAACTAGGTTTCCCATAGGCTAAGGTAATCGGTTCATTCGAGGAATTGTTCTTCAAACTAGAAGTAAACATCAAACAAATCAGAACTAGACTCTATCTCTTGAATCTTGTAATCTCTATTAGTTAGAGCCAAGTGATCCAGGTCCACTTGTGGGTAGACCATCAGATTAAAAGGTTATTGATCTAGCTTTGGAGGCATTTTCCTCAATGATTTTTCTTTCACAAACCTGCACTGGAGAAAGGGATAACAGAGAGGGGAACTTGGGAAGGGAATGATAATGGGTCAGCACTAGGAAGGGATATAACAACAGGGAGTAGTCACTGGGATTAACAGTCTAAAGGAGCCCTGTAATCCACTTTCACACAGTGCTAGCAACTTTTCTTTGTAATTAACACTTTCTTCAGTAATACGTGCAAATTCAAATGCTGTATGAGTTCGATAATAATTACAGAGTAAAATTTATATCTGTGTCAACATTTATCTATTTAAAGAGTAATGCAGAGGTGTCAAGGTGGCTCTGGTCCATTGGGTAATGGCTCAACCATTTATGGTGCAATCATTGTCTAAACGAGAAGGGATGTGACTGCAAATGGACAGTGAGGGAAAAACATGGCGGGAGAGGCACATGCAATGGTCAAAAGGCGTAGCGGTTTTCAGAAATGGCTCAAAGAGCTTTCCGGAGGGCGGTGAGAGTTGTAAGCAGTGTTAGGAGGGGGGGAGGGGTATGAGGAGTATTTGTGGGTACAACACGTAGCCGAATGGGCAGTATGGGATACCACCCATTTCGGACCCCTTCCTTTTGTTAACCTTCGACGAATGCACGGGGGGGGCGGGGGTCGCGAAAAATGTTGGAGGTCATATCATATGTAGAGGTAGGCGGATATAGTAGGAATCTACAGAGGTTTTAACCTAGAATTGATAGGGATAGGAGAAAGTGGGTCCGCTCGGACTTGAAAAACTTTTAGATCTTGGCTTTGAGGTACATCACATCCGCACCGATATCGCACTTTGCCATTGCAGTTTTTTAACTTTCCTTTTCCCTGTCCTTTAAAACTTGTGATGTACATATTCCAATCGGGTCCCACCCATCGCATATTTCACGTCGACGATTATAATACTTACCTCACATACCATATCCTGCAACTTTTGTAATTTGTGATCTGCGCTCGGGTCCCACCCATCGCATACCGCATGTCGGCACCTTAAACATTTATATCCAATGACAATTCTTTGAAAAATATGATCTGCGATTGCGATTATATCACATCGTGAAAAACTTATCATTGCGGGCACTTACTTCCAGAGCTTTGCGATATGAAATTTTGCGATCGCATTCCAATTTAAATAACTTGCAGGCTCTTTTAAAAGGTAAATTATAAAATGAGCGCAGGGCGAAGTGCGATGCATTAAACGCGAAAAAGTGTGAAAAGGTGGAGGGGTAAGGAAAATGCACAAACAAATGTTTTCCATGCAGATTGGTAATATATAAAGGTTTGGATGGGTCTCATTAAAGTGCATCGAGGGGCGACGGGGGAAGGGGGGGTCGGGGTTTATGTTTCAGTGATGAATTAATAAAAACGGTTAAAGCTTGTGGAATGTGGGCAGAGCTAGGATTTCAGACTTTTTAGTATGCTTTGGTCTTATAAAGTAGTAAGTCCAAAAAATGTTTTGTATGGTAAGATTTTTCTTAACATATAAGTTATAAACTAAAAATATAAAAGCTACCCATTAGAGATGACGGACCAATGTAATGCCCGATAATTTTTTCAATTTTTTTACAATGTAATTTGGGAGATACAAAATTTTGATTTCACTGAATCACAATGACCCTCAGAAATTTTTTGCACCCATTTTATTAAAAATTTAATTAAAATTAGTAAATATTTATGAAATTCCATAAAAGTTGTATTTCCTGAAAGTAGATTAAATTCTGAAAATGCTTGTCTTGGTTCCGACGATTAATTCAGATTTTTTCATGGAGTTTAATTAGTGCAAAGTTGCAGAAAAGTATTCAGAGCTTGGATCTGGGTAACTAGTGACGTGTTAGTTCAGCCGAACATTTCTACAAAGTTCGGCCAAACTAGTTTTTGTGCAAACATGCCGTTAAGTCTCACGCCTTAATAGTTCGGCCAAATTTTTTCTAAAGTTCGGACAAACTTATTTTCAAATTTTGGCCGAACTTTTGCCTAATTTTCCATCGGCCAGAAAATTTCGTTGAGCCCCTCCAAAAAAATATTTTGCGGCAATATAAATTTCCACGAAATCTTTCATAATTTTTGCACATTTCGCACATTTGGTCTAATTTTACAAAGGTCTTGGTTTGGGTTTAAAGAATTTTCTTGGAGATTTGGGTTGAAGGAAATTTCTTGGAGGCGGTCTAATTTTGCAAAGAATTGTTTTGGGTTTAAAGAATTTTCTTGGAAGACATTTTTTGGAGGCGGTCTGATTTTGCAAAGAATTTTTTTGGGCTTAAGAAATTTTCTTGGACGTACATTCAAAGGACATTTCTTGGAGGTATGTGATACAATTTTTTGGATGTTTTTTGTTCATTTTTTTTGAAAGTATAGATTTGGGCTTAATTTTGAATTTTTAGAGTACGTGTTTTGAGTTGAAGTAAATATTTTGAGCTTCGTTTCATTTTTATAAGACATTTTTTTATCGGATTTTTTAAAGTAAGTATTTTGGATTGGAGTATGTATTTTTTGCCAAAATTTTAAAATGAGTTTTTTTTAAATTAAATATTTTTTGATGATTTTTTTAATTGAGTTATTGTCTAAATTTTTGAAGGAAATTTTTGAACTTGATACTCTATTATCATGGGAAATCGAAGGAATTGTGTGAGAAAATATGATAAAAAAAGAGACCCTGAGGAATGTAGAGAAGAGACGAGACAATCTCGCAAAATAAAGATAGAAGCACTCTCAAATATTGAAGGGGAAAATCAACCTCAACTAGAAATTGAAGCAGGTATGTAAATATAAATATTATGATCTATTGATATATTTAAAATTTTCCTAGTGTAAAATGTGAAGCTTAATTTTTATTTGATGAACTAATTCAAGAAAAATATTTTGCAATGCAAATAGACAGAAATATTCCTCAAAACATTGATGATGAAATACAAAATTTTGAAAGAGAAAGTGAAAGAGATATTGAACCAATGATTGAAGATGGTGAAAATATTGAAAGAAATTCAAGTGAAGAAATTAAATCACAAGGTATGTATATATATATATATATATATATATATAGATATATATATATATATATATATATATTGAACACATGTACGTATTATTGAAATTATACATATATTTATTAATTTAGTTATTTATTGAATATGTAAACTTATTATGTACTATTTATTCGAATATGTACAGATGAAATCAGTGTCGATGATGAGATGTTAGAAAATGTTGACACTCACACATATGAAGATAAAAAACCTGACCATTATATACGATATCGTGTTAACCGCATTTTTGAAACGTATTTCATAAAGGAGTAGTGGATAGTTCAAGCACAAATTTTGAAAGGTCTCCTATCATTAAGGAAATTAAAAGAAGCTACGACACTACTGGGTATTCGAAAATCAACCAAAGATAAAAAAATGAAAGAAAATGTGATACAAAATATAAGTAGTGCTATAAATTCAATTAGGAGCTCTAGACAGAAAAATGTTTCAATTGTACATAGACGAATACATATGACAGTGGTTTCATCAAGTACTAAAGAGAATCATTTGGTAACATCTATGGCACAAGCATTAGGAACGTCACAAAAAACTTTGCACAAACATCGAAAATTTTGGCTGCAAATAAATGTAAATGATGAACTCGCTTGTTGGAGAGCTATTTGTAGGCAACCATACAAAGATAGACTTGGAGAAAATTTTAAAAAAATAATATATGAATATTGGAAGAACAATTTGCGCCTTTTGTCAACTACAAAGCATGTGATGTGAAGAAGAATAGCACGAAATCAGTACGAAGAACATGAAAAGTATTTCTTGGAAACCACTCAGATAAAGTTACTCAACAAGTTAAAAGAAGAGAATCATGAAATTCATGTTTCAATCAGTGCTTTTGTTGAACAAATACCATGGTATGTAAAACCTATCACCGTACGCGACACTTGTTGTTGCCGTTATCATGTGGAATTTTAGTTATGACACATTCCTTGATTTTGGTAGAAAATTATGGAAGATTTCACCTCCTCCTTCCACTATTCATGATTTCATATCTCAAATTCTACGTGAAAGAGAAAGAAATGAACTATTTTACAAAAGGAAATGTGTTGGTGGTAAAAAATGCGATAATTTGACTAAATTTCAAAACAAATATCGTATTGGTATAAATGATCAATCATTTTCCAACATGAAAGTGAAATGGAAGAGATATGAATATATCCATACATCGATTGAAGGTGCAAATAGTGTTAAAAGAATTGAATTACGAGAAGACGAAATTTTTGTGATAGAATTTTTGAGAAAGTTTGAGGAAGAAATTTACAAATACACCAAGCATTCCCATAGATCTTGATGGCAAGACTTGCAATTCAAAAAATATCGTGAATTTTTTCCACCAAGGACCATTTTTTCAGTGATTGATTTTGCAGAAAACTACACATTTGTTCCACAAAAAGAAATTCAGAGTGAATACTATCATTCTGACCAAGTCTCCATGCTCGTCCATATTCTATATAGACATGCTGAACAAAACATCGATCATATAGAAAGCACAAGTGAAAATTAACATATCATTAAAGAATATGAATTTTATATCAGTGATGATCGTACACATGATACATATTTTGTACAACATTGTTTTGAAAAAAATTATGATTCCTTGAAAAATCATGGAATAACATTCAATGAACATTGGATATGGTCAGACGGATGCGCAGGTCAATTCAAATCTGCACGATCATTCTTTTGGTTGTACTGTTTTCATAAGAAAACATGCATTAAACATTGTTCGAATTTCTTTGAGACTGGCCATGTAAAAGGAGAACATGAAGGTGCAGGGGCATGCATAAAATGATCACTTCAAAGATATCAAATGAACCCCTCTGCAAGCCAACTTGTGGACGTGAAAGAAGTTGTTCCATGGTGCATCGCTGCTCTAAGCCATGAGACTGACCCATCAAGGGAAGTGTGAAGGTACATTCAATTTAATTTCTATTGGAAATATAATTTTATCATGAAATGATTATCTTTGATTGTATTTTGATATCATATTTACAGTCTTCTTTGAATTTTCCATATAAAGGTTTTCCTGGCATATTGGGATCGAAGACGTAGATAGATCGATTGGAAATGATGTTGAAACCATAAAAGGGACTTGAAAATTTCATTCAATTAAAACAAAGTCGTCCAAAAATGTGTTTTCATTGGATAAAAGAAAATATTCTCGTTTTTGTCATGTTTGCATAGACAACAAAAAATTCAATGACGTTTGTGAAAATAATATGTATGTAAACGATTGGAAACATACAGAGCTAAATACAAAGGGGAAAATGTCTGTTGTAATGTTTGAAGAAATGAAATTAGAGGAAACTACAATATCATCCTATGGTGATCGAGTTTTTGATCTTGTTAGAGAAGGTAACATTGGAATTGCTTTCTAATGATTTAAAGATCTAGAAATAAATTTAAATATGTATATAATTTTGTTAAGTTTGTTTTATTGTGCAGGAGATGTTTTTGCTGTAATTGCACCTATTGACAATGATGAAAATGTGAGTTATTATTTGATGCATTTCACTAAATGAAAAATGAAATTATTAGAAAACTATAATGATCACAAATTTCAATATGAAAGAGGATCTATTATACTGAAAGGTTATTTTTTCAGAAAAACTAATCAAAGTGGGAATTTTTTTTACTTTGAAGACTATGAACCTGATTTCATAAGTTGTCAATATAGTCACTTCATGTGTGTAGCATGCATAAAGTTGATAGAGGTTCAATCAACAAAAAAAAATGAAAAATAAGAAATGGAAAATGTCAAAATCCGATCATGAACGGATTATTCAAGATGGCATTCCATTGGAATTTTTTTAATTGAACTGCCCAACAATTTATTCTCTTTGGATTAAATATGTTTTAGAACTTCCTGTACTCAAATAAAAATTGATTTGCTTATTTATTTGTGCAAGTGTTTGCGCATGTACAAATTGTTTTGGTACATGCACGTGCTCTAGTACCAACTGAAAGTAGCTTTTCTATACATGTGCATTGATGAAAAATGTTACATGTATTGGATATATATATACATGTTCTAGAATGAAATTAATTGTTCAAGTAGTTTTACTATGTGCATTGATGAAAAATGATTCACGTACTCAATATATATGTTCTAGAATGCAATTAACTGAAATTAGTTTTTCTATGTGCATTGATTAAAAATGTCGCATGTATTGGATATATACACGAACTTAATGTGCCCAATTTTTCTTGTGGGATTTTCTAATAAAAATTATCCACAATGTAAATAAATCATCCATAATATAGTTTTGTATGAATATTCCTTTCAGATAAGAGACTTGGAGCACTTCTCTGAATTTTGGTGGGATTTGAACCACATCTCTATTCCTAATTGAAAATCTAGTACAAAATTTGTCTTTCCAATGGTTGGATATGTTCTATGTTCTAGAATGAAATTAACTGAATGTCATCAATTTACCAATTTATAAATCAACAAGGCTACCTATTTGAGTGCATTAATTACATTGACCCAAATTCAACAAAGATATATGTACTTCTTATATTTCCAATCAAAATTAAAGGGATAAATACATATATCTACTTTAATAATTCCCCCTTCCCTTTTTTCCCAACCCCCATCCCTTTTTCAATTTATTAAAATTCACTCTCATTTTAATATTTCCCCTTCCTTTTAAATTTGATTTTCCATAGTTAACCCCTCCCCCCCATTTTTTATAAAATTACCTTCATCCCATTTCATATAATAAATTCCCCTCCTTTTAAATTAACTCTTCATTCCCATTTTTATTTATTCCCATTTTTTATTAATTAATTTTTAATTTAAAAAAAAAAAAAAAAAAAAACAACAGAGAGAGAGAGGAAGGACATTGAAGAAAGAGAGTTATGAACATCAGAAAATGGAAAATGGCATATGAGGAGCACATGGACTGAAATTTGCAGATTTACATTGTGTGATTTGTGGCATATACAAGAGGGTGATTTTTTGAAGAAATGAACATTTGAAGACAAGTTTGCCATCATTGCAAAACAACTATTTGAAGAAAAATTCAGCTGCATAGTGTTTTCAGCTGCACATATTTTGCAGAGATATTGTATTGAACTGACATTGTATTGTGAGTAAATATTGCTTCTTCATTCATAATCAGTATTTGAGTTGTTGAAAAATTGTTGATTGCCCTCCATCATTTGAGGAGCAGATTTTGTGCTTGAGATTTCCATAGTTGGAAATTCTTTGGAGTCATTTATATTTCTTGTTGCATCACATTGTAAACAGGTGCATTTTCGGTTGAAGCCGACACCCTTTCATTTTTTGAGCCTAAATTATTGAAATGGCTAAAATCAATGAGGCATTAGAGTTGTTGAATAACCTTATTCATTCCAATGTTGATGACATGATAAAAATGAGCAAGGATGATGTTTGTAACATTCAAACTTGTTTACAAGATGCACAAGAAAAGATCAAGTTTTTGCAGTTGGAATCTCAACTTCAGCAAGATGAACTTCAGCAAAAGAGTCACCATTCTGAACCTATTTTTGTTCAGAACATTGTGAAAGACTCCCATCAGCAGCAAGTCAGTAAAGTTGCAGTTGATTCCCATTCAGTTCCTTGTACTAGAGCAGATGTACATGCAGATGCAGCAGTTCAACCTGCACTTCTCAAGCCCATCATCAGACCTTGGGAATAGCTTGTCCACAACAAGCACCGAACTGGTCTTGGATATGACAAGGATGTGTCCTTTCATATTCCAGACTACACAAAGCCCATCATATTTCAGAGTGCCGGATTCCTATATGACAGTTCACCTGCAGCCGTTCTAGATCCTGTTCCACTTCTACAACAGATTGATAAATGCCAACACTGTGATCGAGTTGGCCATATAAAAGATCACTGTTTTGATCGTCATCCATGCAAGCACTGTGGTCGGCACACACATTCTTCAGACAGATGCTTCAGAAACAAGCCTCCTGCAAGAACCAAGATTCATCTTGGATGGATCACTTCTTGGCAATGGGCATTAGCAGCCAAGAAGATGTTTACGACACATGTTAGAACTTGTTCACAGATATTGAGCAAACTTGCAGTTGAGTTTTCGCCATCATCTCACCTTGTCCCCGACAGGGGGGAAAATGGTGGTCATGTACAAGCTTCGACGACAGATCAAGCGAGCCTGAGCCATAATCTCTCATTCCAGATTCAAAGTTGCAACCAGAGTTCAAGCGAGCTTGAGCCACAATTCGTCATTCCGGAGTCAGAGATGTAGCCAGAGATACGGATGCCCATGAGCATACCTTCGGTTGGTGGATAACCTAAAACCATCATCTTTGGTTGGTGGATAACCTGAAACCATCATTTTCGTTTGGTGGATAACCTAAAACCATCATCTTTGGTTGGTGGACAACCTAAAACCACCACAGGTCGTAGACCTCCCTTCTTTCAGGTCAAAGGTCTCCCTTTTTTATGAGGGACAATTCCTCTAGTAGAAGCTTTCAGCTTCTTGCCAGTTTTGGAAGAGTTCCGGGAACTGAAACAAGTTTTGCGTTCCAGTCTTTGTGGTCATCCTAAAACCACCTCTTTTTTCCAACATTTCAGAGAGTTGATTCAGCCCAAGTGCTGCCATGTATACTTTGCAAATTTGTATTACAACTCTTTTCTTGGACTCACACATACCCCTTCGGATTAAGGGGGGATGTTGGAACACCTAATCCTCCATGGGTAGGTGTGGAATATGAAAAGTCACAATGGAGTTCAAGTGACCTTGGAATGTGAAACCAAGAGTCACACCATTCTACTATAAATGTACATCTTTGTATAATGGAAAATAAGAAAGCCTCACGCTTACCCTTCATTGTGTTGAGTCTCTTGTGCGTGTGTGCTCATCTTCCTCATACACCATGTGTGTGCTTCAACATGGTGTTTAACACTTTTTTTTCAATTAGAGCTCAATTGATATGGTTAGTTGCATTGAAAATCCATGTTCTTCCTATTGGAAATTTTTTCACTCAAACAAGAGTATGTAGAGATCAAAAGCAATCTTAAGATCCCAAATGTACTTCAACCATCCAAAACTTGAATTTTAAAAACTTTTTGATTAAATCAAAACAATACATCACATGGGAGTCTTCCATCTGGGCCAAATATAGATTGAAACCATCCAAAACTTAGATCAAAACATTTAACATTATATGAAAACATTTAACATTTAACATTAAATCAAAATTAAAGAGATTTACATATAAATACTTCTTTACTCTTTTTGATTAAATCAAAACAATACTTCACATGGGAGTCTTCCATAGGCCAAATGTAGATTGAAACCATCTAAAACTTAGATAAAAAAATTTAACATTATATCAAAGCATTTAACATTTAACATTAAATTAAAATTAAAGGGATAAATACATATAACTACTTCTTTACTATTTTTGATTAAATCAAAACAATCAGAGGGAGTCTGAATCAAAAAAACAGAAAAGGAGCTGCCCATAACAAGGAAACTAGCCTAAAAGATGCTTCCCAATATCGGGAAACCAGCAGACATAGAGTGTTCAGAAGCATAGTGATTGCAAAACATGACAAAAGTTCAAAAAAGCTAAAGAGGACCTGACATAAGGTTATCTATCGATGTGTGTAGGAGGATTCTCCTCCACAATTGGAAAATTGTAGTCCTTCAGATCATTATCTACTCCTTTGGAGTGCTAGAAGGAGCTCTCTGAAGTGGAAGAGGAGCCAGATTTGTCTTTGAGCTTTTTCTCCACATAGGCTGAGCTGCCGCTGCTTGCGCCATCGCTGCTAGAGCTCGTTGAGCCAGATTTGACTGGAAGAGTTGCCAAATTCCTGGTGTTTTGGAGATGATGGGTTGGGATGGTGGACTTTCTCCACCGATTCCTGGAACCAGAGGCACCTTCATCTTGGGGCTCCTCCTGAAAAAAGACAGAAATGGTCACCGTAATTCGAGGTCTGACCATAGCACTGGTGAAGTGGAATTGTGCAACACTACTTACCAAAGGAGGGTGCCTGCCTGTGTCATGGATTGAAAGAGGTGGGCGAGAGCTATAATTCTTGCCCCCTACACCCCTACCCCCACCTCCCCTTCTGCAACGCATCCGTTGTCTACGCGTGGGGTCTTCAATAGGCCAAATGTAGATTGAAACCATCAAAAACTTAGATCAAAACATTTAACATTATATCAAAACATTTAAAAAATTTAACATTAAATCAAAATTAAAGGGATTTACATTTAAAACATTTAACATTAAATCAAAATTAAAGGGATTTACATTAAATGTAGATTAAAATGGTATCCAAAACTTAGTTTTAATTTTTTTTTGACTATATCACAACATTACTTCACATGATTAATGTACTTCAACCATCCAAAACTTGGGTTTTAAAAACTTTTTGATTATATCACAACATTACTTGACATGCCATCCAATTGTAGTTCAACTATCCAATAAAAACCTTTAATATTATATCACATGTGCCAAATGTAGATTGAAACCATCCAAAACTTAAGTTTTAAAACCTTTTTCATTATATATCGTGCAACATTACTTCACATGCCATGCCAATTATAGTTGAAATATCCAATAGAAACATTTAACATTCTACCACATCTGCCAAATGTAGATTGAAACCATCCAAAACATAAGTTTTAAAAACTTTTTGATTATATATCGTGCAACATTAAACATTAAAAACATTAAATATCACATGCGAAATGTAGATTGAAACCATCCAAATCTTCAGTTTTAAAAACTTTTTGATTATATATCATACATAACATTACTTCACATGCCATGCCAATTATAGTTCAACTATCCAATAAAAACATTTAACATTATATCACATGCCAAATGTCGATTGAAACCATCCAAAACTTGACTTTTAATTTAACAAAAAAGTATAGATCACAACATTACTTCACATGCCAAATGTACTTCAAGCATCCAAAACTTAAATTTTAAAAACAAAACAAATTATAACACATCATTACATAACATGCCAAATGTAGTTCAAAAGCAAAACAAAACTTAAATTTAAAAAAAAAAACAAATTATAACACATCATTACATAACATGCCAAATGTAGTTCAGATGACAACATTAATTTATAGATGAAAACATTACTAGTAGTTCAGTTATCCAAAACTTAAAAGTTTTAAAAACCAAACAAATTATATAACAACATTACTTCACATTCACATGACAAAAGTACTAAAACCATCCAAAAATTAACTTTTTGGAACAAAACAAATTATATTAACACTGTAATAAAATATGTCAAAAAATTGTAGATCTCACAAGTATCAAACTGTATCAAGTTATATATATATGACAGTGCATCTAGATAATATATAAAAAAGAAAATTTAAGACTATCTAAATCTTGAAATCAAATCTACAAATCATGTCCATCAAATAGAGATGGATCTAGCATCTTTCCTATCAGGGTCTCAATCCGCGCACTATCATGTGAAGCATGGGAAACCTACATACACAATGCACATGTACTTGAACATTAAAATTTGATGTTTTAAAAATGAGTGAGAATATATATAGAACTTCATGTAAAAAACAAAATATAAAAAAAAAATCATGCAATACCTCATGAAGTTCCCTCTCCATTTGATAACCTGCAACAAGTTTCGCCCCCATGGGAACATCTGCAACGGTAAACTGTACAATATACATGTATATATATATATATATATATTAAAAAATTTCAAATGAAAATGCACGTGTACATATATAAACTTATTTTCAATAATATTAAAAAAAAAAATTAGACAACTTGTTCAAATGGTTGAAATGTTGTGGATGTTCCTATCTCTCTCGCTAGAGTCCGTGGATTAAAGAAATCTACTATAGGAACCTAAATTCAAAAAATTTAAAATAACTCAAGATATATATATATATATATCAATTTTTAATGGAACTTTTTGAGGTGTAATATATATATAAACATAAATTTTAAAAGTGAAAAATTGTCCATACTTGTGGCTCATCTCCTAAGGAAGTAGAAGGTACATCTCCCAAGGAATAAGAAGGTACCACCATCCCAAAAACATCGGACGGAATCGGAATCTGTTAAAACATTTTATCATTATATATACATACATGTACATGTGTGCACAATTATTTATTTTAAAATATCACTTAAAAAACACTAACATTTGCCAACATATCTTGATGGTGAGACCCATCTGCATTGTTTGAACCAGAGGTCCCAAACGTGATATTAACATTTTCGTCACTCATCATGCGTGACAACTGCAAATGGTGTTTTAACATATAATGATACATTTTTGTTAGATTAATGTACATACAAATAAATGTATACATGTACATACACATGTATTTATTACAAATTGTACAGATGTATACATGTTAAAATAATTGAACCCTAAGGTCGTTAAAAAATACCGTTCCCGTGCCCTCTTCCTCATGAAGAATTAGGTCTTCAAAACCATTGCGACAATTTTTTGTATATATTCGGATATCTTCAAAATTCATGTTGTGAATCTCTTCATCTGTACAATGCACAAAATTGGCACGTGCATTTTCACATGCTCTTTGTCGATTTAGACAAACATCGACTCCACCCAATCCACTGTAAACATTGTGGATCATGACATCCCTTGCTTCTCGACTTATTTGAGAAGTCGCATCCATCTCTGACCGTAGAGTTTCGACCCGAAAAGGTTGACTCAGCAATGGCGGCTCAAGGTGAGGCAACTCCACATCTCGCTTAGTGCCCTTATAGTCGTACAATCGACCTTTCCTCGGACCAAAAAATTCTGACGGAAGGTTATTGTAGTTGGGTTTCATATCCAAAAAAAATTCTGCGTAAAACAATTGTGCAAAATAAACAGGATCCTCGTCATTCCATGGGAGCCTTCCATAGGCCGCAAGGTGCCTATCATACAAATAGTGATCTATATTTGGGTGCTTGAAATATTGCACCTTCAGCATTTTTATTTTTGGCCCTTCCTTGAAATTAAACATTGACTTTGCCATATTTTTTTTAACTCTTTGTTTTACATCCTCCCATTTATCTAGACCGATTACTGTTTCCTTTCTCTTTCTCATCACTTCTACAAATGTATTAGTTGTTGGCCCAAGATTTTTTTATACATTTACAAGTTCGCTCAATGAATGTGTAACTATTTCGAGACTTTATCGACTCTCAACAGGTAGAGTCAAAGCCACGAGATCTCTCCACAATTTTGCATGAAGTTTTTTACACCTTTGTAAGGTGCATTGCGCCATGTTTGTTTCCCATGGTATATCAGAAATGTCGGCCGGATAAGTTGTGGTGGGTATACAACCTTCTTCTTGAATGTAGCATTCTACCCTGCGTCTATTTTGACCAAATTTTGGAACATTTTCAACCTCTGCATCAATATATATAAAACTTCTTATATTAGAAAAAACACATGTAAATTTTTTTTCTCAAATTCAATGGAAAAAAATATTGAAATTGATGGCAACCTTGACGTGGTTGGTTACCATCTTCTCCACCCCGAAACTGTTGAGACCCAGAGCGACCCTGCTGAGAACCACACCCAGAACGACCTTGCTGAGAACCAACACCACCAGTCGTTTATTGGCCTCCAGAGGAATAAAAATCACCACCTTCACGCAACCTGCTACCACTCATTGATGGCCCCCTAAGGGGATTTGAACCACCACCAACCTCTCAAGACGAGAGAGAAGCTTCATAAGAAAATACAAATTTATAATCAATTGAAAAATACATTTATGTGTACATATAAATACATGTACATATTCATTGATTAAATTGCGTCAACCATACCATGACTGGATGAACCATGGGCATGCTCCATGGATGGAGTAGAGACCCTTCTCTTCTTAGCTCCTAAAAAATAAAAAATGAAACTTATTAACAACTAATTTAACTCACAAAGTTATTAAAAACTCAATTCCATATGTACACACATGTATGGAGATTTAAGATTCTATTTAAATACCGTGAACATCCCCCGATCCCTGATCCCCCATATGGGATTCTGCTGATCTTCTTCGTTCATCCTCCATGATATATATATCTATTGGTGGACATTGACACAAAATAAATTTCAGACAATCAATTCGTAATTAAGTGTACACAAATTATGTAGAACACAACTTTCAAAGTAATAATTGATGTGTGAAACTCAATTTAAGCAAAAAAATTTTTTATAAAAATGATAAGTTCACCAAATTTCACTTTAAATGGTGGGAGCACACTTGGTATAAAATTGAAAAAAAAACATGGTCATTAGAAAAGAAGTGAAACTACATTTAAACAAACTCCATTTAAACAAAAATTTGTTGAAGTCCCCGCATTTTAATTTTATAAAAATGTGAAGTTCACCACTTGTTGCAAATGTGAAGTTCACCAAGTTGCGCTTTACATGGTGTGGTGGGAGCACACTTGGTATTTAATTGAAAAAAACACATGGTCATTAAAAATGCATTTATAAGTACACAACACACACATATCCAAGATATGTTACAATGTCCATCAATAAATTTTGAAGGAGAGCGTCTCAACACTAATTCATCTTTGAGAGATGAATCTTGAATTTTTGAAGAACAACATCTCAAAACCAATTCATCTTTGAGAGATGAATATTGAATCGGTATTGCTCTATATAATTCTAATTCATCTTTTAGAGATGAATCATGAATTGGCATTGCCCCACGCAATATATCAATAAACATCTTATTCACATTTGTACAATGCCTTATCCTAAAAAATTGAAATTGGCTAACAATATTGTATGCTATTACATGCATTTCTTTTAGCCTCTCCTTCTTAACTTGGCACATGTCATTCATCTGGTTGCACACATGTTCAGAATTGGTGAAAACTACAATTCCATTTTATCCATACTCCATCGTTGTTCCCAAGCCTTCTATCAATCCAATATAATATGCCTCGTTGTTTTTTTTTCTTCCTGGTATATTCATTTTCCTTTGGACGACTTTTCTAGTCGCAATATTGAAAAGCACATATGTAATCACTACTTTCCCTGGATTGGGATATAAATAAACTTCTATGCATAATTTCTATTTTTCAACCATATTTAATGGTTTTCTTATCCCTGACACAAGATCATGAGGTAAATGACATGTGCATGGTTTATCTTAAAGTTTGACTTAAAAATTTTATGGTCTAGAATTGACATCTAAAATTAATGGGAGGAAGTCTTTAGTTTGTGGGAGAAATGACACATGTACATAGTTTACCTTAAAGTGGTTGTGTTTTATGGATATTAAATTGATGAACTTCTATTTAGATCTATTCCAGAGATTGATTGTAGGGGCATTTACTAGATATGCCACCTTTCATAGAAGATGAGATACAGAGGCTACCTGGCCCTTTACAGACTCTGCCTATAAAAATTGTAGAAGTTAAGAAATCTACATTGACAAATTTACTTGTGATAAATTTACATTGACAACATATAGAGATTCAACTAGGCTTGTGAAAAGTACAAGTGGACAATGTATAATTCTACTTAGAAGAGTCTTTGGTTTAATGGCTAAGCAGGAAAGAGTCATTACTTTCTCTATCTAGAGTAGAAGTGGAATACATAGTAGTTACTTCTTTTTGAGTGTTTTGGATGAAATGGGCTCTACAAAATATTAAGGTAAATCTATATATCTATTAAGTGTTTCAATAGAAGTTTAATAATAATTTCAAAAATAAAATATTCTACTTCCTTCAATTACTATTTACATATCATCATAAAGTACCACTTCCTCACACAACAAGTCTTTGAGAAAATAGTGAAGATGAAATACATACCCACAAAGCCTCTTGTTAGAGAAGCATTTGAATATGTGAGAAACAAATTAGGAATAGTTCTTGTAAATTATCTTGTTAGAGAACCATTTGAACATGTGAGAAACAAATTAGGGATAGTTCCTGTAAATTATTGTCACTTATTTGACTTCAAAAAAAGAGCCTATGAAATTGAGTGCAATATCTATGTGGTAGAGTACACAATATCTAAGGGGGAGAATAAAATATATTTGACTTTAAAATAAGAGCCTATGAAATTGAGTGCAATATCTATGTGGGAGAGTACACAATATCTAAGGGGGAGAATAGATATAAGGAAGGAATAGAAAGAGTAACAAAAAGCATATGATTGTGTCAATAATTTGAAGTAGTCAAGAAAGATAACAAAGGACCATAAAAATTGAGTGCAATATCTATATGATATCTATATGATCAAGTGTCAATAATTTGAAGTAAAGAAAGATAACAAAGGACCATCAAAATTGTGTGCAATATCTATATGATTGTTTCAATAATTTGATAATTTGAAGTAGTCAAGAAAGATAACAAAGGACCATCAAAATTGAGTGCAATATCTATGTGGGAGAGTACACAATATCTAAGGGGGAGAATAAAATATAAGGAAGGAATAAAAAGAGTAACAAGAAGCATATGATTGTGTCAATAATTTGAAGTAGTCAAGAAAGATAACAAAGGACCATCATCAAATTTAAATTGAAAGATCAAGTAGTCTTCTTCATGAAGAATAAGCATTAACTAGGTTCATCATTTAAAGGGTTCATTTTTTAATGAAAAAATTTATGAATAATATGGAATGAATCATTGTACATTATGATAAATCTTGTATTTAAATGGCATTTGATCTATGAATAAAAAAGAAAATGAGATCGTCTCTTCATATATATATCTGTGTGTAAGAGAGAAATAAAAATCAAAGGTAATTCCACCAAGCCTAAAGGAGCATGTCCTAATACATTAAATTATGTTTGTTTTCTAGAAGCATTAATCATGAAGAGTCATGAGATCCACATTTCGACCATACTATTTTCAAGTTAAAGGAGAATGTCCTAATACATTATTATGTTTGGTTTCTAGAAGCATTAATCATGAATTTTCTTTGAGATCCACATTTCCATCATACCATTTGCAAGTTCACATTTCCATCATGCTATTTGCAAGTTCTATATGAAGATATGTAGTCTAATAAATAATTATTTCACATTTCCATCATGTTATTTGCAAGTTCTATATGAAGATATGTAGTCTAATAACTAATTAGCAAGTTGTGAAATCCTAATACATTATTATGTTTGGTTTCAATCATACTATTTGCAAGTTCTATATGAAGATATGTAGTTTCATAACTATACAGTATAACCCATATAACATATAGTATAGCACATATAACATATAATGACCTTTGACAGTATGAGAAAAGAGTTGAAAAACAGAGAGGCCTCCCAGCAGAGTTCCACTTGTGCATCAAGGTAAGCAACATAATATCGGAAGTGAAAAAATTACACCACTAAACATATGTGAATTTAGATATTAAATTGACATATATTGCAAATGACATGTGCATGGTTTATCTTAAGGTTTTAATTAAAAAATTTATGGTAGAATTCACATCTAAAATTAATGGGAGGAAGCCTTTAGTTTGTGGGAGAAATGAGTCCACATGTAAAAAAATTACCTTAAAGTGGTTGCGTTTTATGGATATTAAAATAAATAACTTCTATTTAGATCTATTCCAGCGATTGACTGTAGGGGCATTTACTAGATATGTCACCTTCCATAAAAGATGAGATCTAGAGGCTACCTAGCCCTTTACAGACTCTTCCTATAAAACTTGTAGAAGTTAAGAAATTTACATTGACAACATATAGAGATTAAACTAGGCTTGTGAAAAGTACAAGTGGACAATGTATAATTCTACTTAGAAGAGTCTTTGGTTTAATGGTTAAGCAATAAAGAGTCGTTACTTTCTCTATCTAGAGTAGAAGTGGAATACATAGTAGTTACTTGTTTTTGAGTGTTTTGGATGAAATGGGCTCTACAAAATATTAAGGTAAAAGCATATGATTGTGTCCATAATTTGAGGTAGACAAGAAATATAACAAAGGACCATCGAAATTGAGTGCAATATCTATATGATCAAGTGTCAATAATTTGAAGTAGCTAGGCTTGTGAAAAGTACAAGTGGACAATGCATAATTCTACTTAGAAGAGTCTTTGGTTTAATGGTTAAGCAAGAAAGAGTCGTTACTTTCTCTATCTAGAGTAGAAGTGGAATACATAGTAGTTACTTCTTATTGAGTGTTTTGGATGAAATGGGCTCCACAAGATATTAAGGTAAAAGCATATGATTGTGTCAATAATTTGTATTCAAGAAAGATAACAAAGTACCATCGAAATTGAGTGCAATATCTATATGATATCTATATGGTCAAGTGTCAATAATTTGAAGTAAAGAAAGATAAAAAATCACCATTAAAATTGAGTGCAATATCTATATGATTGTGTCAATAATTTGATAATTTGAAAGAACCATCAAAATTTAGTGCAATATCTATATGATTGTATCAATAATTTGATAATTTGAAGTAGTCAAGAAAGATAACAAAGGAGCATCAAAATTGACTACAATATCTATGTGGGAGAGTACACAATATCTAATGGGGAGAATACAATATAAGGAAGGAATAAAAAGAGTAAAAATAAGCATATGATTGTGTCAATAATTTGAATTAGTCAAGAAATATAACAAAGGACAATCATCAAATTCAAATTGAAAGATCAAGTAGTCTTCTTCATGAAGAAGAAGTATTAACTAGGTTCATCATTTAAAGGGTTCATTTTTTAATGAATTTTTTTATAAATAATATGGAATGAATGATTGTACATTATGATAAATTTTGTATTTAAATGACATTTGATCTATGAATAAAAAATAAAATGGGGTCATCTCTTCATATATATATATATATATATATGTGTGTGTGTGTGTAAGAGAGAAATAAAAAGCAAAGGTAATTCCACCAAGCCTAAAGGAACATGTCCTAATACATTAAATTATGTTTGGTTTCTAGAAGCATTAATCATGAAGAGTCATGAGATCCACATTTCGACCATACTATTTGGAAGTTAAAGGAGCGTGTCCTAATACATTATTATGTTTGGTTTCTAGAAGCATTAATCATGACTTTTCTTTGAGATCCACATTTCCATCATACTATTTGCAAGTTCACATTTCCATCATGCTATTTGTAATTTCTATATGAAGATATGTAGTCTAATAACTAATTAGAAAGTTGTGATGTCCTAATACATTATTATGTTTTGTTTCCATCATACTATTTGCAAAATAGTATGAAGATATGTAGTCTAATAACTATACAGTCTAGCCCATATAACATATAACGGCCTTTGGCAGTATGAGCATAGAGTCAAAAAACAGAGAGGCCTCCCAGCAGAGTTCTACCTATTCATTAAGGTAAAACAATGAAACAATGACACAACTGAACATATGTGAATTTAGAATGATTTCAACTCTTTTTTCAAAGGAGAAAAAACCCTGTTTCATATATTGATAACAGTTCATATACAAAATCCTCTTCATATACCCATAACAGGTTATCAAGTATAAAAGATCAGATTATGTCTCATACAGAAATACATTACAGCAGTATAAAAGACAATATGTAGTCACATTACAGAAATACATTACATGTGAATTTAGAATGATTTCAACTCTTTTTTCAAAGGAGAAAAAACCCTGTTTCATATATTGATAACATTTCATATACAAAATCCTCTTGATATACCCATAACAGGTTATCAAGTATAAAAGATCAGATTATTTCTCATACAGAAATACATTACAGCAATATAAAAGACAATATGTAGTCACATATAAAAGAAAATATGTAGTCACATTACAAAAATACATTACAACAGTATAAAAGACAATATGTAGTCACATTACAGCAGTAGATCATTCTAGCTCATTCATTCCAGTGTTGAGGAATTGAGGGAAGGCTCAGTAACGACATAAGCTTAAAAGTGGTAGTATAATTCCATGCATAAGGAGAGAATCAGCTAGAGTGGATGAAATTGATGGATCCACAGGAATAGTAACGACTGCAACAACTAAATGCATATCATACTACCAGAAATTCAACATACACCTTACAACAAAAGGTAATGAAATTTAAAGCATAATTAACAGCATAGATGCTTTGTTTGGAATTTTGGGGTTTCTCGTTCCCACTTGGTTGTAAAGACACAATTTCTATAGCAATAAGTGCCTTTACTTCTACATGACACCAATCAACTCAAATTAAAAGCAAGAATTCCAAAAGGCGCATTTGCAGTAACAATCCAAAGTTAACATAGAAAAGGACTCTATGAATGTCATTAAATGGTTCAATGGAGAGAATAGTTGTCAAAACTATATTTTATCTCCTTTACTAGAAGAGACAAAACATTTAAAACATAATTTTAATGTTTTTTTCTTTAAACCATATATACAAGGACTGCCCCAAATTATCGATTCCAAGCCCTTAAGGAGCTCTCTTCAACCTGCTCATGGCTCGATCGATTTCCAATTTTTGGACTATTCCTAGCAAAGAGTATAGCCCGCACGTGGAAATAGGCCTAGATGACATAGGCATAGATAGCAACAGAGTCAATAGGGGCAAGGACAGTTTCACCCGTAGGATTAAATACATCTAGGAAAGTAGCAAGGGTCTTTCCCTTAGGGGGGTTGTTTTATTCCCTAAAGACGTGCGCCAATGATGTAGCAGACCAGCTTTCTAAAGCAGGTTTGCAACAAGATATGGGCTGTTGGAGGATAGAGGATGAGGACGAGGGCATGATCCATGTGTCAAATCAGCCACCATATGTATAACTTTATTTTGTAGTCTCCCTGTTTTTATATCAGAAAGTGTTTTGTTTTTGGTGTGATATACATGCCCTAGACAGTTACTATTACTTGCATTTATTTTCATAATTCTATTTTGTTGTTTATCCTGTCTGGGCTGTTTTCCTCTCTAAGGAGGCCCATGTTAACACAAAAAGCTATTTCTGTTTTATGAACATATGGACATACTTGTTTTTCTGGATATGAACTAATCTATGGGTTGTTTTCCTCGTATAGAGGACGCCTGTATACCAGATCAATGGTTTATCTTCAGAAATTTGACAAACGACAGTGTACTTTTCATCCTGTGAGCTATATGATCTGGGAATCATACAACCATAAAAGGAATGCGTAACACATATACTATGTAACATTTTATTTCTATTAATAAAAATTTCAATTTTTTTCTTGGGAAAAAAAAGGGAATGAAATTTAAAGCATAATTAACAGCGTAGATTCTTTGTTTGGAATTTTGCGTAACATATTTTTAACAGAGGAGGAGCAGGAGGAGAAATACCATAACTGGTAATGAATAATTCATGCAGATTTCAATGTATCATGCTGCCTAACATATGTTTAACAGAGGAGGAGCAGGAGGAGAAATACTTGGTAGTTGGATCGCTTGAAGTCGGCGCAAATAATCACCAACAACGCAAATGGAAGCAGCCCTAGACCAGCAACAACACAGACACAGAAAAACGCGTGAACAAACAGATCAAAGAAAACACAGACGCGGTAAACAAATGAACTTTGCGGGCGATATATTTATAAGAACTAGTTCGGCCGAACTATTTTAAGAGTAAAAGTTCGGCCTAACTCAAAGTTCGGCCGAAATTTTGTTGCTAGTTTTCCCATCTCCGACAAAAATTATTTTTGCCCATGCCATCAGTGTGCCGTCAATCTAAATGGAAGCACGAGTTCAGCTGAAATTTCTCATAAATTTTGGCCCAACTATCAAATAGTTCGGCCGAACTTTATAAAAGGTTCGGCTGAACTATTTCCGAAAAAACATTTTCGTCCCTGATTCTCACAAAAGTGTAACCCAGCTTCACATTTCCGCCCATGGCCCTCCATGACCCCTATATTAAAGTCAACTTGCTATGTAGGGAGTTGCATTACTCTGTTGTAATTGGAAGGCACCAATGTCATATTTGAGTTGTTGAGTATAGGAAGCGATGAAACTTGAAAGAGAAGATTTCCAATGATATGGGTGAGGCATGTCAACCCCAATCTAGTGTAAGTTAAATTTGGTTTCTTATTAAACTCTATGGGTGAAAAATAACATGACAACACAAGCTCCCCCTTTCTTCTTTCCATTGTTTTTCATAGTAGTGGGATTAACAGATTTCAACAACAACTGATTTGGTGAAGGTTGTACGATGTTTACCTTGGCATTCTACTAGATTTATGGCAACACAATAATACCTTGTGGGTCCCTTATAAAGGTTATTATGGGTTACCCTATGGAGAGTTTGCATATGAGGAATAAGTGGTGCATGCACCATGACTACAACATTAAGGGTTGTAGGAGGGGTAATTATAGGTGGAGGGTTTGGCATATAGGAAGGTGGAATTTAAACCCCCAAAAAACCTAAGATAATGGCTTCCTCTAAGATAATGCCTCTCTCTCATTAGTGGATAAAGGTGGTGTGTTGAATTGTAACTCGAATGTGATGTTCCAGAAATATTTGGATATGAGGGAAGGGGACTATATTAATTCTTGTAGTGATTTTTTCCATGTGAAGAAGATGATCTTCACATTGACTCGCGTTTCCGATCTATCATGAGTCTAGACAAATCAAGTTAATATTTTCAAATATTACAACTTTGACGTGGAACCATTTATGTCTTTAAAGAGATTAACATATCCACAAGAGATGTTTTTTCCCTTTTCAAAATTCATTTTGCAATTAAAGAATTTAATATATCCATAGGATATGATTTTTCAGATTAAAGATTATTCTTACAAATATTTAATTAAAAGAAACATTAAAATATTTTGGAACACAATTTTTATTTTTTATATTAATTCATTTTTAACTATTTATTTATATAATTATTTGTATTTGTGTTTTGTTTAGATGACCATTAGCCAAAATTAATTTTATTATTTTTATCTTTTATTTATTGGAAACTATCACATAGTTACACATAGCTATGGTACTAGTTTGTAAAATACGTTGCGTATGCAATAAACCTGAACCATGAGACTAAAAAATCTCAAGTTTTGTTTCATTAAAGAGTTAGAAGTATATGGATCACTATATAAAACTAGATTATATGTAAACCATTTTATACCATTTTCTTTATGCTAATAAGTGAAACTATTCACAAGAATTTAAACAATCGTAAAAGTTAGATTAAAAGTACATTCATTATCGATCTCATAAACACTTTACATAATTCTTTTAGTAATAAATCGATTTATATATTAAAATTATTATTTTTATCAATAATAATTTTAAAATAAAATAAGAATTTGACACTTAAATTTGATCTGTCTCTTGTTTACACGAGTCAAGTCACATTGTAGATTGTGCATTGTGTATATGCAAACCATATCGGACAAAAGGTAAACGGACAGTTTGGGAAAGTGAGGTATAAGATTTAAAGTAAAAATAGGATTTACATTGGATTTACATGCAATGCATACCACAACAAAAGGTAAAAGAGACCGTTTGGGGAAGTGGTAGATTTCAAATAAATTAAAATAGGAAATTAAGTTTAATTATTTTTGGAAATCTATTTCGAAAATCATTCATTAGCAAAATAAAAATATTTAAACTTTTTTATAGTATGCGTTTGCTTTAACTTTTAACTTTATAGTGAAAGTCTTCGTTGAGTTCACGTGGAAAGAATGTGTGCCATGGATTCGTGCTTTGCAAAGATATTGTTTGTCTACGTTTTCCGCACAGGATTGGTACTTCCCTTGGAAACGCTTCTATTTGTCAATTCCGTCACTGCATTATGGAGTATTTTATATTGTTTTTCATTTTATGATTGGATTGTCTAGGAACTTAATGAATAAATAATTTTTTTATTGGTTCGTGTGATTGTATGAAACTTTGCAAAATAGTTTTAATTTATTTTTAAATAATTTAAATTTCAAATCATTCACATAAAAGAAAAGAAAAACTTGATTTTTTTTATTAAATCAATTTTAAAACACTATTATTTTGTTATATTTGATTAGTTTAATAGAAAACAAAATTTGAATTCAACGAGTTATTTACCAAGCATAGTATTATATTTTAAGATATTTTTAATAAACTTATACTTTTCTCGCACTGACTATATGCTTTAATTTCAGTTTAGTTTTAAGAGATTTGTTGCATTATGGTACTCGAATAAGAATTGAGTTATCCGAGTATTAAATATAATTATATAATAATAAAAATAAACAAAATAAGTTTAATTAATTATATAACAATTAATCATAATTATTAATTTATATTAATAATCCATTATAATTAATTGACTTTTATTTTACTATGATTACTATTGTAATGGTGGTTGTTGATGTTTAGTCATTATTTAATTATAGTTAATCATAGTTATCCATTATAAGACTTTATGATCAACCATGACCATCTATTATGGTTCAAGATAGGTGATTATGGTTCACTATAAGTCACCTACACATACACTATGATGTAGTGGTAGGTATGCCTCACCATGGTAGTCATGTTAGCTATTATTGATTATCATGTTATACTGACTATAATTGACTATCTCAACAATAAGCCATGAGAGTTAGCATGTGCTAATGTTTATATTAATGTATGATTAAGTCATCGTAAATGTGTAGATTTGTCATTAATATTATATTAAATTCTTATTAATATACTTTAAATATTAGAATAATGGTGTAATTCTCACTTTTATATATATTAATGAAATTATAAATTTATAATTAATAATAATATAATAGTAATTAAATATAAGTAGATTAATTATGTAATAAATATAATGATCTAGGAAATATTTTGATTATTTCAAATATATTGATTAAAATATTACATAATATTTATATGATAGTTATTAATAATTAAATTAAAATACTATATTTTTATTCACAAATTAAATTATAATTAACTAAATTAAATTGTATTAAATTTATAAAAATTTATATGTAAATTAAAATTTAAAAATCCATTAAATTAAAAGAGTACATTTTTATTTACAAATTAAATTAAATTTCTAGAAATTTATATGTAACTTAAAAATTAAAAATCCATTCACAAGAAAATTTATTATGATATATTAATGTTCAAATTTTATTTATTGTATGGTTTGACACTATTAATGTTCAAATTTTGTTTAAGGTTTTGTTTAACACAATTATGAAAATATTGTTATTTCTTATCTATTTTAATTTTGATTATTGTTTGAATTTTATTTTTTCTTATTTAATAAAAAAAACTAATTTAAATGATATATAAATAAATTTTATACCCATTATAATTTACTATGTCAACCATAAACCAAAATTTTTATCATGTGTAAGTAATTATCAATGTTTAGCTTAATGTTACATTCAATACCTATTAATATTATTAAACTATTATAGTAATGTTATATATATATATATATATATATATATATATATATATATATGAATGGCTGTGACAACCTCAGTAAAAGACAATTAGTTACAATTGGTTAAAAGACTGTTAGTTAATTATTCTCTTTAATTTTTATGTTCTTTTATTATTATTCTAGACAAGGAAAAAACTTGATGGAAAATTTACTAATGACATAAAGTATTATCTGTTACTAAGTTAATAGATAAAAACAGAAAATAAAGATTGGAAAAAGGGAAAAACCTTTCTTTTGAGACTGTGGGTGAAAGTTTTCCAGGAATAGGCAGTGGTTGGGAAAAACAGTTGGAAAACAGTTACCTATCCTCTGGAATAAAAGGAATTCCAGAAGACGGGTAGGGGTTCTGTGCATTTGCTAGCAAAGGGTGAAATACTTCTTGAGCTGGTGAGAGACCAGTGGAATTTACTTCTGCAACCCTCAGGGAAAAATTTTCTGCTGGTAGACTGGATTAGTAATCCTGAGGTCTCAGCAGAAAAGAATATCCACTGATTCCCGTGGCGCTGACCAAGATCTGGAGCTCAGGGGAAAGAGGCAGACGTTATTGCCCCTCTTAATGGTTGGGAGGACCACAGTCAGAAATAGGATTTCAGTTTTATTCAGATAAGTATTTGGAACCTGACAGTAATTGCAAGAGATAGTTTAACTGAAATTTATAGCTGTAATTAAATGTGAGTTACTGGTCAAGTATGAGTATTCTATAGGTAAATGATATTTATGTAGATATCAAGCGTTGTTAGGAGCAGAGATTACCATGGACAGTCATGGTATGGTTTTAAAAAAAAAAGAATGTTAAATTATCTTTGTGATTTCTGGCAAAGAATTATGGAGGAATTTTGAGTTAGATGTATATTTTATGTTGATGATTTCTGGAACAGAATGTCTGAGTTATCTGAGTATTTTCTTGCTATTCTTGTCCATAGAATCTAAGTTAACTGAGTAATCTTTGAAAGAAAATCTACCTGTGATTGGAATCTTTAAGGGAAGAAACTCCCTGGAATTGTTTAAAAACAAGAAAATAGAAATATTCTTTTCAGTAGTCAAACATCTTGAAAGATAAAATATAAACTCCAAGATAGAAAAGAACCCACACAAGAGCATTATTTTGCTTAACAGATAAAACGAGAAAGAATAAATATGAGTAACTGTGCATGCATAAAGAGACCTCGTTTTAAGGGGTTCAAAACTGTGAAGAACATATATATATAACTGAACCGACCAGGAGAGAAATTAACCGAGAAACCTTTTAAGAAACTAGTACAGAGGTACCCTTTAGAATAACCATTCATAATAATTTAAGAGTGTTACAGTCTATAGATACAAGAGCGTCGGGCTCAAAAGAGGACTTATATAATGTTTATAGCCTTGAGAGTAGGCATAATGTTTTATCCGATAAATGTACAGCCTAATAGGCGAAAACAAGCACAAGAACTTTGGTGAAATACCCAAAACTAACAACTCCGCTGTGTAGAGCAATCTGCTTCTACCTAATTCGATTCAAGAGAAACATAAGCTAAACCTAGAAAAATTAAACAAGATAATCTCGTTCCGACCAGTAGGCGGAAAAGTTAAGCAGAGACAAGTTTCGTATAGCATTCCGGGGTACCTGCAAGTTTCGACGGCGGGGTGTTAGAGCCGGAGCAAGTCTGAAGTCTTTTAAGGGCTTAGAGATTAGGTTACCGAGAACACCTGGAATGCAAAACACACCAGAAGAGTCAACCCCTGTTAAGAACTGAATGAGCAAGCAAATTTGTAATACAACCTCACAGGCGAGCCATAAACAGTTCTTAATGAATAAATTGTGAATTTACCTATGGGGGAAAAGCTGTAAGATCTTCCGCGTGGGGTTAGATACATGCGCCTGTAAGAAAGACAGAGTATTTCTTTATGAAAAAGAGAAAACCCTTGTCTACGGGGAAATGAAAAAAAAAAACTTATATAGCATAAACATAAAAAGAGAAAACACATTAATGCAATAAGCCTGGAAGAAATGGAGTGACCTACCGGTGGAATGGGCATCGTTGCAGTTTAAACCAGAACTTGAATCTGTTAGAAACCAAATCCATGTTCTCCGAAACTTCAACCCATTCGGTGACAGAAAATAAAACTCGAAGCCATAGAGCTGAAAACGCAAGCACCGTTCAAAACCCTGTAACTAGCTCAGAGTCATACCTTGCGCTTGAAATTTGCAATAGTTCAGAAAAAGGGATTACCTTGCCGGACACTTCCAGAGGCATTCTTCCGCCGGTCAGATGGAACCCTGGGGTAGAGTAAACAGAAATCTGGAGGCAATGTTTCCACAGTCCAGAGAAACCCTGGAGCAGAGCGAACAAGTGGAATGGCGCAAATGCCAACAGCAGGCTCGAGATTACCGCGGGAAGGATATTACGATACCCGAGATTTGCTGATTAGAAATCAATACACCTGTCAACAATTAATTAACACAGTACTGGCATTGCAGAGTTATCCAAGTCACCCGACTTGGCAGGGGGTCACTTTTCCAAGTGGCATATTCATGTGCGCATAGTCAGGTAGAAGGTTTGGAATGATGTAAAGTATTACAATTATCCGCAGAGACTTTAGTATTAGTACACCACTATCATAACACCAATTAAGACGAGTAAGTGACAGTCTTATCAATGGTCATTATTTAATCCAGAACTTGAAGATGTAACGGAAGTATGGTTAGACGTTATACTAATGTTTTTATCATAGCTTATTTACAGTTGTGAAAACTAATGTTTTTACCATATCATATCACAGTGGTGAACTATTCTATGGTAATTACTACATAGAGTTAAAAAAAAAAATTATGCTTGTGAAAATGGGTCTATGTTTGTTACAAGTGGTATCGGAGCCAAGTTGCTACACTGGGATCTTAAGGGGTCTACTAACAGAATGCTTGTGATTAGTGCACTAAGGGGAGCAAGCGAAATGGCAACACCATCACAACCTGAAGGGACTCAAATCCCCACCATTTTAAACCCGGAAATGTGGGTGCAGTTGACTGTGGAACAACACCAAAAGACTAGCCGACTGCTTGAAGAACAACAACAGAAAACTACATTCTTGCTCAACACGGTACATCAACTTCAGGAAGAAATGATAAGGGTTTGAAGGGATAATGAGAGGTTGCTTCAGGATCAAGAGAAGATCCTAAAGAGTTTTTCAGAAAGGCAGAATCAGAGGATGAAGCACCCCAGTGCTGAAAAAGAAGAAACAACAGAGCAAGAGGACCAGCAGACATAGAATAATGCTGAGGACAGAACTGAAAGGAGTTTCTCACAGAGGAGTAAGAATAGAAACTATAATGAGGCAGAGTCGGGCAACTTGTCCGATCAGCAGGACCTTAAAAGACAAAAAGTAGAGCTCCAAGGAGAATTTCGCAAGATTAAGCCACCGACATTTGACGGTGAGGCAGAAGAAGCGGTTGAATCTTGGTTAATAAATACAAACAAATATTTCTAGGTTTATGAGTACAGTAGTAACTTAAAGGCCATGCTGGCCATATATCAATTACGGGAAAAAGCCACCTTGTGGTGGGAGGAGGTGAAGAATGTGTGCATCATTGATGAACGCGACATAACCTGGGAGCTGTTCCAGAAATATTTTAAAGATAAATACCTGACAGAAAGATTTTATGACGACAAGGCAAAGGAATTTCATGATCTTCATCTGGGACAAATGACGATAGATGAATATGTGACAAGGTTCAACTCACTGCTGCGATATGTACCTTATCTCCGAGAAGAGAAGGCCAAGGTGCAGATATTTTTAAGCAGTCTACCTGCTCATATGAGAGAGTGGATAGAATTTTTCAATCCCCAGACTATGGATGAGGCTATCCGAAAAGCGCGATTATGCTACCAGCAAAGTAAAACCAAGGGGGCTGTAGGAAAAAGCTGGCAGCCGAAGAAGGGACAGAAAAGTAACTCTACCTTTAAGGGCAGTAAAAACAGCAGCTTCAGGAATGCAGCACGAAACACAATCAGCAAGAAGTTCGGGAAAAACCACCAAAGAATCAAGTGGCCAGCTGAGGAGAAGCCCACAGAAGCGTCAAGTAAACCCGAGCTTGGACAGAATTCTAAACCTCCCTTACAGTGTTGGGGCTGTGGGGAAGCTCATTATTATAAGAACTGTCCCAGACGGAACAAAAGTGAAACTGTGGGAAATCTGCAGGAGGCATCTACAGTAGGAGACGTGGCATGTAGCGTACATCGTATCAATGCAGCGCTAGAAGAACGGCAGGCTGATTTTCAGCCTACGATGATTGAACTTGAAGGTACATTACTAACTAAACCTGTTTCAATTCTGGTTGATCCTGGAGCAAGTTTGAGTTATATCAGTCCTAAGTTGGTAGAGTTATGTAAATTAAAAGAACAGAAATTTAGGAACTCATGGCTGGTACAGTTGGCCACTGGGGCGAAACGTAAAGTAACAGCAAAAATTCCTAACTGTGTACTGGAAGTGGCAGAACAGCAGATAGAGGTAGATCTAAATATCTTACCGTTGGGATCGTACGATGTGTTATTGGGTATGGATTTGCTGGAAAAACATTGGACAGTGGTAGACTATAAGGAGAAAACCATCACATTTAGAAAACAGGATGGTATGCGGAAAGTGGTTCAAGGGGTTAAAAACCCTGTACAAATACGACCAATAACAGCATCTCAGCTGGGTAAGTGTATTAGAAAAGGGTGCCAGTTGTATGCTATTCAAGTAGGATACACGGACTCTAAGGAAAAGGCCCCAATGTTGGAAAATATCCCTGTGGTGCAGGAATTTTTAGACGTATTTCCAGAGGAAATTCCTGGTCTACCACCCAAAAGGGATATTGATTTCACTATTGAGTTGCTGCCAGGTGCCTCACCAGTATCAAGAGCCCCATACCGGATGAGCGTGCCGGAGTTAACAGAATTAAAAATACAGTTACAAGAGTTGCTAGACAAGGGCTATATCCATCCAAGTGTGTCACCTTGGGGCGCACCAGTCCTTTTTGTTAAAAAGAAAGATGGGACAATGCGCATGTGTATGGACTACAGACAGCTTAATAAGCTAACAGTCAAGAATAAGTATCCTTTACCAAGAATTGATGATTTGTTTGACCAGGTGAGAGGGGCTAAGGTATTTTCCAAGATTGACCTAAGATCCGGATATCATCAAGTTCGGATTAAAGATGAGGATATCTGCAAAATAGCTTTCTGCACCCGATATGGTCATTACGAGTTTGTTGTGCTGCCCTTTGGATTAACAAATGCGCCAGCAAATTTTATGAGGCTAATGAATGGCGTGTTTCATCAATTTCTAGATAATTTTGTGCTCATATTTATTGACGATATTCTGGTATACTCTAAAGATGAAGCAGAGCATAAGGAGCATTTGCGTTTAGTGTTGGAAACGCTAAGGAAGCATCAACTCTATGCTAAATTCAGAAAATGCGATTTCTTTAAAACAGAAATCCAATACCTGGGACACGTCATAACAGCTGAAGGGATAGTTGTTGATCCTGAAAAGATCAAAGCCATCATGGAATGGCAAGTGCCTCGGAATGTGGCGGACATTAGATCCTTCATGGGCTTAGCCGAGTATTATAGAAGATTCATAGCAGGATTCTCTAAAATTGCCTTACCCATCACCTCGTTGCAGAGGAAAGGCAAGCTTTTTAGATGGTCAAAAGAATGCCAAGACAGTTTTGAAAAAACTAAAGCAACTCCTAACTACAACTCCAGTACTGAAGGTAGCGGACCCGGAAAAAGACTATGAAGTCTGTACAGATGCTTGTAAAGAAGGAGTTGGAGCAGTACTGACTCAAGAAGGAAAAGTAATAGCTTACGAGTCAAGGAAACTTAAGGACTATGAGTAGAAATATTCTGCTTATGATTTGGAACTGACAGCGGTAGTTCACGCCCTCCGAGTGTGGAGGCATTATCTTCTAGGGAAAATATTTGTGCTGAAAACGGATCATAGCAGCTTGACCAGCTATTTCAAACAGGCAGATTTAAACTCTAGACAGGCGAGATGGAATGCATTTCTGAGTGAGTTCGATATGGATATTTAGCACGTTAAAGGAAAAGAAAATAGAGTTGCTGATGTTTTAAGTCGAAAACTGCACAGTCTGTTTGCTTTATATTTTAACCAGTTGGAAAGCCAATTGTTGAAGCAATTGAAGGAAGAGGCTCAGGGAGACCCAGAATATAAGTTTCTGTGGCAACAGATGAAGAATGATAAACAGCATGATAAACCGACAGAGTTTGGAGAGAATGCAGAACAAGCCTTGAATTTTCGCGGGAAGATCTATGTGCCTAACCGCATTAATCTTAAAGAACTAATCCTGAATGAATTTCATCGCAGCAACTACGCTGGTCATCCTGGATATCAGAAAATGCTTACAGCTGTAAGGAAAGTTTATTATTGGCCAGGAATGCGTAAGGATATTGCTGTATACATAAGCAAGTGTCTAGAGTGTCAGCAGGTTAAAGCTGAACATCAGCATCCTGCTGGGTTAATGCAGCCAATACCCATTCCTGAATGGAAGTGGGAAGTTATTTCATTGGATTTCATTACAGGGTTACCACGAACAAAGAAGCAGAATGACTCTATTATGGTAGTGGTAGACAGACTAAGTAAGTCTGCCCATTTCATACCTGTGCAATCTACCTATAAAACAGTACAAATTGCGGATATATTTATGAAGGAGATTTTCAGGTTGCATGGCATACCCAAAACCGTGATTTCAGATCGAGACGTTAAGTTTACGTCTGCTTTTTGGAAAACTTTATTTTCTGGACTAGGAACCCAGATACACTTTAGTACTTCTCACCATCCTCAAACAGATGGGCAGAGAGAGCGCGTAAATCAGGTTTTAGAAGACATGCTACGAATGTATGTGATGAAACAACCCACCAAGTGGGAAGATTACATGCACCTGGTAGAATTTGCATACAATAATGGGTATCAGGAGTCTCTAAAAATGAGCCCCTTTGAGGCATTATATGGTAGGCAATGCCACACGCCTATAAAATAGAGTAGTCCTGAAACAAAACTGTTATTGGGACCTGAAATGCTGGCAGAAATGGAGGCAGAGGTAAAACAGATAAGACAGAACTTGAATGTCGTGCAAGATAGGCAAAAGGTTTATGCAGACCGGAAAATATCTTACCGAGAATTTGGGGTAGGAGACCACGTATATGTACGAATTAAGCCTAAGAGAAGCACTATGAGGTGGACCTCTTGTGCTAAGTTGGCTCCTCGGTACTGTGGCCCTTTCCAAATATTGGAAAGAATCGAACCAGTAGCCTATAGGCTGGCATTGCCCAGTCACATTCGAGTACATAACGTGTTTCATGTATCCTTATTGAAGCGAAACATACATGATGAGAAACATGTAATACATTGGCAGAATATTCAGGTAGGAAGGAGGATAAAATAATCTTAGATTGAAGTTTGATTATCTCTAAATATACTGAATTGGAAATTATTTTGTGCCTTTCAGGTAGAACTGGACAGAGAGTTCCTGGTATAGCCTCTACGCATACTTGATCGAAGGGAAATTGAACTCCGCAAAAGAGTAGTCGTCCAGGTCAAAGTGCAGTGGAAACACTTTGAACCAGACGAAGCTACCTGGGAGGATGAAAAATTTATGTAGGAAGCATACCCCGAACTCTTTACAGAGAGGAGTTGAAACACCGGGGACGGTGTTACTTCCAGGGGGGGAAGCTGTGACAACCTCAGTAAAAGACAATTAGTTACAATTGGTTAAAAGACTGTTAGTTAATTATTCTCTTTAATTTGTATGTTCTTTTATTATTATTCTGGAGAAGGAAAAAACTTGATGAAAAATTTACTAATGACATAAAGTATTATCTGTTACTAAGTTAATAGATAAAAACAGAAAATAAAGATTGGAAAAAGGGAAAAACCTTTCTTTTGAGACTGTGGGTGAAATTTTTCCAGGAATAGGCAGTGGTTGGGAAAAACAGTTGGAAAACAGTTACCTATCCTCTGGAATAAAAGGAATTCCAGAAGAAGGGTAGGGGTTCTGTGCATTTGCTAGCAAAGGGTGAAGTTCTTCTTGAGCTGGTGAGAGACCAGTGGAATTTACTTCTACAACCCTGAGAGCAAGATTTTCTGCTGGTAGACTGGATTAGTAATCCTGAGGTCTCAGCAGAAAAGAATATCCACTGATTCCCGTGGCGCTGACCAAGATCTGGAGCTCGGGGGAAAGAGGTGGACGTTATTGCCCCTCTTAATGGTTGGGAGGACCACAGTCAGAAATAGGATTTCATTTTTATTCAGATAAGTATTTGGAACCTGACAGTAATTGCAAGAGATAGTTTAACTAAAATTTATAGCTGTAATTAAATGTGAGTTACTGGTCGAGTATGAGTATTCTACAGGTAAATGCTATTTATGTGGATATCAAGTGTTGTTAGGAGCAGAGATGACCATGGACAGTCATGGTATGGTTTAAAAAAAAAAAGAATGTTAAATTATCTTTGTGATTTCTGGCAAAGAATTATGGAGGAATTTTGAGTTAGATGTATATTTTTTTGTTGATGATTTCTGGAACAGAATGTCTGAGTTATCTGAGAATTGTCTTGCTATTCTTGCCCATAGAATCTGAGTTAACTGAGTAATCTTTGAAAGAAAAATCTATCTGTGATTGGACTCTTTAAGGGAAGAAACTCCCTGGAATTGTTTAAACAGGAAAATAGAGATATTCTTTTCAGTAGTCAAACATCTTGAAAGATAAACTATAAACTCCAAGATAGAAAAGAACCCACACAAGAGCATTATTTTTCTTAACAGATAAAACAAGAAAGAATAAATATGAGTAACTGTGCATGCATAAAGAGACCTCGTTTTAAGGGGTTCGAAACTGTGAAGAACATATATATATAACTGAACCGACCAGGAGAGAAATGAACCGAGAAACCTTTTAAGAAACTAGAACAGAGGTACCCTTTAGAATAACCATTCATAATAATTTAAGAGAGTTACAGTCTATAGATACAAGAGCGCCGGGCTCAAAAGAGGACTTATATAATGTTTACAGCCTTGAGAGTAGGCATAATGTTTTATCCGATAAATGTACAGCCTAATAGGCAAAAACAAGCACAAGAACTTTGGTGAAATACCCAAAACTAACAACTCCGCTGTGTAGAGCAAGTTGCTTCTACCTAATTCGATTCAAGAGAAACATAAGCTAAACCTGGAAAAATTAAACAAGATAATCTTGTTCCGACCAGTAGGCGGAAAAGTTAAGCAGAGACAAGTTTCGTATAGCATTCCGGGGTACCTGCAAGTTTCATCGGCGGGGTGTTAGAGCCGGAGCAAGTCTGAAGTCTTTTAAGGGCTTAGAGCTTAGGTTACCGAGAACACCTGGAATGCATAACACACCAGAAGAGTCAACCCCTGTTAAGAACTGAATGAGCAAGCAAATTTGTAATACAACCTCACAGGCGAGCCATAAACGGTTCTTAATGAATAAATTGTGAATTTACCAGTGGGGGAAAAGCTGTAAGGTCTTCCGCGTGGGGTTAGATACCTGCGCCTGTAAGAAAGACAGAGTATTTATTTATGAAAAAGAGAAAACCCTTGTCTACGGGGAAATGAAAAAAAAAACTTATATAGCATAAACATAAAAAGAGAAAACACATTAATGCAATAAGCCTGGAAGAAATGGAGTGACCTACCAGCGGAATGGGCATCGTTGCAGTTTAAACCAGAACTTGAATCTGTTAGAAACCAAATCCATGTTCTCCAAAACTTCAACCCGTTCGGTGACAGAAAATAAAACTCGAAGCCATAGAGCTGAAAACGCAAGCACCGTTCAAAACCTTGTAACTAGCTCAGAGTCATACCTTGCGCTTGAAATTTGCAATAGTTCAGAAAAAGGGATTACCTTGCCGGACTCTTCCAGAGGCATTCTTCCGCCGGTCAGATGGAACCCTGGGGTAGAGCAAACAGAAATCCGGAGGCAATGTTTCCACAGTCCAGAGAAACCCTGGAGCAGAGAGAACAGGTGGAATGGCGCAAATGCCAACAGTAGGCTCGAGATTACCGCGGGAAGGATATTACGATACCCGAGATTTGCTGATTAGAAATCAATACACCTGTCAACAATTAATTAACACAGTACTGGCGTTGCAGAGTTATCCAAGTCACCCGACTTGGCAGGGGGTCGCTTTGCCAAGTGGCATATTCATGTGCGCATAGTCCGGTAGAAGGTTTGGAATGATGTAAAGTATTACAATTATCCATAGAGACTTTAGTATTAGTACACCACTATCATAACACCAATTAAGACGAGTAAGTGACAGTCTTATCAATGGTCATTATTTAATCCAGAACTTGAAGATGTAACGGAAGTATGGTTAGACGTTATACTAATGCTTTTATCATAGCTTATTTACAGTTGTGAAAACTAATGTTTTTACCATAGCATATCACAGTGGTGAACTATTGTATGGTAATTACTACGTAGAGTTAAAAAAAAAATTTATGCTTGTGAAAATGGGTCTATGTTTGTTACAATGGCATTATTATATTATTAATTAATAATATAATAGTAATTAAATATCAATATATTAATTATATAATAAGTATATATTTTATTATAAATTAATAATTTAAGAAATATTTTAATTATTTATAATATATTAATCAAAATATTGCATAACATTAATCTATTAATTATTAATAATTGAGTTAAATTTCTATATTTTTATTCTCAAATTAAATTATAATTAACTAAATTTAATTGAATTAAATTTCTAAAACTTTATATGTAAATAAAAATAAAAATAATTAAATTAAATTAAAATTTAAAACTCTATTCAAAATTAAATTTACAATGATATATTAATGTTAAAATTTTCTTTGTTGTATTTTTTGGCACAATTAATGTTCAAATTTTGTTTATGATTTTGTTTCATACAATTATGAAAAAAATGTTATTTCATTACTATAGAAGTGGAATCTTTTTTAATTTTGATAGTTGTTTGAATTTAAATTTTCCAGCATGAAAGACCTTTAGTTTATATAAATGTACAAGATCAAAATATTCAAAAAATTCCATACATACATCATGAAAAATCATCATAATCATAAGTCCCGTGAGCCTTACATCATCCCCCAAAAATTTGATCCATATTTAGAACAAATGCACCTTGCCCTTTGCACTGGTCTGCTTTTCCTCATTGAGTTCATAATTGATCTTGCCCAGCCCACCACTCAAACCCAATTTTGACAATGTGTCAGCTCTACAATTCCTTTCTCTGTATATGTGAGAGGAGGAAATAAAAATAAAGTATCAACCAACTCTTTTATCTGCTCCATCCAAGAAAAAATATGCACTCCTGCCCAGCTTGTCTCTCTTGTTTAAGTAATGAATCAAAACCTTTGAGTCACCGTAAATCTGTATAGAGTCAATGCGTAAATGCCTTGCAAACCAGAACAAGACCCATAATTCCACTGTCTCGGCTCTCGTATTAGAACCCATACCACAATTCCAGAAAATTTTGTAATGGCACAATGGATTAATCAGTAACCATGCCCCACATCCACACTTCCCATTCTGAGTGACGCCATCTAAGAAACCCACCAGATATGAGAAATCAAAGGGCCTCAAGCTGATCGATAGATCCTTTGGTGGCTTCTGTATTAGTCTGGAACCCTCCCATTATTGCGAAATTTGTGATGCAATCTCAAGTTCAGTCCAAGAACGGACCTAGAAAATGTTTAAATTATTGCATTTCTATATTTTCCAATCGAATATAAGGGGAATGATGAAGAAATATTTTCCCTTTGAGACCCACCATGACAAACACTCTTTTGCAAATTGGTAATCACTGTCACAGAAATTGAAAAACTTGCATAATAGAGCTCCAACCTCTTTTGAGAAAGCACAATTGTAGAACATGTGCTAGTTATCCTCATCCTCCATCCTGCACAGTGAACATATCCCCAGACCATTAATACCTCTCTTTTTTAAATTGGTCCACGTTAAATTTTTCTCCTGCCAAATGCACCATAAAAAGATGACAGTTTTAATCAGTGCAAATACCTTCCACATGTTATTAAACCAAAACCAGCACATTCCATCCCGTGTCTGCTGTAAATATTCATAAGTTCCATGTAAATTTCCTGAGTGACAATGTTTCCATTATTACGCTGTAGGCGTTACTATTTGAAAACAACATACCTGCTGCTGTGCTGTCCGGCCGTCGCCCATGCCAGCCTGGTAGAGCTCGTCTGCAGAAATGGAGCCGTTGCCGTCGAGGTGGAAAACCTGGAAGGCATTTTTCAAATCTTCCATTGGTATTTAGATTGATGAACTCCTCCAGGTTCGAAACAGCTCATTAGTGTAACCCGCGTCGAAGTGTTGAGGAAGGCTATCAATAGTTCCTTCTGTTCTTGTAATTTCCCAGAGGAAAAGAGACACGGTAAAAATGAGTCCGCGGAAGAGGAAGGGGCTTCACTTAGAGAAACGTGGGTGTAAGTAGAGAAGGCGGATGTTGCTTCTAGTGCCAGGATGCAAGAAGAGTTGTAAACTCTATAACCATTGTATTTCAATCACTCTTTAGTGAATAAATCTTGTTCATATTTTGTGTTCTTACCGAAAGGCTTGTATAACAGAATAGTGTTATTGTTCTGTGTAATTTTCCATTCATTACCAATGTGGCATATTCCATTGAGTAATTTGTTCAAAATTAATGGTCTGCTCTGCTATAAGACATTTTATTTATGTTGCTAAAAAGCTCTGAGTACTTTGTGTATATATTCTGTTTTGAGAATTTAAATCTATTTAGTAAGGAGGATGAACAGTTCTCATGCATCTATTGAAATCGGATTTGTCGTTTTTGTTTCCTTACTGTAAAATAATTTTAGCAGGAGCTACCCACACAGATAATTGAATTTCAAGGTGGTTGTAGTTGTACATAGGGATAAAACAGTAATAATAGAAGAGGCAGTCCTCCAGTGCCTGTGGTTGTGTATGTGCCTGTGGTTGTGTATATAGGTTGGTAAACGTAACATTTTTGTATTTTATTAAAAAAGTGTAAATAATGATGACCTTATGTAGTTTAAAATAATGCTCAAAATTGCCAGCACTTCGAATAAAAATAGTTGTAAATACAAACATATAGCAGATTTTGATTGGCGATTCGAAGTCTAATTAATTGCAAGCCTGATGTAGATGCCTAATCTACGAGTCTTGCATTGGAAATTTGTGCAGGTTTTAACTCTGACGAGATAAATTTCATATGAAGCTAAATTTAATATGAAGCTTATTGCGTAACATCTTTGTGATATGTACTTTTATTTTGTGTAAGGAGGAGGAAAAATATGATGGAATCAATCAATGCAATTTAATCTAATCTGCCAATTTCATATTGATATTTTCATCTTTATCCTCCCAAAGTTATTTAATTTAGAAAAAGAAAGAGAAGCTTACCTGTTCATCTAGAAGAAACGACTGAGATGGATTTTTTTTCATCATATTTGATACACCCACGCACTGGTAACTATTATGTTTGCTCCTCCAAAAATTAATTAACTTCGAAAACCTCTTTGATCAATGCAGGGATCTGAATATTGCATTAATATCAGTGAAAAAGGAAATACAAAGAAACCAATAGTTCTAGCGGATCCGTGGATAAAAAGGCAAATTTATGAAGACAACACAAACCTCAAATGTGGGCGCTTTGAGCTTTAATTGCTTTCCAACTTCATATAGATGCTTAACTTTTATGTTCCGATTGGGAAATTTGGACATGTTTGAATCCTGAGCATATAAATCTCACATTATACTAAATTCGAGATGAACAAAAATTAGAAAATAGACTCATCTACAACCATCAAACGAGAAACAAAGAGTTACGTGCAACTAATAAACAAAATTAGAAAACATATTCAACTCTCAAACGATAAAAAAAAAGTTATTTGCAGTTAATGAAACAAAATTAGAGAACATATTCATTTACGACCCTCAAACAAAGAAACAAATAGTTTTTAAATTGGTTGACATAGGATATTCTAATATTAATAATATTTTTATTTTTATTTTAGGTAATTTGCTAATAGTTGTTAAATAATTGAGTTGTAATATTATGATATTTATAATTTTATTTTTCTTTTAGGTGTCGTTAGCATTAGTGTTTTTAAATTCTGGTTTCAATTGTCAATAGTTGTTTCAAATAATTGTCTTATATATCTTGCATTTGGAGAGCAAATTATTGTAGATTGAACATGTTTTTTTTTTTTTTTTTGTGTATTTTTGCTTCATAGTTTACCAACTTATTCAATTTTCAATAGTTGTTTCAAAGAATTGTTTTATGTATCTTGCATTTAGAGAGCAAATTATTGCAGATTGAACATGCTTTTTTTTTTTTGTAATTTTGTTTTTAATTACAAAGACATATATTTTACTTAGCAACTATTTCTTTAAGAATTTTAAGGCGTTTCCTTTGCAACATCTGATAATGGTGCAATTGCTAGTTTAAAATTCCATCCCAGGTAATGGAGTTCCCTTCCTTTGAATGCATCCATCCCATCTCTCTAATTATGTCAAATACTTATTCCAATCCCTATTCATCTAGCCTTGCAACCCAAACTCCACAAATTAGCATATAGTCCTACCACTTCTTTATAACCTGTGACATATAAAAGAGACCCCTTCTATGCACAAAGTATAGAGTATTATCCTCCATGACAACCACTAGTAGTAAACCCCTGATTGCACCATCGCCTATCAGAATTTAAAAACAAATCAAACATCTTAAAGAAATTAATATAATCAATTAAATTTGATACTTATTAAAGAAACTATATTAATTTTTGAACTTCGATTTTATAAGAACTTAAAATGAAAAATAAATCATAAAAAAAAATAATTATAGATAATTGAAGTAAAATTTATTGTTGTTAAATGGAAATTATTGTTTGATTAATTTGAGGTGGGTTTTCTTTTATAAAAATTAAAATTATAGTAAAACAATTTTTTAATGAGATGGTTATGTACTATAAAAAAAGTACATAAAAATGGAAGTTTTTGTAGATAAGATCATCTAAATTTAATAGTTCGTGATGAGCCTTAAACATTCTTAAAGTATTAAGAACATTTTTTTCATTTAAAGCATTCTAAAATAACTAGTATTTAAAGGTTTCTTTTGTATCTTTGACAATCTCATATATTAACATCTATATATATATATATATATTGATAGAAAAAAAATTATATTCAAAAATTTAAAAAATTGGATCATATAAGTTATTTTTTAAAACATAAAAACCGTATCAGAATCTAATATATTAACATCCACATCCAAATAATAACAAGAAAAGTCATCTATTAAAAAAAATATAATAAATTGCAACATATAAATTATTTCCTTCTCAACTTTGTGTAATCAAAATTAATTTTTTATATTTCTCTTTTAGTAATACATAATTAGATCAAAACAAATTCCTGGTTGCTAATAATGTCTAGCCATATTTTCAGGTTTTGATACTATATGTATTTATATGAAACTTAATATTAAACAATTTTATTAATTGAAAATAAATAAATAGTTATTCTAATATTAATATGTTTTATTCATTAAAGATGGATTAGATATGAGTTATTAGAATAAGAGAGGGATCTACACTAGTTATGTTCCTAGACATTTAAATACTAAAAGAAATTCTTAAGAAATGAGCCTCTTTGGAGTGTTTTTATGAAGAAAATGTGTTTCTCTATCAACCAAGAATTATTGCAATTAACAAATATTGGAAGTAAAATAAATAGATGGCCTAGTATTAACAAAGAATTTCAAAATATTTAGAAAGATCTCACACACTCATAGGAGATGATCAATTGCAACATAATCTTATTAAAATTTTAATATACGATATTGTAAGGCTTATGGAGTAGAATTTGTGGACATGTCATGTAAATCATATTCAATAAAATATTCAATATTTGAGAAATGTTTAATATTTGACAAACATTTAAAATAATGAAAAAACGGAAGTTCTCCTAATTATAATGTGAGTCAAAAATAAATATCTATTACATAAATTTAACAAAACAAACAAAGTAATATAAATTTTAATGTTGCAAATACAATCAATTGTATTTTACTTTGAAAAATTGCTATGAACAATTTTTTCATTAAAATTATATTATTGTAATAAATTAGATTTTCAATATTTTATATATTTTTAGAAAGTTGGCTTTCATGATCAACCAATTTCTCATTTATGATTTATTTCCTCCATCTGGTATTAAGTGAAAATTTTATGTCTCTCTTTACATAAAAGGACAAATCCCAAATATGGGAGCTCCTAAAATGTAGGGGACAATCCACTAGAGTAAGGGTTTGGGAAACTAAAAAGCACTAACTTAGTCAGCCAATGTTTCAAGGTTTCTTGGTAGAAATTATTTACATGGAAATAAATCTCCCTAACTACCACTTTGAACACAACCTAGACACTTCTTTAGTGGCACAAAATAGTTTGCAAGTGAAAGTGCCAACAATCGAAAATACAAATTTATGCCTCCAGCATAAAATATTCTTGCCAAGAGAGCCTCCTTGCCATAACAACACTGAAATCCAATAAAAAAATCCCTTAAAAATATGAAAACAAGAAATCCCCACCTTGAAGAATATAACGATGATAACCCAACTGTGCAGATTAAGAAATACATTGCCACCATCTTCAAAATAGGTTTGATAATGTCATTCAAACACTTCTGAATTATGAACGAAAAGTGAGCATCAAATTTGTAAAGTAGATCAACAACTTTCAGACCTCATCTTTGTAGATGCAGATGCAACAAAAAAAACATAATAGAAAACTTGATCTAATATCAAATTGCACATGTTACTAATAAAAATAATAGAAAATTTAAGTTAATATCAATTTATACAGAAAAACTATGTAAAATTTTCAATTAAATCCGTGGTACTATATGAAGAAACCTGTGAAACCTTCTCGCACTGAGCCTCTAGCAATATAAAAAAACCTGAAGGCTTCAAATGATAAGAACAATAGTGCAACTGAATCAATAATTGTTGTTTACCTCACAATTGTTGAAAGGCATTTGAAGGGTGGAACTAACGTTATAGTTACAGTTGTAACCATTGAACTCATCAATAAACTTACACGTGTAATAACTCTTTGCCCCATATTATTTGCATTTGCTACATTTGTGCCCAACACTATTTGAAATGTAAAGCATACATTGAGAAGGTTGAGAGGAACATCGACAAATATTAATATGTAGGCACTCGTTTCAATGTAGTTTTATTGGTATTTATTTTTAATTTTATTTTCCTTTAATATTTATATATGGAGATAAATAATAGTCATGGTAAATTTAAATTTTTTAATTATATTTTAGTAAACAATTATTTTAAACAAGGTTTAAACCATGGATTTAGATATATAAAAAAAGTTATCATTAAAAATTCCATGAGATGTAAAAAAAAAATATACCAACATCTTTCTATTTAAACAATCATATTAAAAAAATTAATTAAGAAAAAAATTAAAATAAGCAATTCTAAGAGAAACCACTATTATCTAGTAACAAACCTTTATACCACTGTAACACCACCAACGAGGTTTCTTTTCGAGAAATTTACCTTCATGAAGCCATGGGTCAAATCCATAGAGATGGACGGAATTACTAACTCTAACATAGCTCAAATGTATTTCCTTTTCCTTTGTGCTCTGTAATTACATATTTAGGGAAGTTTGGTATGGTATATTCACTATTTCAAAGGCAAAATACCATAAACAAGTAGATATCAGGCATGCAGAGAAGTTTCATTTGGTATATTCACCGTTTCAAAGACGAAATACCATAAACAACTAGGTATGAGGCACGCAGAGAAGGCTCGGCATTTTTCGCTTTATCATAATTCATCTTTATTTCAGTTACAAATTTTGAGAATATTTTGGAAATTTAGAAATATTTAAAAAAAATGAGAAATTCCAAAAAAATCCCAAATCTGATATACAATATACATCACTCTTACTTTGAGATGTAAATTTGGAAAATATTTCATCTTTATTTCAGTTACAAATTTTGAGAATATTTTGGAAATTTAGAAATATTTAAAAAATTGAGAAATTCCAAAAAAATCCCAAATCTGATATACAATATACATCACTCTTACTTTGAGATGTAAATTTGGAAAATATTTCGGAGATTAAAATTCTAGAAATATCTAAAATATGATTTACAATTTACTTCACTCTTCTTTACTTTCATATGTTAATTATGATGACTGGTACACAGTATTAAGATAAAACTTGTGATCCGAAACAGAAATTGATTTTTACTCATCATTTGTCTATGTCTGGCATTTTGTATTCATGTTACAACACTGAGTGAATTATTATGACGACCATATCTATAGAAAGAGTATCAACTGAGTTACGTGTTGTTCTTTGAGATACAAACATGGGTGGTACTGTAACACACATCCATATAAATCAATTTACTACCGATAAAAAAAAATTATCTACCTTAACACATCTTGTTAATAATTTCACACATACATATTTACCCAATAGGATTGGATTTCATATATGTATAAACATTCCAAACATGTCTATTCACATCCATATTATACATGAATATACATTCTAAACATTTCTATTCACATATAATCTTGTTAACGATGAAATGTTATAATTTATTTATTTTTATCAATATAACTCTAAATTTTTTGGACTATCCTTGTCCTTGCGATTATCGTTAATTTGAGACGTTACTCTTCTCGGTACCACACCTATCTTCATTTATTGCCACTCGATTTTTGTGCCAAACTGAGAATGTTACCCTTTCTGCAAGATCTGTGAATCTGCCAACTCAGCTGAAGTTGGTACTTGACATTGAATTTCATTTATATCGCAACAGATAATCTAGGGTTACTTATGCATTTGGCTTCGAGCCTCACAATTGAGTTATCTCAGACAGTCAGATCTCCTCAGAGCGATGGCATAAGAGGTATCCACCTACAACTTCCCTTTTGGATTAACCCGCGCCTCCCTCCCCCCTCCAAAAACCTAAGTGTGTTGATCATTGTTACATTTTTTGACAGCGAAGTAGCTATGTTGTAATGCCCTGCAGTTGTGTTGTCGCAGGGTTTATTCTTCTGCTTGTATGAGATAATCATAGTGCTTCGTTCTGTTGTTTCCATGGAGGTTGAAGGTTCGTTGCAGGGTTCTGAGGACTGAGTTTTGTTGATTAGATGTAATCCTCCCATGGGTAGTAGAATTCCTCTAGTGGCAAAGTCAACTCCTCTCCAGGATATAGTTTCCCTCTTCATTCGACTTTTACTTTGATAGTTTCTTTCAGAAATTTACATAAAATAAGAATGTTTTGAGACAGGTTTTTAACTTCTTCTCTTTTTTTCTTTTTTTTAACACGACTCTATTACTCAACATAATCCTTAAGGTAATGCATTTGTTCTTCTATTTATAATATACTTTCATATATTTCCTTTAGTTTTTTGTGGCTCAAAATTTCTAACCCAGAATGATAACTCGACTTATAGGTACGTTGCTTCCTCCTAAGTATTCGACATAATCACTTCTAGATTTCCACTTGGCCCTCAATTTACACTTCGATGCTTTCTTGGTTTTCACTGTCACGGGTACCGTAACTAGTTTACTTCATTATGACTGTCATTATTCAAGAATTCGAGCTAAAATTCCTTGCCTACAACAATTCCAAACGGCAGATAGACAGTCTAGGTTTTTTTTTTTTTAGGTTATCATATAGTTTTTTGTTTGATGCTTGTAAAAAGAAATTCTTAGCCCAGTTTCGAGGGGTTATTTAAGAATTTTCTCAACTTCCCGAACAATTATGCTATCTTCTTTTCTGCATTATGAAGTTGTTATAAGCACAATTTATTACGGTGTAAGGACATTATAAGATTATACTATGCTTGTTATTATAAGGAGTTACGGTTTAACTCAAGTTCCTTCTTGTATTTTCTTGACTCTTTCCTATTTTAAATATAGAATAAATATATAATCATTTAAGGTATATAAGAGGAAGTTTATTCTCCCTTTTAATCGAGTCTTGCATGCAGAGGAAAAGAATAGCATTCGTAGAGCTTTTACAGTTGTTTGTGTAATGCCCATATGCTTATTTTATCGACCCAATATAGTATGATCATTTGTAAGCGGTTATGCTATATTAAGAAATATTTTCTCTCTGTTTCCATTCTTGGTACACGGCGTTCGAGTAGTTTATCATTTTATAAATTCTACATTCCATTTCAAATAGCAATTTGAAGATTTTCCATATCTTGTAACTGTACATTATGGTTATGCCCTTTGTAAATTCTACATGTTATTTTTCAGAAATGGTATTTACAAATGCCTGTTTCTATTTGATGTTATGTTAGCATCATTACTTTGTTAACCATGAAAGAAATATTCTTTTTTTAATTCCATTTTTAGAGCAGAACTTACTTTCATGTTTTTCTTAATCTTTTCTTGGTTATTCTTCTTTCTGGTGACTAGACCACCTTTGTCCATGAATTGCCATAGAATCAGGGAGCGACCTTCACAGATATCTTCTCGCAAGAGTTCTGTGTTAATAGCTCCCTGCATAGTTAATCTACTTAGAACTGCCTATTTTTCCTTTTCACAACTATATATTTTCTTTTTATAATCAGAGAAGTAACCCATTTTTTTTAAAAAGAAGACATGACATTATATAAATTACACAGAAGAGGTTTATTCTAGAATATAAGAAAAATACAATCCCTTAAAAACAAAAGGAATTAAATCACTTATAACAAAAAATTACCACATTTACAAGTTCTTTCCTTCCATTATTCTATAAAATTATTCACCCAAAATTATTTCCCACACCAATTAGAAAAACAGAGAAATAATTATACTTATCTATCACTTCAAATATTGGACTGATGTGGTTTCCTCCCTACCACGAGTGAGGCAATGATGTCCTCACTCTCCCACATGCTCCAAGCCTGAGCTATTTAGTTGATAGAATCTCCTGGAAGAGACTACGGGACAATCCGGTACAGTCTCCAATTCTAGTAATGTCAGAAGTTTCTTGGAAGTATTCCACTATATAACAGCCTCAAAAATATTCTCCAGCCTTCTTCGCTCAGTTACTGAATAGAACTCCTCTACCTCCATGGGATTACCCTTTTATCCTTAGAGGTGAGGCAACTGTTTGAACTAATTCTATTCAACTAACTAGAAATCTTGAATTATTTTAACATCAGTATTTTGCCTTATGGAACCAATTCCATAGTCATTTTTTTTTTTAATCAAATTGAATTTATGTTCATTATATAAAACACATATTAACAGAAATGTTTGAAAATTTCCTAATAACTACTTAAAAAATTGTTAATGATTAAACTAGTGGTTACAACTTCCCCCCTTGGAAGTGAACACCGCCTTCGGTGTTCTCATTCTGCTCCGGCAAAATGTGCAGAATAGGCTTCCCGAACAAAACCTTCATCCTCCCAGGTAGCTTCTTCTGGGCCAAAGTGCTTCTATTGTACTTTAAATTTGGTGATGGATCGCTTCGGGAGCATGATTTACCTCCGATCGATTATACTGTGAGGTTCGACCAGAAATTCTCCCTCTGGCTTGACCTACAAACAATAATCTTGAATCAATTTTACACAAAACTCTTAACAATTTTTAATAGATCTGGTATTCATATTCTACCTGAATATTCTGCCAGTGGATTATGTGTTTTGAATCATGTATGTATCTTTTCAATAATGATACATGAAAAGCGTTATCTACTCGAATATGACTAGGCAAGGCTAATCGGTAGGCCACAAGCCCAACTCGTTCCAATATTTGGAATGGACCGCAAAATCTGGGAGCCAACTTGGCACATGAGGCCCATCTAAAGGTACTTTTCTTTTGTTTAATTGTTACATGCACATGGTCCCCCACTTCAAATTCACAATAAGTCCTTTTTTTCTCTGCATACACTTTTTTCCTATCTTGGGCTGCCTTCAAATTTTGTCAAATTTTCTTTACTTCCATCTCCATTTCAGCTAACATGTCTGGTCCCAATATCATCTTTTTTTCTGGGCTACTCCAATTAATAGGAGTTCTACACCGTCACCCATACAAGCCTTCAAATGGACTCATCTTGAGTGATTTCTCATAGCCGTTGTTATATGAAAACTCTACTAGGTGTAGGTATTCCTCCCACTTACTTGGTTGTTACATGACATATATACGTAGCATATCTTTAAGAATATGATTTAATCGCTTCGTTCGTCCATCCGTCTATGGATGGTAAGTGGTGCTGAACTTAACTTAAGTCCCCAACCCAGTGAACACCGTTTTCCAGAATGCTGATGTAAATTTGACATCCCGGTCAGATATAACAGTCTTCAGAATACCATGCAATCTAAAAATTTCACGCATAAAGATGTCTGCTATTTGCACTGTTTTATAAGTAGACTGAACAGGTATAAAATGCACAGATTTACTTAATCGATCTACCACTACCATAATCGAGTCATTATGCCTTTTCGATCTAGGAAGTCCAGTGATAAAATCCAATGATATCACCTCCCACTTCCACTCAGGTATTGGTATAGGCTGCATAAGTCCAGCTAGGTGCCGGTGCTCTACTTTTACTTGTTGACATTCTATACACTTGTTTAGATATTTTGCAATATATTTTCTCATTCCTCGTGAGAAATATTTTTTCCTTATTGTTGTTAACATATTTTGATATCCAGGATGTCCATAGTAATTACTACGATAATATTCATTCACAATGATCTCCTTCAAATCTATTTTGTTAGGAATGAAAATCCTCTTTTTGAAAATCAGCAAATCATTGTTATCAATTTCCTAATATGCAGATTCACCTTGGTCCTTGAAATCTTTTTCTTGGTGCCATATAAATCTATATTCAGGATCTTTATCTACTTCTGCTTTTATTTGTTCTGAAAATCTACATTCTACTTCATTAATATACAGTTCATAAATACCATGCAATTTTCTGCTTAATGCATCCGCTACTCTGTTCTCCTTACCTTTTACATGTTTTATCTAAATATCAAATTCGCTAAGGAAGGAATTCCATTTGGCCTCACGAGAATTGAGATCAGCTTGTTTAAAATAGCTGGTTAAGCTACTGTGATCCGTCTTAAGCACAAATATTTTTCCCAGTAAGTAATGCCTCCATACTCGGAGCACATGCAATACTTCGGTCAATTATAAATCATAAGTTGAATATCATTTCTCATGTTCCTTTAACTTCTGAGATTCATATGCAATCACTTTTCCCTCTTGTGACAAAATCGCTCCAACACCCTCCTTGCAAGCATCTATGCAGACTTTGAATTCTTTAGTAGGATCAACTACTCTTAACACCGGAGCTGTAGTCATTAACTATTTTAGTTTTTCAAAACTATCCTAACATTCCCTTGTCCACTTGAATATTTTTCCTTTCCTTTGTAAAGAGGTAATAGGAAAAGAAATATTAGAAAAACCCTCAATAAATCGCCGATAATAACTGGCGAGCCCCATAAATGATCGTATGCCTGCCACGTTTTGAGGTACCTTGCATTCCATAATTGTTATGATTTTTTCAGGGTCCACTGCAATACCTTCAGCAGTAATAACATGCCCAAGATATTGGATTTCATCCCTAAAGAAATCACACTTGAAGAATTTTTCATACAGCTGATGCTTCCTTAACATCTCTAGAACTATCCACAAGTGTTCTTATTGTTCATATGCATTCTTAGAATAAAATAAAATGTCGTCAATAAAAATAAATACAAAATTCTCTAGATAAGGGTGGAATATACCATGCATCAGCCTCATGAATGTTGTTGGTGCATTGGTCAACCCGAAAGGTAACACCACAAATACGTAGTGCCTGTACCTTGTACGAAAGGCAGTTTTATGTATGTCTTTGTCATTTATCTGAATTTGATGGTATCCCGATCTGAGATCTATCTTTGAAAATATTGTGGCTCCCTTGACTTGGTCAAACAGATCATTAATTTGCAGTAAGGGATATCTGTTTTTTAACAGTTAGCTTACCCAGTTGATGGTAATCCATGCACATTCGCATGGTTCCGTCCTTTTTCTTCACAAATAGTATAGGTGCTCCCCAAGGAGACACACTGGGTCGAATATATCCCTTATCCAATAAATCTTGTAGCTGCATCTTTAACTCAGTTAATTGAGGTACACTCATCCGATAGGGTGCTCTTTAAATTGGTGACGCTCCCGGCATCAATTCAATTGTAAAATATATGTCCCTTCTAGGTGGTAATCCTAGTATTTCCATAGAAATACATCCTTGAACTCCTACACTATTGGTATATTTTCCAACATAGGGGTCTTTTCTTTAGAGTTAATGAAGCCCACTTGAATAGCATACAGTTGGCATCCTTTCCTTATGCACTTACTCATTTGAGATGCTGTGATCAGATGCAACTGTAAAGGTTTCTTTATCCCTTGAATCTCCTGATGAGTGCCATCATGTTTTCTGTAGTAAATAACCTTTTCCGTGCAATCTACTAGTGTCCAATGTTTTTCCAACCAACCCATGCCAAATAGCACGTCATAAGATCACAGAGGTAAATATTCAAATCCACAGTTAGCTACTGTTCATTAATTTATAGTGCACGATTCGATATTTTGGCACTAACTTTCCTCCTAGCTCCAGTAGTTAACTGTACTAGCCATGATTTTCTAAATTTATCACTCTGTAATTTACAGTTCTCTACTACTTTGGTACTTATATAGCTTAAACTTGCACCTGGATCTACCAAAGTAGAAACAGGTTGAGATAGCAATTTACCTTCCAATTCAATCATTCTTGGCTGGTAGTCAGCTTGTCGGTCCTCCAACGCTGCATTAATTCTTGGTATGTTTCTGGTGACATCACCCACTGTTGAGGCCTCCTGTAGATTGGCGACTTCTTTTCTCCTGCCTCGATGTGGGAAATTTCGGTAATAGTGTGCTTCCCCACACCCCCATCATTGTAAAGGTGGATTTTGGTTCTGATTTTGTTTCGGTTTACTAGAAGCTTCTACTGTCTTATCTTTTGTTGGCCACAATATTCTTTGATGATTCTTACCGAAATGTTTATTAGCTGAACTTCTAGCTGTACCCTTAAAATTACTGGTTTTATTTCTTTTAAAACTAGAACTGCCTTTATGTTCTTTCTTTTCCTACCAGCCTTTACCCTCCTCCACTTTGAATTTTTCTTGCTGGTAACACATTCTGGATTTTCTGATGGTTTCATCCATCATCTTAGCATTTACGAACTCTATATGTTCTTTTATATGATTCAGCAAACTTCTTAGGAACCTCTGTACTTTTTCTTTTTCATCTCTTAAATAAGGCACATAATGCAGTTTGGAAGTGAATTTAATGATATACTTGTCCATTGTCATTTGTCTCATCTTAAAATCATGGAATTCTCTAGATTTTTCATCATAGAAGCGCTCTGTTAGGTACTTATCCTTAAAATAATGTTGAAATGCATCCCAAGTTACATATTTATCATCTATAATGCGAACATTCTTCACCTCCTCCCACTATAAAGTGGATTTATCCCTTAGCTGGTAAATAGCCAATATGGTCTTAAGATTACTGTTGTATTCATATACTTGGAAATATTTATTCATATTAATGAGTCGTGCTTCAACTACTTCCTCTTCTACTCTATCAAACGTAGGAGGTTTTATTTTCCTAAATTCACCTTGCAGTTCTACTTTCTGCCTTTTTATTTCTTTCTGGTCTGATACATTATCAGATTCAGCTTCATTATAATTCTTATTCTAGTTAATACGCTGAGACTAAATTCTTTCCATTTTGTCCGTATCATGATCTCTGATTTAGTGTTCATTCCTTTCTTGAAACTCTTTATCAATACTTGGCTTCTCAATTCCTGGATTCTACTTATCAGAGAGACTTTTCAATATCCTCTCCTGCTCTTACACCAACCCTACATTATCGTCTCTTACCTTCTCCATTTATTCTTATATATTTTGCACAGTATTTAAGAGAATACTAGTTTGGTGCTGTTGTTCCTCCAACAATCGACTAGTTTGCTGGTGTTGTTCTACACCTAGTTGAATCCACATTTCACGATCTATTTCGGATCGTGTTGTGCCTCCCCAACGTTTAGAGGTGGTTACTGTGTTGGTACCCTCCTCATATTATAATTTTTTTTTATACTTCCTACTATCACTGTGCATTAGAAATACAAAACTGAAATATTAGTCGACCAATAGAGTCCCAACATCACAACGCTACTCTAATACCACTTGTAACACACATCCATATAAATCAATTTACTACGGATAATTTTTTATTTTTTGTCTACCTTAACACATCTTGTTAATAATTTCACACATACATATCTACCCAATAGGATTGGATTTCATATATATATAAACATTCCAAACATGCCTATTTGCATCCATATCATACATGAATATACAATCTAAATATTTTTATTCGCATATAATCTTGTTAACGATGGAGTGTTATAATTTTTTTTTTTTGTATCAATAAAGCTCTAATTTTTCTGGACTATCCTTGTCCTTGAGATTATCATTAATTTGAGACGTTACTCCTCTCTTTACCCTACCTATCTTCATTTATTGCCACCCAATTTTTGTTCCAAACTTGGAATGTTACCCTTTCTACAAGATCTGTGAATCTACCAACTCAGCTGAAGTTCTTACTTGATATTGAATTTCATTTATATCACAGTAGATAATCTGGGGTTACATATGTATTTGGCTTCGAGCCTCACAACTGAGTGATATCGAACCATTGGATCTCCTCCAGATCAATGGCATAAGAGGTATCCACCTACAGTTGAACTTTTGGGTTAACCCCCCCCCCCAAAAAAAAACCTAAGTGCATTGATCATTGTTACATTTTCCGACCACGAAATAGCTTTGTTGTAATGCCTTGCAGTTGTGTTGCCGCAGGGTTTATTCGGCTGCTTGTATGAGATACTCACAGTGCTTCATTCTGCTATTTCCATGGAGATTGAAGGTTCGTTGCAGGGTTCTGAGGACTAAGTTTTGTTGATTCGATGTAATCCTCCCATCGGCAGTAGAATTTGTCTAGTTGAAAAGTCAACTCCTCTCCAGGAAGGTATTATATAGTTTTTCTCTTCGTGCCACTTTTACTCTGATAGTTTCTTTCACAAATTTACACAACATAAGAATGTTTTGAGATGGGTTTTTAACTTCTTCTCTATTTTTTTTTTATAGGACTTCGTTACCCAGTTTAATCCTTACGTTACAGGTAATGTATTTTTTCTTTGAGTTATAATATAATTTCATATATTTCCTTTCGTTTTTTGTGGCTTAAAATTTCTAATCTAGAACGATAACTCGACTTATAGGTACGCTGCTTCCTCCTAAGGATTCTGCATGATCACTTCTAGATTTCCACTTGGCGCCCAATTTACACTTCGATGTTTTCTTGGTTTTCACTGTCAGAGGTACCATAACTAGTTTACTTCATTATGACTGTTATTATCAAGCATTCAAGCTAAAATCACTTGCCTACATCAATTCCAAGCTATGGATAAATAGTCTAGGTTTTTTTTAGGTTATCATATAGTTTTCTGTTTGATACTTGTAAAAAGAAATTCTTACCCTGGTTTCGAGGGTTTATTTAAGAATTTTCTCAGCTTCCTGAACAATTACGCTATCTTCTTTTGTGCATTATAAATTTTTTATAAGCACAATTTATTAAGGCGTAAGGACATTATAAAATTATACTCTGACTGTTATTATAAAGTGTTACGGTTTAACTCATGTTCCTTCTTGTATTTTCTTGACTCTTTCCTATTTTAAATATAGAATGAATATATAATCATTTAAGGTATATAAGAGGAAGCTTCTTCTCCCTTTTAATCGAGTCTCGCATGCAGAAGAAAATAATATCATTCGTAGAGTTTTTACAGTTGTCTGTTTAATGCACATATACTTATTTTATCGACCCAATACAGTATAATCATTTGTAAGCGGTTATGCTATATTAAGAAATCTTTTCTCTCTGTTTCCATTCTCGGTACATGGTGTTCGAGTAGTTTATCATTTTATGAATTCTGCATTCCCTTTGGCCTAACTAATTTCAAAAGTTTGGTTGATCTCCTAAATAGTTCAGCCGAAATTTGACAAATTTTTGGCCAAACTATTGAGGAAAAAGTTTTCGGCCCCGAATTCTCACAAAAGTGTTACCCACCTTCGTATTTTTATGCGTATGCCACTAATTTTCCTTCCTGAGATAAAATTGCCCCAACTCCCTCCTTATATGCGTCTGCAGAAACTTCAAATTATTTGTTGGGGTTAGATACCATTAACACTGGTGCAGTGGTCAATAGCTGTTTCAATCTCTCAAAATTGTTTTGGCACTCAACGATCGACTTGAAGAGCTTTCCCTTTCTCTGCAGGGAGGTAATTGGAAAATAAATTCTGCAAAATCCTTCAATGAATCTTCGATAGTACCCAACCAATCCCATAAAGAATCAAATATCTGCCACATTTTGGGGTACCCACCATTCCATTATTGTTTTTATTTTCTTTGGATCAACATCTATCCCTTCAGCTGAATTAACGCGGCCTAAGTACTAGATTTCTGTTTTGAAGAAATGACATTTGCTGAACTTAGCATATAGCTGATGTTTTCTTAACATTTCCAGCACAATCCTTAGATGTTCTTTATGTTCTTCCAGGTTCTTAGAATAAATTAAAATGTCATCAATGAATATAAGTACAAAATCATCTAGGAAAGGGTGGAATACACCACGCATTAACGTCATAAATTTCTCTAGTGCATTGTTTAACCTGAACGGTAACACCATAAATTCATAATGCCTGTAACTCATACAGAAAGAAGTTTCGCAAATATCTTCATCCTTGATTTGGATTTGGTGGTATCCAGATCTTAAATCTATCTTTGAAAATACTATGCCCCCCTTCACCTGATCAAATAGATCGTCAGTCCTTGGTAGAGGATATTTATCTTTTATGGTTAACTTGTTGACATGTCTATATTCAATGCACATTTGCATGACTCTGTCGTTCTTCTTAACAAACAGAATTGGTGCTCCCCAAGGGGACACACTTACAGGAATATATCCTTTGTCCACCAGTTTTTGTAACTGTATTTTTAATTCAGTTAATTCTGGAACACTCATTCTGTAAGGAGCCCTTGACATAGGTGATTCTCCTAGCATTAGTTGAATGGTAAAATCAATATCTCTTCTTGGTGGTAATCCGAGTATGTCTTCCAGAAAGACATCCATGAAATCTTGTACGACTGGTATTTTTTCCATCAGAGGATATTTTTCCTTGTAATTATCATATCCCACCTGAATAGCATATATCTGACATCCCTTCCTCATACATTTATTCATTTTGGACGTTGTAATTGGACGTAAATATAGTGGCTTCTTGATTCCCTGAATCTCCTTGAGTGTTCCATCTTTCATTCTATAACAAATAATATTTTCCTTGCAGTCAACTAAGGTCCAATGTTTTTCTAGCCAATCCATGCCCAGAAAAACATCATAGGACCCTAATGGAAGTATATTTAGGTCCACATTTAACTGTTGTTCTACAATTTCTAATGTGCAGTTCGGAATTTTTGTAGTTACCTTTCTTTTTGATCCTATGGCTATCTATGCCAGCCAAGGGTTTTTCAATTTCTACCTTTTTAATTTACAAATTTTGACTATTTTGGGACTAAGATAACTTAGAATTGCACCTGGGTCTACCAAAATAGAAACAGATTGAGACAGTAATTTACCTTCCAAATCAATCATTTTTGGTTGATAATCTCATTCCTGTCGATCCTCCAATGCTACGTTGTTACGAGGTATGTTTCGAGCCACATCACCTACTATAGAAACCTCCTGTAAATTTTCAATTGTTTCTCTTCTTGGTGGCTGTCGGAAATTTTTGTAATAATGTGCTTCACCACACCCCCAACACTATAGGGGTGGTTAAGTTAGTTGCCCTTGGTCAAGCTTTCTATATGCCTCTGTAGGCCTCTCTTTAGCTAGCTATTGGGTTCTTTCATGATTTCTGCCAAACTGTTTACTGACAGAACTTCGTGCAGAATTCTAAAATTTATTATTTTTTGTGCCTTTGAAGTTTGAGCTACTTTTCTATCATTTCCTTGGCTGCCAACTTTTTCCAACCTCCCATTTTGCCTTGGACTGTTGATAGCACATTTGTGACTTACTAATGGCTTCGTCCATGGTTCTGAGATTTAAAAATTCAATTCCCTCCTTCATATGTGTTGGCAAGCTGCTCAGAAATATTTGTACCTTAGCCTTTTCATGTGAGAGGTATGGGACATATCTTAACAGGGAGGTGAACTTGGTGATATACTCATCCATATTCATTTTTCCTAGCTTCAGTTCATGAAATTATTTATATTTCTCATCGTAGAAATGTTATGTCAAATACTTGTCTTTAAATTATTTATAGAACGATTTCCAGGTAACATCTTGATCGTCAATGTTGCAAACATTCATTACTTCTTCCCACCACATAGTGGCTTTCTCTCTTAACTAATATATGGCCAATCTGGCCTTCAGGTTGTTGTTGTACTCATACACCTCAAAATATTTGTTCATGTTTATCAAGAAAGCCTCTGTCACTTCCTTAGCTTCACCATCAAATGTTGGTGGTTTTACTTTTCGAAACGCCCCCTAAAGCTCCACTTTTTTCTTCTTAACTTCTTGTTGATCTGACAAATTTCCAGACTCTGCTTCATTATAGTCTTTGTTCTTGTTTCTTTGCTAGTATCGGCTTCTTTCCACTCTCTTAGTGGTGTGGTCCCTTGTTTTTCTCTCATCACATTCTTGCATGTCCCTACCAGCACTAGGATTTTCCATTCCCTAATTTTTCTTGTCTGACAGACTCTTGAGTATGTTTGCTTTCTCTTGCACGAAGCACTCATTATCACTTCAAACTCGCACCATTTCTTCCTATAGCTTATGTACTATATTCATCATTATTCTGGTTTTATGTTGCTATTCCTGCAACAGTCTACTTTTTTGCTGGTGTTGATCCACACTCAACTGAACCCACATCTCAGGGCTCACTACTAGTTGTGTTTGGGGTTCCTAGGTGTTCTAGGGTCGTTTTGTGTTCACCCCCTCCTCATGACGTTTCCTGTTATGCTTCTCTTCTCTATGCATCAGTATAAACAAAAATTAAGTCGTTAGTTGAACCTTAGGGTCCCAACGCATGATCACTATCTGATACCACTTGTAACATACGGAAAGATGAAAAAAAGAAAATTATACTACACCAAATTTGTTACATAACATGACTTATTACTTTATCAAAATTATATATTACATTCATTTTCTCATTAACGAAAGCTATGGTTATTAGCTCAGAAGGTTTAACCCTTACTTAGTGATTAATATACTTGTGATTATATCATGTCTATCCTTTCATTTGGGTTGTACAATATTCGAATCAATTAATTGTTGGGCTTTATGAGGTTGCTCCATAGTAGTTGTCCCGGTACTGGAGTAGTTATGTGGCGCCATAATCGCAGATTTGTTTGGGATTGGGCCCTAGATTCTATGTCCACATGTCTCTTCCTCCATTGTCCGTTCTTTGGCAATTAATGTAGTAGGTTTGCCCAGTGGGAATAGGTATTTGACAAAACCCTTCTCCTATTCGCATAACCTCATTTTTTTTTTTCTCCAGCACTAATTTATCTCTGCTCTGCTCCGACATTGGTATATCTCCACCATTTTTGAAGGTTTTCTTATCGCAATTAAGCTGTGGGTTTACGTTTTTTTTGAGCTAGCAGTAAAACCCGACGGATGAGGTAGCACATGAAGGAATGGTTCTTAGCCTAGGCTCCAACTGCCCTTATCCACAGTCCGAAATCTTGCATGACTCCGCAGGTTACACAGAGGGTAACCCTACCTCTGAATAAATATCTAGCCTTTGTTCAACTTCGACGCTTAATATCTATTTTAAGTTTATTTCGGAAATGTGTAACCCTCAGCTACTAAGAATGTTATTGTTTCCTGTAGGTTGGCACTCATCAAACTTTGAAGGTCTTAAAAGCATCAAGGTAATACTTCTTTTCTTGTTATCCAATAATTATTTTTTTGTTAGATTTGTTTATGATTCAGTGACTCTGTATGATGTTTCTCGCTGCCTCTATCTCTATTATTTCTTTGTTGTCACACAGGTACCCGTTCAGTGAAAACTAGACTTCGAGTTTTCATTTTCGTTTAACCAGTTCTGGACTAAAAGCCCTATGCTTCCTTTCAGGTATTTCTACCTTGTTTCTGCTTCTTGTAAAGAACTCCTTTCACTAGTTGGTGGTTATGCGCTCCACTCTTGCATTTTTGGTTCCTAGTTTTTCTTCGTTTACAATAATTTCTTGTTAAGCTATCATTTAGCTCGCAAGCAACCAGTCTTTGCTCTGCAAATTTTTTACTGTATTCAGAGTCGAGGGTTTCTTTTTATATACTTACCCCAAGTTATATAATGGGTTCCAGATTTCTCTTAAATCCATTTCAATTTCTCAATCAAATTTGTAATTATCGAATTGTTTTATTATGAATTAACGATTCCAGGAGTTATATTACTCTAGAAATTTTTTAATGATTTCCATGTTTTGTTCAAAACCTGTTTGGTTCATTTTGGTCTGGAACTCTATGTCATAAAAATAGTGTGTTTTCAAAAGAATTCTCAATTGCATGCATACGTGATAATTTCTCCATATTTTAACTATATTTTATATTTTGTTATATTCCATAGCATATATATAAAAATTAAACATGCACTCAGTTTTCTTTTCTGTAAATCCCATGATAAGTGATGCTCTCTCCGAATTGTTTATTTACTTTTCCTATCTTGGATTTTCATGTTTATTGGTTTAATACATTTACCTAAGCAGATAATACTTGTAAAATAAAATGCAATTCCAACTTTGTACAAGTTAGGTTTTTACAGTTTTCTAGGATTTGGTGACTAGACCACTCTCATATTTGTTCGATTATAGCTATAATAGGAAGAACGATGCATTCTGGGTTTCCTTCTATTACCCAGAATCGAAAGTTCTCTCGACAGTTAAGATAGTTCTAATAGTTCTACTTGAATATTTTATAGTTTACTAGAGTTAATAATAATTCTTTTATGTCTGTAATTTTTCTATTCTTTCTCTTGACACTAAATTGCAATAAAGTGCTACAGTTTTAAATTCTAAAAGCAGAACTATGATTCTGTGACAATAACTCCATTTTTACTATGTTACCCTGAAAGGCTCAACACAATTGTATCTACTTTCTTCCTTTTTATATTACCCAACCCTATTTACTACCTTATTCTAGCATGGAGACTCAATGTAAAAATTCTATACAATACATTGAATAAATTAGTAAAATCATAATATTAACATCACATCTCTATTTTCAAACTTAAACAAATACAGTGTAGTTTTTCAAGAAATTTATCCATTACATGTGTACATTTCCTATAACATTCTTTTCTATATATTCAACCATCATAAACAATCAGATACTTATCTGAATAAGAACACTGCTTATGGTGTTCCTCCCAACCTTCAAGAGAGGCAATGACATCCCCCTCTTGCCCCGTGCTCCACACTGAAAGGTACAGGTTACCAGTAGGCCTCTGTTGTGACCTCAGGATCCCAAGTCCAGTCAGTTCCAGAATATTTCAGGATATATGAGAGATTTTACACTGGTCACTACCAGCTCAGGAAAACTTTCCACTCTCCTCCATAACCCCTATTCATCATTGGGATGAATATCTTATCCCCATAGGAGCAGGTAATTGTTCAAACTGTCTAACCACCTTTCAGTTCTTGGAAAACATTTACCATGAGCCATTTTACTTTTTATGGAATCACTTTCCATAACTAATTTCATTATTCACAATTAAAAATAAAGGAAAATTTTTTTCCATCAAAACATTAATTGTCTCAGCCTTTTCCTTGAACAAATAATTAAATGTCATTTAACTAGTTAACAACTAGTTAACATTAAATGCATCTGTCACACAAAAATTTTCTTTTAGTCATCCTTTGTCTATGTTTGGTATTTTGTATTCATGTTACAACACTGGGTGACTTATTATGATGACCATATCTATAGAAATTCTATCAACCAACTTACCTATTGTTCTCTAAGAAGTGGTACAGATGTTTCAAAACTCTTTGAAAAATAAACTTATTTTAATTTTTATTTCAATTTTATGAAAATAAAAAATTACATGGATGTCCAAGTTTGAAGTAAAAGAAATCGTGAAAAATGTGATAAAAATAGACAAGGGTTGCATATACAATGAGCATCTTAAAGGCAGGAGAGAATCTGATGCAGGAGCATCTTACCCCCTTCTTAATCAAATAAGAATCCAAGTGAAGCGAGGAGGACGTGGACAGTCGAGCTGAACAAAAGGAGGAAAATCTGCTCTAAAACAGATTTAAAGAGGATTTGATGGATATTGTTATCTGCGTGCATGTATTTGACGAGTTTTTGTTGAAGGAAAATAAGGAGAGGATCGGATCGATCCTTCCTATCTAGTGCTTCTTATATAAATGTAATGTGATGGGGCGAGAGATAGATATGTTTTTTGTGAGGCAAAACTGAGTGAGTAAAATGTAGTCGAGTGTGAGCTCGTTTCTAAGGCTGAAAGGCCTTAGCTTGTACTATTTTGTATAATATATAAAAGCGTGTTTTACTGTGAATTGTGTATGCCTGTATATGTGTATTGTATAAATGAATTAAATCCTGTGTTGAGTGTTGGTTGATTGACCATCGATCACCCGTGGATCGATGGCGATCTAATTATCGTATAACTGTTATATATGTTGATCGATTATAACTATGTGTGTGTTAATGTAAAGTCTGATGTGGATGTTTGGAGCTGGTAAACGTCTGACGAAGATGAAGAGAAGATCGATTTGCAGTGTTGAGAGGCGGATAAGAGTTGATGCACAGGATCCATTGGATCTTTGTGATCAACGGAGCAGATGCAATCGCGTCGGAATGGAGAAGGCATTCCATATAATGATGGATCCAGATGCGAAGTGTATTAAAGTTTATTTGATGGAGGATCGGGTCCGATGAATATCGGATGGCTTATGCGTGAGACGTCGTTCAATCCTTGCGATTGGCGATTTCCGATTGTTTGCATCGGAGCTGTGGCAAGTGGATCGGATCGGAGCAATGGAGTTTTGCTTTGAATCGGAGTTGTATGGAGTGTAATCGCCGATTGGAACAGGTCATAGGATCTCCGATCTCCGATCGCCGATTGTATCGGATCGGACATTTGTGAAGAATCCAAAAATGTGAGTGTACATTGAAATGCCGATTTCCGATTTCCGATTAATCGGATCGGAACCGTGGAGAGGGGGATCGGATCAGAGCATGGAAGAATTACATCGAATCGGATTTGGGTGGATCGGTGGACCCACCGATATTTATAGAGTTGGTTGTATAATGTTTGAGATCCGTAATTTGGATTGGAGCGGATTTTCATAATTTTCTGGTTTGTGCGGGTTTTTAATACATATTTTGTAATATTGTGGTGGCTATTTTAAAAGGCGTTCAAACGCTGTTTTCATTATAAAGGTCCAAGTCTAATAAATTTATAAGGTTTTAAGCTTAAAACGCTTCCGATAAGGCTTAGTGGGCCATAAACCACAGGTCGAGGATCGAGATTTTTACATGAAAAGGGATTTTGGTGATACCCAAGATTTCTTTTCATCAAGTGGTATCAGAGCAGGGAAAGGATTCCTGCGATAAGAAAGAAGAATGCAAGCAGAAGGGGAAAGAGGTACAATTGTGTTAACGCTGGAGAGTTTATGGTCTTACTGTCGTGCAGATGGCGGCAGCGGAAGGTGAGAAGATTTGCAGCAACCTAGAGCAAGGTGTGCTCAATTGTTTCCAGTGGAGAGAACCAGAAGGATGCCAAAAGACCGAGTGCGGAGGGCTTGGTGAGGTATCGTGTAACAGAAGGAGACTGTTACTGCAGAGGTTGGTTGCAGCTCACAGAAGATCATGAAAGCAGTTCCACTGAAGAAATGCAGTGGGTAAAATTGCTAAGGACCAGGAGAAGTATATGACCAGGAGGTCATAAATTTTTTTTACCTCGGGAGTCTGATGCAGGAGCATCTTACCCCCTTCTTAATCAAAGAAGAATCCAAGTGAAGCGAGGAGGACGTGGATAGTCGAGCTGAACAAAAGGAGGAAAATCCGCTCTAAAACAGATTTAAAGAGGATTTGATGGATATTGTTATCTGCGTGCATGTATTTGACGAGTTTTCGTTGAAGGAAAATAAGGAGAGGATCGGATCGATCCTTCCTATCTAGTGCTTCTTATATAAATGTAATGTGATGGGGCGAGAGATAGATATGTTTTTTGTGAGGCAAAACTGAGTGAGTAAAATGTAGTCGAGTGTGAGCTCGTTTCTAAGGCTGAAAGGCCTTAGCTTGTACTGTTTTGTATAATATATAAAAGCGTGTTTTACTGTGAATTGTGTATGCTTGTATATGTGTATTGTATAAATGAATTAAATCCTGTGTTGAGTGCTAGTTGATCGACCATCGATCACCCGTGGATCGATGGTGATCTAATTATCGTATAACTGTTATATATGTTGATCGATTATAACTATGTGTGTGTTAATGTAAAGTCTGATGTGGATGTGTGGAGCTGGTAAACGTCCGACAAAGATGAAGAGAAGATCGATTTGCAGTGTTGAGAGGCGGATAAGAGTTGATGCACAGGATCCATTGGATCTTTGTGATCAACGGAGCAGATGCAATCACGTCGGAATGGAGAAGGCGTTCCATATAATGATGGATCCGAATGCGAAGTGTATTAAAGTTTATTTGATCGAGGATCGGGTCCGATGAATATCGGATGGCTTATGGGTGAGACGTCGTTCAATCCTTGCGATTGGCGATTTCCGATTGTTTGCATCGGATCTGTGGCAAGTGGATCGGATCGGAGCAATGGAGTTTTTCTTTGAATCGGAGTTGTATGGAGTGTAATCGCTGATTGGAATAGGTCAGAGGATCTCCGATCTCCGATCGCCGATTGTATCGGATCGGACATTTGTGAAGAATCCAAAAATGTGAGTGCACATTGAAATGCCGATTTCCGATTTCCGATTAATCGGATCGGAACCGTGGAGAGGGGGATCGGATCAGAGCATGGAAGACTTACATCGAATCGGATTTGGGTGGATCGGTGGACCCACCGATATTTATAGAGTTGGTTGTATAATGTTTGAGATCTGTAATTTGGATTGGAGCGGATTTTCATAATTTTCTGGTTTGTGCGGGTTTTTAATACATATTTTGTAATATTGTGGTGGCTATTTTAAAAGGCGTTTTCATTATAAAGGTCCAAGTCTAATAAATTTATAAGGTTTTAAGCTTAAAACGCTTCCGATAAGGCTTAGTGGGCCATAACCCACAGGTCGAGGATCGAGATTTTTACATCAAAAGGGATTTTGGTGATACCCAAAATTTCTTTTCATCAGAATCTTCATCAGAAGTTTGCATAGATTGATGAGTTAAGACTTTATTCTCTATGAAATAAGAACAAATGAAGTAAATAGTGAATTTGTAATGAACATAGTACTTATTAACATAATTATATTAGTAAATATAGTTAATATATGCCCAAATCATCATTTTCTATAATTTATATACTAATCAACATAAATTAAAGTAAATAAAACAAATAAAATAAATTAACCTAATTTAATATTATTTATTATATAAATTTTAATATTACTTATATTAATAATATTAATATTATTTTAATATTAATATTAATATTAAAATGCTTAAAGTTGCACCAATCTGTTTGTCCGTAATATTGCATACAAACTTATCATAGCATTTCTGCTCCGGACAAGTGAACAGTCAGACAGCCTGAACAGGTCAATCGAGATGCACGCAGATCTTTGAATTTTGGAAACAGATTTACGTTTTAAATTTTTAAACAGCGTGTCTTTTGCAATGGATTCGTTCTTCTCAAAGATAGAGTTTGTCTCTATTTTCGGAAATGGAGTTGCCCTTTGATTTAATTGAAAAGAGGCCTACTAACTTGAATAGAACTAGTTGGAGTATTAGCTTGATCTCTATCTTATTTTTTTTATTTTTATTTTTATATTTTTAATTTTTTAAATTATTATTATTATTATTTTTATAAACAATTAAATTTGACTGTATTATTTAATTCTAATTAGTTTATTTTTTTTAAGTATACTATTAATAATAATAAAAATATTGATTGAATTGAGGTTTTTCTCATCCATATAAATTTTTGGAAAACTTTCCGTTAAAATGACATGAGAATGGATTTTGTAAGTGTTTTTTTTTTTTTTTAATTTCATTTTTTTAAATATTTATATATAATAAATAATTTTAATAAATTTTTATTTTGTTGTTTATATGATATGTAAGAAATAATTATAATAATTTTTTTTAAAGGTTTATCTTCATTATCTTGATGATGAATTACAATTGGTAGTTCGAAACGTGTTGGTTTCTAAATTTCTTATGTGATTTCTCGGAAGATTTTTAATTAAAAAGGTTTATATATAATAAATAATTATAATAATTTTTTAATACTAAATTTTTGAATTGAAGATTCAAAAAAAATGGAAGGGGAAAACCGAAAACAGAACGAGAAAACCAACAACTAAGAATATAGGGCGGGGATCCAACACCTCCTAATATTCCAACCATCGTCATTATTGAGATTAACAGTTTTTTTTCAATATCTAAAGCCTCTATTAACTTACGGTGATGAAAATGGTCAATACTAGCAATAATCTTAGCCTCTTCAATGCAGATGTGATGGTTAGTATTTTCTACATGTCTAGCTAAGGTTGAGGAGCGAGATATTCTATGATTAATGTCGACAGCGTGCTCACAAATCCTTTGATTTATTGACCGACTTGTTTATCCAATGTATGGAGTCCCATAGGAGCATGGAATGATGTACACACCTTTCCCATCCGTGGGGTTTACTATATATTTAGCCGAACTAAGAGAGCTTTGAATAAAGTTACAGGGTTTGAAGGATGAAGAAAAATTATGCTTTTTTATGATCCCTGCAATCTTATCTATGGTCCCGTGAATAAAGGGAGGGCGCACACCACTGGACCATTTCCTGGGATCTTTTTTAATCCTCAAGCCTTTTTCAACTTTAAGAAAATATTTCACTCCCTAAGATGTACTATAACCATTCGTATTAAGGACATCTAGGAGGTGGTTTTTTTCTCCTTCAAGATGATATTCATCAGATAGCATGAAGATATTGCTCAATGTGATTCTTCTTCCAAAAAACTTGATGGGAGAAAGAACCATCCTCATTTCCAGAAACAAGAATGTCAAGGAAAGGAAGGCTACTATTAACCTCATATTCCATCATGAGCTTATTGAAACTGGATTGATTATTGAGATGGTGGAAAAATATATCTAAATTATCCTCTCCATGAGGCCACATGACACAAGTGTCATCTACAAACCTTTTCCATAGCTTTGGTTGGAAGAGAGCGGAGGAAAGGGCCTTGGATTCGAAGTCCTCCATGAAACGATTAGCTACTAGTGGGGAAAGGAGGGAACCCATGGCCATGTCATAGGTCTACTCATAGAATTCACCTTCAAAACTAAAGAAACCCGAGGTGAGGAAAATTTCGATTAAATGGGTAGTACCTCAATCAATGATGCGATTAATGAGATCAATAGCCTCCTTAATAGGGATATTGGTGTATAACGAAAACACGTTGAAACTAACCAGTTTATTATCAAGATTCAAATTTATGCCCTTTAACTCATTAACAAAGGAGGAAGAGTCCTTGACAAAGGAGTCAGTATAACCGATGACAGGCTTAAGCCTATTGGCTAAAAATTTAGCAAGAAGATAACTCGAACCTCCTATGGTATTAACAATGGGACGAAGCAGGGCTCCAGCTTTGTGGAGCCTAGGCAAACCATAGATCATAGGAGTAAGAGGGTTATTTTCAATAAGCTTCTTACTCATGGAGCTAAAATAGTTTCTAAATTTGATGGCTACAACAACAAATTTTGAAACCTTTTTAAAGGGATTTGTCCATTTCTTATAGCTCTCGTTATTTTCCAAGTGATCAAGCATTCTATTCCTGTATTCATCTATATTTAATAACATAGTGGAACCACCCTTGTTCGCCTTAAGAACAATAATGTCCATGTTATTGTTCAAGGTTTTAAGAGCTTCAAGTTCAGGTTTACTAAGGTTGCTCTTGGGGGGTTTGGATTTCCTCAATATAACTGCACAATATTGTCTGATAATGTCCTTGGATGAATCAAGTAAGTCCCTAATGCCATATTCAATGTCACAAATAATATCTTGAATCAAGATTTTCCTCGGAGCTAAAGAAAAATTAAACCCTTTCTCGAAAAGACTATAAACACGGCTATCAAAAGAGAAACTCGAAAAGTTAACGACATCATCATCATTATTATTATTAATATTATTTGGTTTTTTATAATCCTTATTATTATTCTTAGTATTAATGTTGTTATCAAGATTATAATTAATGTGTTTATCATTACTAGTATTTTTCTTCCTATTATGGCTTAAAATCTAAAACATTATTATAACTCTCATTTTAATGGTTATTCATAACATTATGGTTCATAATATTAGTATTATTTAAGAAATTATCATTGATGAAGTCATTATATTTATTATTAATAATAAGGTTGTCCCTATTTTTATTACTATTAGTAATATTTTCATTATGAAAGACCATGGGGTCATTTTGCTAGTTAAAATCATGATGGATCTTAGTAGTATTGTCAATAATTTTATTGATAATATGTAGGTAAATATGTTATGAAATTTTTATTAATGGAGAGACCACAATGAAGCCTGACAGAGCAGATATCCTAGCAGTTGCAGAGCGAATCTGGAGAGGAGCAGGGAACGTTGCTGCTGGAGAGCATCCAACAACCTAGGGTAGAGGAGCAGATACTGCGGTTGATGCAAGGTTCAACAAAAATGGAGCAGGAACGACTGACGGAGAACATTGAACACTCTGATTTCAAGGGATAAGGGTAGGACACATTTCTGAACTAGAGACCGTCAAGGAGCCAACATTTACCAAATGAGCCACCGAACCAACATGGTAGACGGTAAGGTAAAAAAGCCACGGCAGGAGGCCCGTCCTCAAAAAATGCTTCAGAAGAAGAAGAGGGCCCAAGGTGTCCTACTTTTGTCCATCCGTCATAGAGGCCATGCCTACAGGTCGCCGAGGATTGATGAGAGGAGATTCGGAAGAGGTTAACGCCATTGTCCAAATCCACCGAAATCTTATTGAGGAAACGAGCTGGGGAATCATCTCGCTGATGAATAAGAGGGACAAGATTAACAATCTAGCATGTTGGGGAATGATTTATGCTAACAAAATATGTAGGGGAAGAGATATCACAAATCCGTAAATGGAGGGCCGAGATTCGGTCTCTTCCAACCATGCTCTTCAAAGAACTTGCACCATCACTCGGTCGTGAAGAATTCTGAGTCAGCTTCCTGAATTTTGATAGATGTTTATCCTTTGAAAGAACTTCCCACAAGAGGGCCTTCTGTGCCGAGCGGACCTCGATAAATGTACACAGGTCAGCTGAAACTTAATTTGACAATTCCAAATGCCATGACAACAGCTTTCTAGACCAAAAAAACCTTCCATTTTCTGACTCCAACAAAGTGAGATAGTAGTTATTCCAATGGCTAGTTTGGGTCTTCTCTACATCTATTTAATCTTAATGTTTAAATCTGATCTCTCATATCTTCATGACAATGAAGCACACTTCTTGTTTCTAAATGCATTCACAAAATTCATTCTCATGTGATTTTAACCAAAAGTTTTTAAAATAAAAATAAAAATTATTTATTATTTATTTTTAATTTTACTAATAATAATAATTTTTTTTTTTTATTATTTGTTTTTATTAAGAAGATTATTTGTAATAATAAAATTAATTTCATTCATTATGTATTTTTATTTTATGTTTTAAATTTGTCTATATTTTACCTTATTTATATTTCGGAATAATTAAATTTGACCATACCATTATTCAATTTAAGACCTTCCTTCAATTAAAACAATATATCAATGATAATAAATTTAATTTATTCCTTATTTCCAACTCTTTATCAGCGACTCTTTATCTTATAAATATATTTCTTATCAATGAGAGGGGTAGATTATGTGTGTCTTTGTAGACTTAGCAATCAAATCGTTCCACGGAGGTGGGTCCCTTGTCCCAAAAAGAAGCGGGTCTCATACACCAATTTGATGTATGGCTTGGTCGTGACCTTAAAATTAGATAATAATAATAATTCTTTAGTCAAACTAGTTGTTATATTTTAATGGTTATTTTTTTTTTATGCCAAGATTTGGTTCATGAGCTTGTCGTGACGATGAACCACACTATTTGGTTCAAAACACGTGGATGATATTTTCTCCTATGTGATTATCATCAAAATATTTGTTTTCAAATGCTTTTATCTGTTTCCTCTATCACTTTATTCTTGAGTAATTTAAATTTTTTTCATTTTATGATTGTACTATCAAGAAACTTTATGAATACCATTTTATGCATATGAATTTGGGATAACAGACTTACGAGACAACCCTAAAGGTATCAGCGGGAAGGATTGTGCAATTGTCCTTAGAAAGTCTAGCCCCCCTAAGAACAACATTAGTAAGCATGAGTTGGATGCCCTCAAATCTTTGAACGATAAAAAAGACATTATTGTTCTCCAAGAAGACAAAGGGGGGTTGTGGTTACCTTAGATAAGGAATATTATTGGAGAAAAATTTTGGACGATATTTGCAACAACAAGAGCTACGAAAACCTTAATAAAGATACCTTAAAAAATATCTCTAAAAAAGTAGCTCCAGTTATAATGTCCAGTGGCGCAATTATCTCGTTGATCCATAAACTCATCAAGATTAACCTTATCACTCCTAAGATCTATAGAATTCACAAAATCCATAAGGAGGGTGCTTCCCTAGGACCCATTGTCAATACTATAGGAGGGGTCACATATCCTCTCGCTAATTATTTATCCCAGAAGCTAAAACCCCTTGTTGGGTTTACAAAGTCGTATATTATAGACTCTTCCTCGTTTTTTGATGAGTTAAAGGGTTTATGGATTGATCTTGGTGATATTATAGTCAGTTTCTATTTATTATCCCCTTACACTAATATCACTATTAATGATTCCCTTGACATTATCAATCACCTCACGGATCCTAATACCGCTAGAATGATTGAAATTTGTCTTACCTATACTTTCTTTAGCTTTGAAGGGGATTTCTATGAACAAACTTGCGTTGTTTGAATGGGTTCCACCCTTTTCCCTATTGTGGCTAATATGTTCAAGGAGGATTTCGAATCTAAAGGTTTGGCCTCGACTCAATACAAAACAAAGATTTGGAAGAGGTTTGTGGTTGACACTTGCGTCATGTGACCTGATGGTCGAGAAAAGTTGGATCTCTTTCTCGAGCATTCTAATAATAGATATAACTCCATAACATTTATTATGGAATGTTAAACCAATGATAGCCTACATTTTCTTGACGTCCTTATTTATAAGAAGGATGATGCTTCATTCTCACATGAGGACTTTCGGGATAAAACTCACATGGAGTAACATCTTCATGCTAAGTCCCATCATTTCTCTGTTCTAAATTTGGGTGTTCTCAACACTTTAACTACTCGTGCCTTTAGAGTTTCTGATGATATCCACTTCTAAGGTGATAAAACCCATCTCCTTAATGTTCTCATAAAAAATGGTTATAATATGCACAAATGGCTCAAGGATTTTCTTAAAGCTGCAAATGGTTCTAATATTAGAAAGGACCTAGAGATTAAATTTTTGGGGATCACCTCCGTTTTATATAAGGAACCATGGATAATATCGTGGGGATACTAAAAAAACACAAGGTTACCTCAACCTTTAGACCCCTTAGCACCATTTAATGTTCCCTTACATTTGTAAAGGACTGAGTGGACTGTAAGAATAGGAAATGTGTTTATATCATACCACATTCCTGCGAGACACCCTACGTTTGTGAAACTAGCTGCTCAATAAATCAAAAGATTAATAAACATGAAATTAAGATCAAACATGGGAGGACCCATTCCTCAGTTGAAGACGCTGAGGTCATTGCCAGGATAGGCCATTTTTATCGTCAAAAGTTTAGGGAGGCTATAGAAATTCAAAAAAGGCCAAGCAATTTGAATAGGGACGGTGACTAGAAAATTAGCAGTTGTTTAGTCCCAACTCTTTCTTTTTGAGTTTATATTTTTATCCTTTTGTTTATTATTTAACCCCCTCCTTCATTATTTTAATTAATTAATTTTTATTTTCTTTTTGTGTGATTATTCTTATTCTGGTTCTTTTACTTCATTTGATTCATTTTAATTATAATAATTATTTTTATTTAGTTATTATTACTAATTTTTCGTGTTAGTTACTTTCTTGGATCTTAACCTTTATAAATCCTTTTTCTTTCATACTATTTGAATGTCTTCTGTAAGAACGGTTATAGCAGGGCTCAGTGTCTTAGAGCTTTTCAAAAAGCGGAGAAAGGTCCTAAGGTTAAGAAATATCCTTGCGATCGGTTATTTGGAGTTCACCTTCCTTTTATCCAAGGTACCACTGATAAAATCGCAAGGATATTGAAGAGACACAATGTCTCTTCAACTTTCAAGCCTCTCCGCACTATCCGTGGTTCTCCTAGATCAGTTAAAGACCTGGTTTGCCCGATGGATGGTAAGGGTATTTATTTAATTCCATGTTCCTGTGGGACCCCTTACATTGGTGAAACCGGTCAATCTATTAACCAAAAAATTCATGAACATGTCGCTGAACTTAGACATGGTAGATCTCGGTCCTCTGCCTTCGCAGAGCATGCTGAAAAAACAAATCACCATATTTGTATTGAAGATACTAAGGTTATTGCGACTATTGACCACTTCCACCACCGAAAGTTAAGGGAAGCCTTGGAAATAGAAAAGAGGTCGGTTAACCTTAATAGGGATGATGAGTGGAATGTTAGCAGATGCTGGATTCCTGCTCTTCACTCTTAGTCGATCTTGATTTCTCTTTCCTGGTACGCTCCTTTTATTTTTCTAATTTTGTTTTGATTAGTATTTTTGTTTTGTTTTTATTTTATATATATATATATATATATATATATATTAATTATTGATTCATTTATTTATTTTTATTTTTACATTATTATATTTTTATTTCTATTTTTATTTTTATTTTATTTTAGTTTTTATTTTATTTTATTTTATTTTTATTTTTATTTTCTATTTATTTTTTATTTATTTATTTATTTATTTATTTATTTATTTATTTATTTGTTTTTTATTTTTATTTTTATTTTTAGTAATATTAAATTAACTGATCAATTAGTATTATTATTATGACTTATTTATTTATTTTATTTTATTTTATTTTATATTTTATTTATATTTATATAGAATTTATAATAAAAATATAATCAAATTTAATAAAATAAATAAATAATAAAAAATAAATAAATAATTTTCCTATTCTAGTCAAACAAGCCGTTTTTCTAACGGTTAGTTGGAGCGGTCTTGTTCTATTTAAACTGTTTCCTGATCAGATTTCTCATCTTGTCCTGATGATGAATTACACTGGCTCGTTCGAAAAGCATCGACAAAAATTTCTTTTATGTGACTTTCACCGAAAATTTTTTACACCATATTTGTCTTTGTTCATTCCATTTTAATTTTATTTATTTATTTTTATTTTAAAAATTGTTATTATAAAGTATTTTTGTTTAATAAATAGTATTTACTTGATAAAAACTAGTCCTTACGTTATTTATTTATTTATTTATTCAATTTAATCTATTAATTATTATTTTTTATTCATTTATTTCTTAATTATTCATTTCTTATTTATTTATTTATTTAGTTTTTAGAATTAATTGTTTTAATTATTTATGTTCCATAAGAAAATTTTGTTTTTATTTTATTATATTTTAGTGTTTTGATTATATTTTTATTTATGTTTGACATTTTATTGAATTGTTTAAATTTTTAGAACTTAGGATTATTTGGATTTCAACCTTAATATTATTTTTGTTTTTTATTTATTGTTTTGTTAGGTTTGAGCTATATTATTTTATTTTAGATATTCATTTCATTAAATATTTTCTTGTTGAATGTGATTTTCACTAAAAGATTTTATACATAATTTCTTTAATTCAATATTAATAAATATATTCTCCCAATTATTTTATTTTATTAAAATATTATTTAATGATATTTAATGATATTTATATAACGACAAAATTTTTTTCTCTTTATCTATTTAACTCATGCCAATATTTAATTCTTCATATTATCGTGATGATGAACTAGACTAGAAGGTTCGAAACACCTCCAGAATACATTTCCAATGTGACTTCTACCAAAATATTTCCATTTTATCTTAATATAAATGACACTCAATTCAGATAAATAATTTTTTTTAATGATTCTTGTGATTAAGTATGAAACTTTGCAAAATGGTTTTAAATTTATTTTTAAAAAATTTAAATTTGAAAAATTTAAACTATAAACTAACCTGAATTTTCAAAAATAAATTAATTAAATTTTATTATTATTATTATTATGTGAAAATAAATTTTGAATATTCTTTATCAATCATAGAATTATATTTTATTATAGCATTAACTAACATATACATTTTGTTTCACTAGCTAAAACCTATACTTTTTAATTTTAATTTGGTTAACTTTAGCTTTAAGAAATCTGTTGCATTATGGTAATATAGATTTCGTTAACATCGCATTAAATATGATTATATTAAATACAATAATGATAAATTTATAAATATGATTATATAATATAATAATAATAATTATATAAAGTACGATTAATTAAAAAAACATAAGTTTGTTAATAAAGATTATGATTATGTGGGTATAATTAGTTTGGTAAAGCATGATTTTGGACTAGATGTAAAAGATGGAAATCTATCTAAGTGTATAAGAACCAATCATACTTTATTCTCCCTCTTTATATATATACACAATTTATTGAATACTCCAATATATTTGAGTATGTGTCTCACATTTAGTGTGGGACAAAGAATATTTAATGACCAATGAAAATTGAAATGTTAGAATTTCTTTTATGTTTATGGTGTTTTTATCTACTATAACTAAAAGTAGAAATAAAAGTAGAAAAATAAGGGTAATAGTTGCAATGAAGAATAGTCCTTCTCTCTACTTCTAATTAATTGATTTAAGGTTGTGCAGACTGTGGAGAAATTTTCACACAATGAAATCTCCAGACACAATGAAGTCTCTTCACAAAAACCTTTCTGCACAATGAAATCTCTCTACACAAAGATTTCTGTGAGATTCATAAGTCCATCCAAGTACAAATGCGAGATGAACCAAAAGAAAAATACTAAAAGTGAAGAACATCATACAAGATCTAAGCGATTGACGATCAAATTCGCTACCGAGTTTAGAGTACCAATAATTCCTCCACATAGAGGGACATGATTAAGTGAATATACCTCTTACTTGAATATCCATAGAATTGTATCCATTTATGGGACGTAAAATATTATGTAAACCCCCAAACCAAAAAATGCAGCCACCCATATTGATAGACTCCATGGTTGGATCAGGCAAAGAAATTGAAATTGCTTATGACGGATTAATCAGTCGTTTGTTGCTCGCTTGTAGAAGATGAAAAAAAATATTAGGGATGAGTAATCGGAAGAAGCTAGATGGGTGTGTATTGTGATGCCTCATACTATATATTAGGAACTAATTTAATTAAATCTAACTCAAATGTAAACAAATATTGAGGGTGTGGAAGAAGCTCATTTTTTTGAGCTCCGCACTCCTGCATAATGAGCTTCCTCCACACTCCGCATAACTAGAGTAGCCTGGAAAGGAATGCAGAAGTGCAGAGAGAAATAGTGGATGATATGATGTATTGCAAACTTATTGATTTCATTTTAGACTTATAGTTTTTAAGACCTTTGGTAGTTTTCTATAACCATGCACTTTTTGAACAATCGGTGCCTTCACACAAGTAAAACAATATTGAAACTTGTAAAAAAAACAATGCATGTGGTTTATAATTTTTTTACACATACACATAATTAATTATTGTTATAAAATTTCAATTTTATCATTCTCCTTAAACAGTATTAGCCTTATGTGAAACTTTCCTCCACATAGAAAAAGCTTTGCATGGTGAAATCTTTGCATGAGGAATAACTGCGTGTAACAAATTTTCTTTGAACCGTACTCTTTATATGTTGTGTAAGGGATTTCAGGGTTTTTGGTCGCTATAGTGTTTTCTTAGTTTATAACATTTGTGTACATCTGCACATGGATCATAGCCATTTTGTTTCACAGACCCTTGCCTTGGTATATTTTACAATGTAAATTGACCATATAATTTTGTGAATGATAGGTGTGGCCCTCCCGCTACCCCAAGAGCCTTCGTGAACACGATGTCGATAATTAAGATAAATAAAACAATTTTTTGATAAATAGAACTTTTCCATTTATTTAAGATAACCCTACAAATTTGAAACAAATCTAACAATGAAGCTATTTGGATATTTCCTAAACAAAAAAATTAATTTAAATAAAAATGATTTCCTACCCCATCGATGAATAATTTTTTAATGTAGATTTGTGACGTCCATGCTCTTCGACACAATGAAGCTATTTGGTTCGTTCCTTCTTGCTATGAGCTATCTAGTGAGGTTATTTTTTCTAATATGCTACCAAGAGAATCAAATAATCCTTTATTTGGTTCAAAATTCCACCTACATGAACAAAACAAAGTTTTGATAAATAAAAATTTGTCATTTTTTAAGAAAACCCTACAAATTAACAAGAAATTTAACAATATAGAGACTTCATTTCAAGTGCGACAGGAACTGTTGGTTCGATTTTGTTGATGGGTTCTACACCTTTGATTAATTTCCGACTAGACTATCCTCTTTGAAAATTATACTTTAGCATGTCATAACATCAAATTTCCCGTGTGTGCTCTTTCATATGTTTATCTCGTTCAATAATGAATTTTCAATTGTGCCCAGGAGGGATATTGATTTTGAGTGTTTTGAGGAGTCATTTTGGTAAGAAATTTATCTTTTACGCACTGAACAATGTTTCCTTTTCATTTATTTAACAAAACAATACAAATTAGCAACAAATATAACAAGCTAGTGACTTAATTTGAAGCACTATAGGAATTGTTTGTTTGATTTTGTTGATGCATTCAACACCTTTGATTAATGTTCGAATATACTATTCTCTTAGCAAATTCTATTTTAACATGTGATGAGAGTGAATCTACTATGGGTGCTCTTTAGTAGATTTATCTCATTCAAAAATGAATTTTCAATTGTGGACGGGAGGGTTAACGAATTCATTAAATAAATTTTGAGGTTTAAAATGGGCCTCCTAAGGTAATTGTACAACCAAAATAAAATTTATAAGAAACAATAGGATTAAATATGATGATGTCAACCATGGGGGATGATTCACTATTTTGGGGATAAAAGACTAAAAAGATTAAAATTTAATAAAATAATAAAAATACTTTTTCAACTTGTATTTTCAACCTATCTCCATAAGGTTTTACTCAAATTTCGAGCAAAAATACTCGTTGGATGAAAAATTTAGTTCCTCATCCAAACAATACCCATGTTGAAATACGTGAAAAAATGTGATTGCAATAACATTTTTCATCCATTTCTCATTTTTCATGTAGCAAGGTCCATTGAAATTATGCAACATGGGTACTCCTTGAATGAGGAATCCAATTTTGCATCAAACTAGTGTTGCCACTTGAAATTTTAGTAAACCCATAGGTGGATAAGTTGAAAATACGAGTTGAAAAAGTATTTTTTTTTCCCTATAAAATTTGATGATCCAACATAATATTATTTTATTATTTCTACTATTATTTTATAATTTCCTTAAGAGGTCCATTTTAGACCACAAAATTCCCCTAATGAGATTTTCTTGTTTCTTGACACTCTTCAAAATTTATATTCAAAATTTTTCTGACATAGTGAGCGAAATTATAAATTCTTCCCTTCTTAACGATGTTCCCACCCAATTACCCCGAACATTTATAATTTTACATTTAATGCCTGGCCAAAACAAGACAAGAGATACAGACTATCACACATTCCCATTTAGTTATTTTAGTATTTATTATATAAAAAAGAAGGCTTAGAACCGAAATGAATTATAACCACCCCCACATTCATGATGTAGTTAAGAAAGAAACACCATATTGCATTATGATCCACACAATCTTATGCAAATGTCCTTGTGTGGAAGTTCATTATGAGGAGGAATTCACCTCTGCACAAGCGTTGTCTATTTTTAGTAAAGAATTATCTGTACTAACAAAATAATTTGGATGGCTGTATTATTGATGTACAATATTTTAATAGTTATATGTTGTACAAGAAACAATGCCCCACAAGGTGTAGGACTAGACATTGAATACCAATGTAATATTTTTTAATGAGAGAGGATAGGGACCTTGAGTGGACTGTTGTGCTATCGAAAGTTATAATTTTTTATTCTTAAAATTATTATATTATTCGGTGTAATATAAAAGGACGAGGCTAAAAATTTAGCCATATATCAAATTCTTGCTCACCTTTCCTATTCGCTTGACAACTCACTAGACAATGTAACCCACACTAATAGTCGAACCATATCCCATCTACACACAATGTAAAGTTCTCCTCGAAGTCTGAGTAGGTCAGTGTAGGCTATTTGGATAATAGAAGAGAAGATAGAGCAGAATTAGTAAGGAAAGTATTCACACATTGAATCACTTTTTCACTATTAAAACAAAGATTCAGTTGCATTTCTTCGTCACCATTAAATTGATTTCAGGCCTCCTCCATTGTTAAATATTTCATTGTGAAGAGATTTCCCTCAATAATCTATGATTCATGATTGTTAATGGGCTCATGATGAAGATACCAGGTGATACCACATGTAATGTTCAAGGAGAATGCTTGGCTTTAGAGAACATGAAGTGCCCTTAGAATTTTCCAATATGGAATTATTATTATGGGTGTTGAGGTCACCTTGGATCATATGCGATGTACCCATTTATTCAAACCCAAAACTCAACAGCCATCTCACGTTCATGACGAATCAATGTATTTACATTTTTTTACATGTCGAAGCACTCACAAAGACCAATCATGTAATCTCCACCCTCATATACATATAGTGATTCATTTATTAGGAACTTACATGGTTGTTTTCAAAAAGCATATAACATCTTTACAAGAAAATGATTGTTGAGAAGCTTAGGTACTGTATTCTACACTAAATATCAAAACCATCATCATTATCGTGGTTACTGAAATTGTGACACCCATACACACTCTGGGATTCTCCATTTCCTCTACCAAAATCATTACCATTCCTCCAACAAAAGAGAACAAAATACACTACATTAATATAATTTCAATTTCCACAACTTACATGAAAGGTGAGGAATCGATGGACGTAACAACGTTTCAAAAAATATTAAACAATTCTCTATATTTTGTTGATATTAAGTGGTGAAACAATGAACTAATAGAAAATTTTATGCTTGCAGTATCAGCATGTGATTCTATATGGACAATGATCTAGGTGGATATTGGTGGACACCCACCTATTCCAATTGGACCCTGACCATTGTTTCTTTCAGTTTTTTAGTTTCCTTAATTGTATCATAATATACTATTTTGAGCATTTTTTCGGGCCCTGAGCATCTGGAGCCGTTTTCAAGGCCTAAACGGTTTTTTTTGGGAAGTCGCCTTTAGAGAATATGAGTCTTTCACTCAATATTCAGCTTGATATTTTCTGTCCATAGTAGTCCTCGGATAGATATTTCTAATGGAGGTCATATGCGAAAGCTAAGACCCCTTGAAATTGATGTACCAATTTACCCCAACAGGACGCATAGTTTGGTGTTTCATCTACTATGGTTAGGTTTTGGATGTTTAAGGTTTTCCATTGTTTCTCAGTAATAAGTAGGCATTCGAGACTCATTGTAACACATTTGAGAGGCCCGTAGCCACCACATATCTCCTTAGAGGTAAGCTACCAGTGCCCTAGTTAGTTTATTTCCATTATGTCTCTAAGAAATTTTCATTTATGTGATATTAATGAAAAAAAGTCTTATTTTTGTTTCATCTCTGTGTTTATATGTATTTCTTTATTTTTTTTCATTCTTGCATAAGTTTGAATCACTAGTATTAGAGAAATCTTCTCTTTCTTGATCATTCTTTTGATGTCCCCAAAGATCTCGGGGTATAAGGATTTGGGGCTTGATTTGGTTGAACCATTACAATATCAGCCTTGTAAACCCCAATGACCGCCCCTGGGGGATGAAAATAAAGACGAGGGAGTACGAGATCCTATAAAAATATTTCTCGAGGAGGTCCTCGAGAAAAAAAGGAATGCGATGATGGATAAATTTTCCTAGATTCTTCAATGACTTCCCACTAGTGGCACATCTACCTCTAGTAGCCACTTTGGAGGTGCAACTCCTTTTTAGGTACAAGAAAACTTTGAAGTTCCCATATTTGAGGGCCAAATATATGCAGACATCGTAGATAGATGTTTGAATCTATTAGAAGGGTATTTCTCAGTTCATGACTACTAATACTGGGAAAATATTACTTTTTCACTCATCAAAGCCACCACCCATGTCAAGGATTGATGGGAAACCTACCGTGAGAAAAATGACAAGTGGGAACACTCTCTATTTTCAGCTACACCCACTTGGAATTCTTTCTGAAATGCCATCAAGGAGCAATATTATCTCAAGAGGAGTTATGAGGGAAAGTACATATAATGGACTACGTTGCGGTAACAAAGGGATCAAGATATGCATGAGCTAACGAATTTGTTCCATGCCGTGCACACAAAATTGGGTATCAAATATTCAGATAAAAATTTGGTGTTGAAGTACTATAGTTTTCTTCACAGATACATTCAAGAGGAAATGGAGTTCCTTGACATCTCCTCACTTGCTGCAACATACCGGTATTCTTCCAATATTGAGTAGAAGCTCAAATAAAATAAGTAATAATTTCGATCTATGAATCAAAATCAAGGGAAAGGTGCGCCCAAACCACAGAACAAAGGAAAAATCCAAGGCGGTGCAACCCAAGATAACCTGCGAAAGCCGAAAGCAAAGAACAACACCAAGAAGCCAAATAAGGACATGGGAAAGTGGTGTGAGTTCCATAAGAGCTCCACTCACAACACAAGTGATTTTCAGGCCAGGACGTCAGTCCTGGTAGAGCTGAAGGCTTCTCAATAAGAGGCATGCTGTGAATATAAATTAGAACACGACAAGGGGAGTGACAAATGGAAGAAAATTATCGATGTGGAACCCAACGCCACTGTTTCCACCATGAAGATCTAGAAGGAGCAACTAGAATAACCAGAGGAGGAGGATCACCTATCCCATTCCTAGATGTGGGTAAAGGGTTCCCCACTATAGTTCATTGTTGACACAGGAGAGAAAAGAACCTCATTTAAGTAGAGCTCATGAAGCGGTTGGGCTTGTTGACTACAACACACTGAAAGTCGTACACCATCAGGTGGCTTCACCAAGTACAGACTCTCTAATTTAGCCGTCACTGTCGCCTTCCTTAGAGCATGAAGCCCTTTATGGATGAGGAATAATGTGACATTGTTCCTCTTGATGTTTGTGATGTATTATTAGGCCAACCATACTTTTGGAAGCAACATGATGTGGATGAGTCTCTGACTCGCACTATTATTGTTACTTTGGGTAGTGTGTTTCGATGAAATCCTGATCTTCAACCAGACATGGGAAGAGAACCTACACCACATATGACAGATCCTCCAAACACCATGGAAACACAAGTTGTGTGCCAATTTGGAGAAGTGAAGTTTTGGCATGACCTAGGTTCAGTATCTGGATACATTATTTATGAGTGGGGGGTGCCTCTGGATCCAGCCAAGATCAAAGTCATTAGGGAATGGCTAGCCCCAACCACTCTAAAATATCTTCACAGCTTTTTTGGTCTTGCTAATTTCTACAACAGGTTCGTGTTGGGATTCTCTCATATCACTTAGCCCTTGAGTCAAGTCCGCAAGGGAGAATTGAAAAAAAAAATCTATTGGTATGAATCTCAACAAAAGGAATTCATAGAGTTGAAACATCGCCTCTACTATGGCACAGTGGTCACATTACCAGACTTGCAACAACCATTTTAGATTTATACATATGCCTCTAACTATGCTATTGGGGTAGTTCTTACAAAACAGGGTCATCCGGTGGCATATCACAGTGAGACACTATCTAAAACAGTCCAGAAGTATCCCACTTATGACAAAGATATGTATGCCATTCTATAGGCTTGCTGAGAATGGAAGCATTACTTTTTGGAGAAGGAAATGGTCATCCACATAAACCACTGACCCCTATAGTTCATACAGACACATGGGAAGTTGCATATCGATCGCCATCAGAATAGTCCACATTTCTACAACAATTTTATTTGAACATCAAGTACAAGAAGGGTAGCACCAATAATGTTGTAGATTACCTCAACCCAACACCGGTCATGGCTTTAACCACCTCTTGGGTAAAATTAATTGCTTAATATAGACAACTAATCATATAATGATTAATTATCAACCAAGGAACGTATTTTTATTTCAAGGAAATTTGGAAAATATATGCATAGAAAATACCAACAACTAACATTGGTTCTACATGATCATGTTCTAAACTATCAAGCTCATTTGAAAATATATAAAATGTAAGTCTATAAAAACAATACTAAATCCAAAAAGTAGAAAGTAAATCACAGGAAAATAATTATGCTAATCACAAGACTTGAATCAATACTAAATTAAACCACACATTGTTGAATTGTAAGTTTAACCTATTGCACTCAACATAGTTCAAATGCTAATCTAGAGTAGTGAATTAAATGAAATCTAGAAATTGAAAGAGATAGCAATCTAGAAAATGTAGCAAACAACAAATTACTTAAAATAAAGGAAATCTACTTTAAGGAATGAGAATTAAAATTGAAATAAATAAGAACACAACTAAACTACTTGAGATGTTCAAGGCAACACCTAATCCAAGGTAGTGGGCCCAACTACGCAAGGCTTATTTTTTCCTTGAGAAATCATTCAGATCAGATTACAAGTAACAGATGTAGAACTCAATGGATAACTTCCTTCATTAAATTATATGAGAGAAATAACTACATCAGAATGAAGGTCTTGGATTTGTATCATGTTCAACCATTATCTATCTAATCCAAAAATCATTCATTCATTCATCTATCAATTGTTCATTTGTTTATTCCCCATCTCTTTGATCTTTGTTTTCATTTAAATACACAAAGAGCAAAGGGAAATTACAACAAAATTGATTGCAAAATGATTTTCCATTACAATTAGAGATTTTCTACAACAAATTGATCAGTAAGATTAGATCTGAAATATCATGACTCAGCTGGAACAAGTTGAATATGGTATTGCAATTGGAAGAATTTGGAAAATGGGCACAACAACAAATATGAGAAAATCACGTTAAGAGAATCTTTTGTTTCTCTCAATCCAAACCGAATTTTGGAAAGATGCTCATAAGTACATTGAATTAGTTCTTTCTACACAAAAACCATGTCTTGGATTTTCAGTTCCTCTTCATTTGTCTAAAATCGCCAAAGGAAAACCGTCACTTTTTATCCCAACGAATTTCTGAGTTGGAATAGTTGTAGATCAAATTTCCAATCTGGAAGACATCTTGGAGGCTAAAAGCGTGAGTGATGTTATAGCATATTATTAAACCATATTTGACAAAATCATGCATGATAATTATCAATTTATTAGAAATAAATGAGAATATGTATTACTTATCCATAAGAGCATAAATTATTATAAAATAGAATTAAATGATAAATTATGATAAAGAATGTGATAAAGAATGGTAGAAATGGATGAAATAGACGTTAGAAAGTGGTAATAATAATGAAAATTTAGTGGCCCAACATACCCCCAAACTAAATATGTTGCATGTCCTCATGCAACCTAAAGCCTCTGTATTAGCCAAGCTATAATACAATAATCAAAATGTTCACCCCAAGTCATTATATTGATGGAACAAATGACTTATTCCTCAAATAATATATATTGAATTTTAGCAATGTTGGTGAAGGCATACAAATTTTCAAATTCACTTTCAACCATATGTAGATCAAGTTACAGCAAAATATGATACAAGGAACTACAAACTTTATTAACCATTTTCTCAAAAACTACAAATCAAATTTTGTTGAAATTTCGCAACTATATTAATTCTGCTCTAATCCAAAAATTATATTGTTTTGATGCATGGATAATGATATATAAGCAAAATGGATGTAGGTGACAGTGCATGATTTCTGAAATTTTACAAACTAATTTAGCTTGAAATTTTTTGGGTTTGTCTATATTAAAGATACCTCTTTTCTCTCCAAAAATCACAAGCATTTAGTTCATAGTTTTAAATATATACGCAAATCAATGGCGACACTGTATCAAAATTAAATTGTATGCCTTAAATGAGAAAGAAATTAGAAAAAATCCATCATGTGTAGCAATTCCTCCCCCAAACTAGATAATTATCATGCCCTCATACTATACTAGAAAACAAATTGAGGTAGTTGCTACAATCGTTATGCTTGGTGTAGAACAACATGGAATAAGGGAGGTTTAGAGAATGAATAGAGAGATTTATGGATGATGTGATGGTAATAAAATAGAAATGAATGAAAGTAACACTCCCCCAAACTAAAATCTTTTGGGTATCCGAAAAATGGGAAGTGGTAAAGAAGTGGAACGAATGAAGATAAATAATGCTCAATGTATTTTCATTAAATTCTCCTAATTTTTTAATAAATAAAAAACGTATGTTATGTTACCTCAAGCTCTACCTCCGTAGAAATGGGAAATGGCATGTATGGACTGGCATTTGTTGAAGCTGATGTAGGTTGAGCTGATGCTGAAAGTGATGCAAAAGGTGGAAGCCATGCAAGCTGAATGTAAGTACAAAGTGTGGCATGGTTTTGTTCCCCCAGGTGTCCATGACCATAAAGCATGAGAAAAGAGAAAAGGACGTTGTGGATTCATAAATGTAACAGAAAAATAATGAAAATAGTGTACATATGGTATAAATGGTCAGAGTAGTAAAAATCATAAATATGACAGAGATTTAAGAACTATGAGAAAATATTTTTCCTTTGGTGGCAAGATATGATGAAATCATGACAGGAAATGTATGATGACAACTGTTGATATCATTTGATCAGACAAATTTTAATATAATTCATATAAAAGTATAGTTTACCATGCACATTGGTTAATATAGATATAAACATTATTCAATTGGTAAATTCATCTTTGGAAATGAATCAACGTGAAATATTGGGATATAGAATAATTGGCAATGTAACATAGAACTTCAATACCATAAGAAGAGCCACTGCTAGCAGTAGGCATCCATAGCTTAGACAGGGTTGCTTTTTAACCCAAAAATGAGCCATGATCCTCTATTTAGTATTTAGATAACTACTTATTTTTATAAAGAGATCATTGTGCTAGCATGGTAACCAGATAATCACAATGCCATTCAGCAGGATATAACAAAGTGATCAGGTGAGCTCATGATGTGACCTCCTGTCCTTCTGACATTTTTTATTGTCTAGAAGGCCATTACCCTGGTGTGGTGGCCATAATGGGAATTTCATTTGTTACATCCTTATGATCATGGTGGGTTGTCTCGTGCTGAGACCCCATATCCTCTCTAAGAAAATTTATATTATATTTTCAGAGTATTATTATAAATGAAGGGAGGCTCATTAAGTCCTCATAGTATTATTATAAATGGAGGGAGGCTCATTAACTCCTCAAGAGCTAGGGATGGCATGAGAAGTAAAATAATGCCAATGAAAGTTATTCTTTTATCCCCATATCATCATACCAAAGGGAATTATCAATTGAAAGTGTGAAATAAAAACTAGCATGGTATTGAGATAGTGAATCATTTTATGATATGTCCAAAGAGGAGATATTCAACAAGCCATTATATAGATGAACCATTTTATTTTTGGCCTAAATATAACCCTAAAAGTTTTTAAAAGTTATAATGTTGTTAATATCATTGTTTTTCCTTTATATTAGGTACAAAATTGCAATCAAAAAGATTTTTTTTATAGAAAAATGTATGAAGGAAAAATGGTTATTTCATTGATATCAAATGAGAACAAAAATTGCAAAAGTTGATTTTATTGAACAAAAATTGTTCAATCTATTGAACAAAATTTTTTCAATTGATTGAACAACAATTATTAAACACACAAAAGAAAAGAAAACGTAGTCATTCACTTTTCTGAATAGAAGTTGTTCAATTGAAAAACAATTGTTCAATCAATTGAACATCAATTATTAAACACAAAAAAAAATTGCAACTGTTCATTTTTTTTTAACAACAATTGTGCAATTGTTTGAACAACAAAAAAACACACAAAAAAATGAAGTTGTTCAATTTATTGAGAAACATAAACACACCATAAAAACTATGGCTACTCATTTTTTCTGAACAACTATTGTTCAATTGATTAGACAAAAAAAAACACACAGAAACAATTGTGGTTGTTCAATTGATTGAACAACAAAAACACACCAAAAAAATTGTGGATGTTCAATTGATTGAACAACAAAAACACACCAAAAAAATTGTGGCTATTCAATTGATTGAACAGCAAAAACACACCAAAATAATTGTGGTCGTTCAATTGATTGAACAATAGTTGTTCAATGGATTGAAAAAAATTATTAAACACATTCAAAACAAACACGACTATCCATTTGATCAAATAGTAGTTGTTCAATTGATTTAACCACAAATGTTCAATTGATTGAAAAAAAATTTAGAACACATGCAAAAGAAACACGACTGTCCATTTGATCAAACAACCGTTGTTCAGTTGACTGAACAACATATGTTCAATTTATTGAACAGTAGTTAAAACACATGCAAAATAAACCAGAGATGTGTTTTCTACCGAAAAGCAGCTATGTATTCAAATACGGGACATCAAATGTGAAGTCAGGAACAGAACAACAAATTTTCATTTGATAGAACAAAAATATTCGTTGGATGGAACAACAAATGTTTATTTATATAAACTATGCATTCAACAACGGAATGACAACCACGACTTTAAAAGAATCAACACCTGAAACACAAATACATAAGAGAAATCATAAAAGACACAACATGTTATTAAAAAAAGTAAATAAATAAATAAATGAAGTTACAACAACTATGATTTCAGTTGCAGTAATGTTGTTTCCTAAGGGAACATCAATTTGGTTACACGAGAAACAATTTTTCAATGGTGAATGAATCGAAAAATGATCTTTTGAAAAAAAATATTTGGTGGAATTGATTTTAATTTTCAATTCTTCATATTTCCTGTTATGAATGTGTCAAGTAATGAAAATATCTTCACATCGTTTTCTTGTTGGCACATATTAGAGGGACATTTGTGGCAAGATCTTATGAAAAAAAATTTAGATCATGATCCCTAAAAAATATTAATATCTTATGATGTTAAACTTCTTAATATATTTTTGGATGGAATATCCTTATTTCATGAACGTTGTCTTCAAGAATCTCTTTTTCATAAATGGACTTCATTTGTTCTCCTTGGACCTGCAAAAAATGAGCATGCAACAAAACATAACATCATGGAAGAGGAGAGGTGTACAGGTTCTCTTAATCCAGGAAACATGAAAATAATAACAAGTAGTTACTCTATAAAACAAATCCACAAAAAGATAAACAAAGAAGAATTTTTATGTCACCTGCGAGAGAACATTGTTCGACCATACTAACCAACTGTATTTTAATCATAAACTCTTTGTTTTTCATCCAATTTCAATGATTCCAAAGCCATTGGAATTTTTTTCAAAGAGCTATCACCAATAGAAATAGGTTTTAAAAATTCCATGATATGATACGTCAAATTTACTTAGAACAACCTGTATAACAAAGTCATTTTCAATTTCCCAACTTAGACCAATAGTTGATATTTTAAGCATAATTTTTTGTTTGATGATGGATTGAATTAATTAAAATTTGAGATTAAATTATTTTCATATATGTATCTCCAATAGAAATATTTTTTGGATGCAAGAAGAATTGATAGGTCAAATCTGCTAATGAACAACCGAAAAAATAAAGTTTTGAGAATACTGATTTATGATAGGGAGTCTGTATTTTGGTCATAACTTTCTAATACTATATCAAAAGAGAGTGATTAAAAATTCCTTACAAATAAGCTCCATCTGGCAATATACCACAGAAATAGGTTTGCAAGATTTGGTCATTCGGGACTCCAAAAACTGAATGTCCCAATTTTGTTCCTGAGTTCCCTATTAGACACTCTATCAATGTTTTGGTTATAAATATTTCGTTTCAAATACAAATGGAATGATTAAAATTTGGTTGTGAATTATACATCAATAAATACTTAATAGAGAATCAAGTTTTAAAAATATGCCCATTTGGCCCCTCAAAACATCACTGTCCCAACTATTTTTTCAGAAATTTCATGAAGCCTGCAAGACATAAAATATGATAAAGAAACATTTTTTTTCAAAATGGTGATGGGTGCTTGTGGAAATGATATTTTGAATATAATATGTCCACATACACATATAAGTTCAAATATATATCACCAATATCTTTTTACACAACTTGTTGCAGAAAACATAACTGTTTTTACATATAAAGAAATTTCTTTATTTTATTTTCTACACTAACTTAATTAGTTTCAAAAAGATGAAATATCTCTATGTATAAGAGTGATTCCAATGTAACCATTTTTGAAACAAGGGCTAATGTATATACATGCCCAAAGTAGAAAAATATACACTAATAAATACTAGGGTAGGAGAGACCAAGTTCCATTGAAAAGATGGTGCCAAAAATTGTTGAAGTATGGAGTGATGTTGCAAAAAAATGATGGAGTGAAGAAAATATTCAATAGAGACTTGACTCTCTTGATTTACCGTGGTTTTCATATCATGAATTTCTTCCATTAATTCTATAATTTTTGGATTTGAAGTCTTCCCAATTTCAATATAAATTTTTTGCAATGGTGCATGTGAGATATAATGGGTGGGAAGAGTGAGTAAATTTTTCAGTTCACCATTGTAAGCATGCTGTACTGGTTTTTTATTTTGGGGGTGTGGAATGGATTGAGTAGGAAATTGTGTAGGGCATGGAGGATTTTTATGATGTATTTTATTAGGTTTTGAGGATGACTTTGATAGATAAGCAAGATCTTGTTGAAAAGGTGGTAAATAATATGGATGATATGTTTTTACTACAGGATGAGGGAGAGTAGTCATGTAATGATAACATGAAACCTGCCAAAATTGTGCACAATATTGGTGGTGGTTATATTGAGATTGACATGGCTGCCGTAAGAAAGGAGTATTCCATAATGGATTATGCAGGTAAGAAAATGGAGAGGAAGTGTTTTGAACCATACATTTAGGCCATGCTTTATATGGTTGTGAGGTTGTAGCTTCTCGATCTCTTCGAAATGTTACTTCCATTCTAGGTAAGAAATAAAAACTATGCATGGGATGCTCCCTTTGGCAATGAGGTAAAAACGCTTGAATTTTGTCCTGATTTTTCTTTACCTGCAAAACATGCAATTTCCAATTTAGAGAGCTAATAAAATCAATTTTAAAATGTTTAAATAAATCATTGATTTTAGCTCTTATATCTTTTGTTCTTGTAGTAGGTTTGTAAATTTAAAGAAGAAAATTCTCTAGAATTATTACCAGCCTTGGAGATTCCCTAATGTATAAATCAAAAACATCATCATATGATAGCTGAAAAACATCACGTTTTCCTATCAGATTTAAGAGTTCCAAAAAATCATCATTGATTCCTTTAAGAATGAGTGGTTTTTAGATCACTTTTTCCAAATGCTTATGCTTTGAATTTTGAAGGTTGTATTTAAATCGCTCCACATAGTCCTTGAAGGTTTCATCTTCCCCCTGTATCATACTAAAAATGTCTTCAATGGCCTTGCAATAGTTTTGGTACTTCTTCAAGAATACATTCTTCATGTCCTCCCATGTTTGAATGCAGTTTCCACCAAGGCTCATGAACCATCAGAGAGATGCTCTTTTTAGAGTAAGACGAAACACCTTCAACCTTTTATCATTAGTATAACAATCATATCCTCTACAAAGTATTTCAAACTCAAATAAAAATGTATCTGGATCTTCATTTTCCAAACCATGAAATTTTGGTATAGTAGATGGGGGAATTATGTGCATTTGTGTCACTCCTCCTAGATCTTTGATAGGAAATTCAAAAATAGCAGTGTCTGTAATTTATTCCCAAAATAGAATATGTTGTTAATGTGCTACTTTGAAGCTCCTCCTTCAAATGTTCCTAACAATAGGTTAGTGAAATGGGTGGTTCTTACATCACCACTTCAGTGAAATGATAAGATTTATTCAAATTTCTACATCTAAGATTCCTACTTTTAATCATGCATGCTATATGATCTAAGCCTGACTACTGAGGGTAGACCTCACCATAAGTTAGCTATGGTGCATGCATAGGTTCTTACCTTTCGTCTTCAATATACAATCTTCCCAGAGTCATGAATGCATCTACAACCAGATATCAGTGTGGTAATGCTATTTGGGTACCTCCCCGACAATGATGCGAAAATGTTGGGTAAAATTAATTGCTTAATTAAGACAACTAATTGCCTAATAATTAATTATCGACCAAGGAACCTCTTTTTATTTCAAGGAAATCGGAAAAATACATGCATAGAAAATACCAACAACTAACACTGGTTCTACATGATTATGTTGTACACTATCAAGCTCATTCGAAAAGACATAAAATGCAAGTCTTGAAAAACAATCCTAAACCTCAAAAATAGGAAGTAAATGACACGAAAATAATTATGCTAATCACATGACTTGAATCAATACTAAATTAAACAACACATTGTTGAATTGTAAGTTTAACCTATTGCACTCAACATAATTTAAATGCTAATCTAGAGAAGTGAATTAAATGAAATCTAAAAATTGCAAGAAATAACAATCTGGAAAATGCAGCAAACAAAAAATTACTTAAAAGAAAGGAAAAATACTTTAAGGAATTAGAATTAAAATTCAAATAAACAAGCACGCAACTAAACCACTTGATATGTTCAAGGTAGCACCTCGTCCAAGGTAGTGGGCGCAACTAACCAAGACTCATTTCTACCTTGAGAAATAAATCAGATCAGATTACAAGTAACAGATGTAGAACTCAATGGATAAATTCCTTCATTAAAATATATCAGAGAAATAATTACATCAAAATAAATCTCTTGGATGTGTATCATGTTCAACCATTATCCATCTCCAATTCAAAAAAAGTTCATTCGTTCATCCAACAATTTTTGATCTATTCATTCTCCCTCTCTTTGAACTTTGTTTTCGTTTAAATATACAAATAGAAAAGATAAATTACAACTAACTTGATTACAAAATGATTTACCATTACAATTGGAGATTGTCTACAACCGATTGATCAGCAAGATTAGATCTGAAGTATCATGACTCAGCTAGAACAAGTCAAATTTGGTATTGCAATTGGAAGAATTTGGAGAATGGCCATAACAAAAAAATCTAATAAAATTGCCTTCATAGAACCTTCCGTTTCTCTTAACCCAAACCAAATTTTGGAAAACTACTCAGTAGAAGACTAAATTGGTTCGTTCTACACAAAATCCATGTCTCAAGTTTTCAGGATTCATCTTCATTTATCCAAAATCGCCAACACAAAACCATTAGTTTTTATCACAGCGAATTTATGAGTTGGAATAGTTGGATATCGAATTTCCAGTTTGGAAGAGATCTTGGAGGCTAAAAGGGTGAGCGATGTTATAACAGAATAATAAATCATGTTTGACAAAATCATGCATAATAATTATCTATTTATTAGAGATAAAGGAGAATATGTATTACTTGTCGAAAAGAGCATAAATTATTATAAAATGTAATTAAATGATAAAGAATGATAAAGAATGTGATAAATAATGGTAGAAATGGATGAAATAGATGTTAGAAAGTGGTGAAAATAATGACAATTTATTGGCCCAACATACCCCCAAACTGAATATGTTGCATTTCCTCATGCCACCAAAATCGTATGTACTAACCAAGCTGTAATACAATAATCAAAATGTTCACCCCAAGTCATTATGTTGATGGAAAACATGACTTCTTTCTCAAATAATAAATATTCAATTTTAGCGATTTTGGTGAAGGCATAACAATCGACCTTTCCTCGGACCAAAAAATTCTGACGGAAGGTTATTGTAGTTGGGCTTCATATCCAAAAAAAAATTGCGTAAAAAAATTGTGCAAAATAAACAGGAACCTTGTCATTCCATGGGAGCCTTCCATAGGCCACAAGGTGCCTATCATACAAATAGTGATCTATATTTGGGTGCTTGAAATATTGCACCTTCAGCATTTTTATTTTTGGCCCTTCCTGGAAATTAAACATTGACTTCGCCATATTTTTTGTAACTCTTTGTTTTACATCCTCCCATTTATATGGACCCATTACTGTTTCCTTTCTCTTTCTCATCACTTCTACAAATGTATCAGTTGTTGGCCCAAGATTTTTTATACATTTACAAGTTCTCCCAATGAATGTGTAACTATTTCGAGACTTTATCGACTCTCAGCAGGTAGAGTCAAAGCCACGAGATCTCTCCACAATTTTTCATGAAGTTTTTTACATATTTGTAATATGCATTGCACCATGTTTGTTTCCCATGGTATATCAGAAATGTCGGCCAGATAAGTTGTGGTGGGTATACAACCTTCTTCTTGAATGTAGCATTCTACCCTGCATCTATTTTGACCAAATTTTGGAACATTTTCAGCCTCTGCATCAATATATATAAAATTCCGTATATTAGAAAAAACACATGTAAAAAAATTTGTACAAATTCAATGGAAAAAAATATTGAAATTGATGGCAACCTTGACGTGGTTGGTTAGCATCTTCTCCACCCCGAAACTATTGAGACCTAGAACGACCCTGCTGAGAACCACACCCAGAACGACCTTGCTGAGAACCAGCACCACCAGTCATTTATTGGCCTCCAGACGAATAAATACCACCACCTTCACACAACCTGCTACCACTCATTGATGGCCCCCTAAGGGGATTTGAACCACCACCAACCTCTCGTGACGAGAGAGAAGCTTCATAAACAAATACAAATTTATAATCAATTGAAAAATACATTTATGTGTACATAGAAATACATGTACATATTCATTGATTGAATTGTGTGAACCATACCATGACTGGATGAACCATGGGCACGATCCATGGATGGAGTAGAGACCCTTCTCTTCTTAGCTCCTAAAAAATAAAAAATGAAACTTATTAACAACTAATTTAACTCACAAAGTTATTAAAAACTCAATTCCATATGTACACACATGTATGGAGATTTAAGATTATATTTAAATACCGTGAACATCCCCCGATCCCTGATCCCCCATATGGGATTCTGTTGATCTTCGTCGTTCATCCTCCATGATATATATATCTATTGGTGGACATTTACACAAAATAAATTTCAAAAAATCAATTTGTAATTTAGTGTACACAAATTATGTAGAACACAACCTTCAAAGTAATAATTGATGTGTGAAACTCAATTTAAGAAAAAAAAAAAAATTATAAAAATGATAAGTTCACCAAATTGCGCTTTACATGGTGGGAGCACACTTGGTATAAATTGAAAAAAACACATGGTCATTAGAAAATAAGTGAAACTACATTTAAACAAACTCCATTTAAACAAAAATTTGTTGAAGTCCCCGCATTTTAATTTTATAAAAATGTGAAGTTCACCACTTGTTGCAAATGTGAAGTTCACCAAGTTGCGCTTTACATGGTGTGGTGGGAGCACACTTGGTATATAATTGAAAAAAACACATGGTCATTAAAAAATATGCATTTATAAGTACACAACACACACATATCCAAGATATGTTACAATTTCCATCAATAAATTTTGAAGGAGAGCGTCTCAACACTAATTCATCTTTGAGAGATGAATCTTGAATTTTTGAAGAAGAGCATCTCAAAACCAATTCATCTTTGAGAGATGAATCTTGCATTGGCATTGCTCTGTATAATTCTAATTCATCTTTGATAGATAAATCATGAATTGGCATTGCCCCACCCAATAGATTAGCAGACATCTTATTCACATTTGTACAATGCCTTATGCTAAAAAATTGAAATTGGCTAACAATATTGTTTTCTATTCCATGCAGTTCTTTTAGCCTCTCCTTCTTAACTTGGCACACGCCATTCATCTAGTTGCACACAAGTTCAGAATTGGTGAAAACTACAATTCCATTTGATCCATACTCCATCGTTGTTCCCAAGCCTTCTATCAATCCAATATAATATGCCTCGTTGTTTGTTGTTCTTCCCGGTATATTCATTTTCCTTTGGACGACTTTGCTAGTCGCAATATTGGAAAGCACATATGTAATCACTGCTTTCCCTGGATTGGGATAGCAAGAAACTTCTATGCATAATTTCCATTTTTCAACCATATTTAATGGTTTTCTTATCCCTGAAAAAAAAAAATCAATAAAAAATATATATATGACATGGGAGAAATGACACAAGATCATGAGGTAAATGACATGTGCATGGTTTATCTTAAAGTTTGACTTAAAAATTTTATGGTCTAGAATTCACATCTAAAATAAATGGGAGGAAACCTTTAGTTTGTGGGATAAATGACACATGTACGCAGTTTACCTTAAAGTGGTTGTGTTTTATGGATATTAAAATGAAGAAATTTTATTTAGATCTATTCTATAGATTGATTGTTGGGGTGTTTACTAGATATGTCACCTTTCATAAAATATGAGATCTAGAGGCTACCTGGCCCTTTATAGACTTTGCCTATAGAACTTGTAGAATTCAAGAAATTTACATTGACAAATTTATAGAACTTGTAGAAGTTAAGAAATTTACATTGACAAATTTATATCAAATTTACTAGTAGAAATTTACATTGACACCATATAGAGATTAAACTAGGCTTGTGAAAAGTACAAGTGGACAATGTATAATTCTACTTAGAAGAGTCTTTGGTTTAATGGTTAAGCAAGAAAGAGTCATTACTTTCTTTATCTAGAGTAGAAGTGGAATAAATAGTATTTACTTCTTTTTGAGTGTTTTGGATGAAATGGGCTCTACAAGATATTAAGGTAAATTTCTTTTTGAGTGAGTAGAAGTGGAATACATAGTAGTTACTGCTTTTTGAGTGTTTTGGATGAAATGGGCTCTACAAGATATTAAGGTAAATCTATATATCTATTAAGTGTTTCAATAGAAGTGTAATAATAATTTCAAAAATAAAATATTCTACTTCCTTCAATCACTATTTACATATCATCAGTGATTTACATATCATCATAAAGTACCACTTCCTCATACAACAAGTCTTTGAGAAAATAATGAAGATGGAATACATAACCACAAAGCCTCTTGTTAGAGAAGCATTTGAATATGTGAGAAACAAATTAGGAATAGTTCTTGTAAATTATCTTGTTAGAGAACCATTTGAACATGTGAGAAACAAATTAGGGATAGATCTTGTAAATTATTGTCACTTATTTGACTTCAAAAAAAGAGCCTATGAAATTGAGTGCAATATCTATGTGGTAGAGTACACAATATCTAAGGGGGAGAATACAATATATTTGACTTCAAAAGAAGAGCCTATGAAATTGAGTGCAATATCTATGTGGGAGAGTACATAATATCTAAGGGGGAGAATAGATATAAGGAAGGAATAGAAAGAGTAACAAAAAGCATATGATTGTGTCAATAATTTGAAGTAGTCAAGAAAGATAACAAAGGACCATCAAAATTGAGTGCAATATCTATACGATATCTATATGATCAAGTGTCAATAATTTTAAGTAAAGAAAGATAACAAAGGACCATCAAAATTGAGTGCAATATCTATATGATTGTGTCAATAATTTGATAATTTGAAGTAGTCAAGAGAGATAACAAAGGAGCACAAAAATTGAGTGCAATATCTATGTGGGAGAGTACACAATATCTAAGGGGGAGAATACAATATAAGGAAGGAATAAAAATAGTAACAAGAAGCATACGATTGTGTCAATAATTTGAACTAGTCAAGAAATATAACAAAGGACCATCATCAAATTCAAATTGAAAGATCAAGTAGTCTTCTTCATGAAGAATAAGCATTAACTAGGTTCATCATTTAAAGGGTTCATTTTTTAATGAAAAAATTTATGAATAATATGGAATGAATCATTGTACATTATGATAAATATTGTATTTAAATGGCATTTGATCTATGAATATAAAAAAAATGAGATCGTCTCTTCATATATATATGTGTGTGTAAGAGAGAAATAAAAATCAAAGGTAATTCCACCAAGCCTAAAGGAGCATGTCCTAATACATTAAATTATGTTTGTTTTCTAGAAGGATTAATCATGAAGAGTCATGAGATCCACATTTCAACCATACTATTTTCAAGTTAAAGGAGCATGTCCTAATACATTATTATGTCTGGTTTCTAGAAGCATTAATCATGACTTTTCTTTGAGATCCACATTTCCATCATACCATTTGCAAGTTCACATTTTCATCATGCTATTTTCAAGTTCTATATGAGGGTATTTAGTCTAATAACTAATTATTTCACATTTCCATCATGTTATTTGCAAGTTCTATACAAAGATATGTAGTCTAATAACTAATTAGCAAGTTGTGAAATCCTAATACATTATTATGTTTGGTTTCCATCATACTATTTGCAAGTTCTATATGAAGATATGTAGTCTCATAACTATACATTATAGCCCATATAACATATAGTATAGCACATATAACATATAACAACCTTTGACAGTATGAGAAAAGAGTTGAAAAACAAAGAGGCCTCCTAGCAGAGTTCCACTTGTTCATCAAGGTAAGCAACATAATATCGGAAGTGAAAAAATTACACCACTAAACATATGTGAATTTAGATATTAAATTGACATATATTGCAAATGACATGTGCATGGTATATCTTAATTTTTTATATAAAAATTTTATGGTAGAATTCACATCTAAAATTAATGGGAGGAAGCCTTTAGTTTGTGGGAGAAATGAGTCCACATGTAAAAAATTTACCTTAAAGTGGTTATGTTTTATGGATATCACAATAAATAACTTCTATTTAGATCTATTCCAGCGATTGACTGTAGGGGCATTTACTAGATATGTCACCTTCCATAAAAGATGAGATCTAGAGGCTACCTGGCCCTTTACAGACTCTGCCTATAAAACTTGTAGAAGTTAAGAAATTTACATTGACAAATTTACTTGTGAGAAATTTACATTGACAACATATAGAGATTCAACTAGGCTTGTGAAAAGTACAAGTGGACAATGTATAATTCTACTTAGAAGAGTCTTTGGTTTAATGGTTAAGCAATAAAGAGTCGTTACTTTCTCTATCTAGAGTAGAAGTGGAATACATAGTAGTTACTTGTTTTTGAGTGTTTTGGATGAAATGGGCTCTACAAAATATTAAGGTAAAAGCATATGATTGTGTCCATAATTTGAGGTAGACAAGAAATATAACAAAGGACCATCGAAATTGAGTGCAATATCTATATGATCAAGTGTCAATAATTTGAAGTAGCTAGGCTTGTGAAAAGTACAAGTGGACAATGCATAATTCTACTTAGAAGAGTCTTTGGTTTAATGGTTAAGCAAGAAAGAGTCGTTACTTTCTCTATCTAGAGTAGAAGTGGAATACATAGTAGTTACTTCTTTTTGAGTGTTTTGGATGAAATGGGCTCTACAAGATATTAAGGTAAAATCATATGATTGTGTCAATAATTTGAAGTAGTCAAGAAAGATAACAAAGGACCATCAAAATTGAGTGCAATATCTATATGATCAAGTGTCAATAATTTGAAGTAGTCAAGAAAGATAACAAAGGACCATCAAAATTGAGTACAATATCTATATGATATCTATATGATCAAGTGCCAATAATTTGAAGCAAAGAAAGATAACAAAGGACCATCAAAATTGTGTGCAATATCTATATGATTGTGTCAATAATTTGATAATTTGAGGTAGTCAAGAAATATAACAAAGGACCATCAAAATTGAGTGCAATATCTATGTGGGAGAGTACACAATATCTAAGGGGGAGAATACAATATAAGGAAGGAATAAAAAGAGTAACAATAAGCATATGATTGTGTCAATAATTTGAAGTAGTCAAGAAAGATAACAAAGGACCATCATCAAATTCAAATTGAAAGATCAAGTAGTCTTCTTCATGAAGAAGAAGCATTAACTAGGTTCATCATTTAAAGGGTTCATTTTTTAATGAAAATTTTTATAAATAATATGGAATGAATCATTGTACATTATGATAAATCTTGTATTTAAATGACATTTGATCTATGAATAAAAAATAAAATGGGATCATCTCTTAATATATATATGTGTGTGTGTGTAAGAGAGAAATAAAAAGCAAAGGTAATTCCACCAAGCCTAAAGGAGCATGTCCTAATACATTAAATTATGTCCTAATACATTAAATTATGTTTGGTTTCTAGAAGCATTAATCATGAAGAGTCATGAGATCCACATTTCGACCATACTATTTTCAAGTTAAAGGAGCATGTCCTAATAAATTATTATGTTTGGTTTCTAGAAGCATTAATCATGACTTTTCTTTGAGATCCACATTTCCATCATACTATTTGCAAGTTCACATTTCCATCATGCTATTTGCAAGTTCTATATGAAGATATGTAGTCTAATAACTAATTAGAAAGTTGTGATGTCCTAATACATTATTATGTTTGGTTTCCATCATACTATTTGCAAGTTCTATATGAAGATATGTAGTCTAATAACTATACAGTATAGCCCATATAACATATAACAACCTTTGACAGTATGAGCAAAGAGTCAAAAAACAGAGAGGCCTCCCAGCAGAGTTCCACCTGTTCATCAAGGTAAGCAACATAATATCGGAAGTGAAACAGTGACACCACTGAACATATGTGAATTTAGAATGATTTCAACTCTTTTTTCAAAGGAGAAAAAACCCTGTTTCATATATTGATAACAGTTCATATACAAAATCCTCTTGATATACCCATAACAAGTTATCAAGTATAAAAGATCAGATTATGTCTCATACAGAAATACATTACAGCAGTATAAAAGACAATATGTAGTCGCATATAAAAGACAATATGTAGTCACATTACCGAAATACATTACATGTGAATTTAGAATGATTTCAACTCTTTTTTCAAAGGAGAAAAAACCATGTTTCATATATTGATAACAGTTCATATACAAAATCCTCTTGATATACCCATAACAGGTTATGAAGTATAAAAGATCAGATTATTTCTCATACAGAAATACATTACAGCAATATAAAAGACAATATGTAGTCACATATAAAAGAAAATATGTAGTCACATTACAAAAATACATTACAACAGTATAAAAGACAATATGTAGTCACATTACAACAGTAGATCATTCTAGCTCAATCATTCCAGTGTTGAGGAATTGAGGGAAGGCTCAGTAACGACATAAGCTTAACAGTGGTAGTAAACTTCCATGCACAAGGAGAGAATTAGCTAGAGCAGATGAAATTGATGGATCCACAAGAATAGTAACAACTGCAACAACTAAATGCATATCATACTACCAGAAATTCAACATACACCTTACAACAAAAGGTAATGAAATTTAAAGCATGATTAACAGCATAGATGCTTTGTTTGGAATTTTGGGGTTTCTCGTTCCCACTTGGTTGTAAAGACACAATTTCTATAGCAATAAGTGCCTTGACTTCTACATGACACCAATCAACTCAAATTAAAACCAAGAATTCCAAAAGGCGCATTTTCAGTAACAATCCAAAGTTAACATAGAAAAGGACTCTATGAATGTCGTTAAATGGTTCAATGGAGAGAGTAGTTGTCAAAATTATATTTTATCTCCTTTACTAGAAGAGACAAAACATTTCTAACATAATTTTAATGTTTTTTATTTAAACCATATATACAAGGAATGCCCCAAATTACCGACTTCAAGCCCTTAAGGAGCTCTCTTCAACCTGCTCATGGCTCGATCGATTTCCAATTTTTGGATTATTCCTAGCAAAGAGTATAGCCCGCACGTGGAAATAGGCCTAGATGGCATAGGCATAGATAGCAACAGAGTCAATAGGGGCAAGGACAGTTTCACCCGCAGGAGTAAATACATCTAAGAAAGCAGCAAGTGTCTTTCCCTTAGGGGGGTTGTTTGATTCCCTAAAGACGTGCGCCAATGATGTAGCAGACCAACTTTCTAAAGCAGGTTTGCAACAAGATATGGGCTGTTGGAGGATAGAGGACGAGGACGAGGGTGTGATCCATGTGTTAGATCAGCCACCATATGTATAACTTTATTTTGTAGTCTCCCTCTTTTTATATCAGAAAGTGTTTTTTTTTTTGTTTGATATACATGCCCTAGACAGTTACTATTACTTGCATTTATTTTCAGAATTCTATTTTGTTGTTTATCCTCTCTGGGCTGTTTTCCTCTCTAAGGAGGCCCATGTTAACACAAAAAGCTGTTTCTGTTTTATGAACATATGGACATACTTGTTTTTTTGGATATGAACTAATCTATGGGTTGTTTTCCTCGTATAGAGGATGCCTGTATACCAAATCAGTGGTTTATCTTCAGAAATTTAACAGACGACAGTGTACTTTTCATCCTGTGAGCTATATGATCTGGGAATCATACAACCATAAAAGGAATGCGTAACGCATATACTATGTAACATTTTATTTCTATTAATAAAAATTTCAATTTTTTTCTTGGAAAAAAAAGGGAATGAAATTTAAAGCATAATTAACAGCGTAGATGCTTTGTTTGGAATTTTGCGTAACATATTTTTAACAGAGGAGGAGCAGGAGGAGAAATACCATAACTGGTAATGAATAATTTATGTAGATTTCAATGTATCATGTTGCGTAACATATGTTTAACAGAGGAGGAGCAGGAGGAGAAATACCTGGTAGTTGGCTCGCTTGAAGTCGCCGCAGATAATCACCAACAACGCAGATGGAAGCAGCCCTAGACCAGCAACAACATAGACACAGAAAAACGCGCGAACAAACAGATCAAAGAAAACACAGACGCGGTAAACAAATGAACTTTGTGGGCAACATATTTATAAGAACTAGTTCGGCCGAACTATTTTAAGAGTAAAAGTTCGGCCTAACTCAAAGTTCGGCCGAAATTTTGTTGCTAGTTTTCCCATCTCCGACAAAAATTATTTTTGCCCATGCCATCAGTGTGCCGTCAATCTAAATGGAAGCACGAGTTCAGCTGAAATTTCTCATAAATTTTGGCCCAACTATCAAATAGTTCGGCCGAACTTTATAAAAGGTTCGGCTGAACTATTTCCGAAAAAACATTTTCGTCCCTGATTCTCACAAAAGTGTAACCCAGCTTCACATTTCCGCCCATGGCCCTCCATGACCCCTATATTAAATTCAACTTGCTATGTACAGAGTTGCATTACTCTGTTGTAATTGGAAGGCATCAATGTCATATTTGAGTTGTTGAGTATAAGAAGCGATGAAACTTGAAAGAGAATATTTCCAATGATATGGGTGAGGCATGTCAACCCTAATCTAGTGTGAGTTAAATTTGGTTTCTTATTAAACTCTATGGGTGAAAAATAACATGACAACACAAGCTCCCCCTTTCTTCTTTCCATTGTTTTTCATAGTAGTGGGATTAACAGATTTCAACAACAACTGATTTGGTGAAGGTTGTACGATGTTTACCTTGGCATTCTACTAGATTTATGGCAACACAATAATACCTTGTGGGTCCCTTATAAAGGTTATTATGGGTTACCCTATGGAGAGTTTGCATATGAGGAATAAGTGGTGCATGCACCATGACTACAACATTAAGGGTTGTAGGAGGGGTAATTATAGGTGGAGGGTTTGGCATATAGGAAGGTGGAATTTAAACCCCCAAAAAACCTAAGATAATGGCTTCCTCTAAGATAATGCCTCTCTCTCATTAGTGGATAAAGGTGGTGTGTTGAATTGTAACTCGAATGTGATGTTCCAGAAATATTTGGATATGAGGGAAGGGGACTATATTAATTCTTGTAGTGATTTTTTCCATGTGAAGAAGATGATCTTCACATTGACTCGCGTTTCCGATCTATCATGAGTCTAGACAAATCAAGTTAATATTTTCAAATATTACAACTTTGACGTGGAACCATTTATGTCTTTAAAGAGATTAACATATCCACAAGAGATGTTTTTTCCCTTTTCAAAATTCATTTTGCAATTAAAGAATTTAATATATCCATAGGATATGATTTTTCAGATTAAAGATTATTCTTACAAATATTTAATTAAAAGAAACATTAAAATATTTTGGAACACAATTTTTATTTTTTATATTAATTCATTTTTAACTATTTATTTATATAATTATTTGTATTTTTGTTTTGTTTGGATGACCATTAGCCAAAATTAATTTTATTATTTTTATCTTTTATTTATTGGAAACTATCACATAGTTACACATAGCTATGGTACTAGTTTGTAAAATACGTTGGGTATGCAATAAACCTGAACCATGAGACTAAAAAATCTCAAGTTTTGTTTCATTAAAGAGTTAGAAGTATATGGATCACTATATAAAACTAGATTATATGTAAACCATTTTATACAATTTTCTTTATGCTAAATAAGTGAAACTATTCACAAGAATTTAAACAATCGTAAAAGTTAGATTAAAAGTACATTCATTATCGATCTCATAAACACTTTACATAATTCTTTTAGTAATAAATCGATTTATATATTAAAATTAATATTTTTATCAATAATAATTTTAAAATAAAATAAGAATTTGACACTTAAATTTGATCTATCTCTTGTTTACACGAGTCAAGTCACATTGTAGATTGTGCATTGTGTATATGCAAACCATATCGGACAAAAGGTAAACGGACAGTTTGGGAAAGTGAGGTATAAGATTTAAAGTAAAAATAGGATTTACATTGGATTTACATGCAATGCATACCACAACAAAAGGTAAAAGAGACCGTTTGGGGAAGTGGTAGATTTCAAATAAATTAAAATAGGAAATTAAGTTTAATTATTTTTGGAAATCTATTTCGAAAATCATTCATTAGCAAAATAAAAATATTTAAACTTTTTTATAGTGTGCGTTTGCTTTAACTTTTAACTTTATAGTGAAAGTCTTCGCTGAGTTCACGTGGAAAGAATGTGTGCATGGATTCGTGCTTTGCAAAGATATAGTTTGTCTACGTTTTCCCCACAGGATTGGTACTTTCCTTGGAAACGCTTCTATTTGTCAATTCCGTCACTGCATTATGGAGTATTTTATATTGTTTTTCATTTTATGATTGGATTGTCTAGGAACTTAGTGAATAAATAATTTTTTTAATGGTTCGTGTGATTGTATGAAACTTTGCAAAATAGTTTTAATTTATTTTTAAATAATTTAAATTTCAAATCATTCACATAAAAGAAAAGAAAAACTTGATTTTTTTTATTAAATTAATTTTAAAACACTATTATTTTCTTATATTTCATTAGTTTAATAGAAAACAAATTTTGAATTCAACGAGTTATTTACTAAGCATAGTATTATATTTTAAGATATTTTTAATAAACTTATACTTTTCCCGCACTGACTATACCCTTTAATTTCAGTTTAGTTTTAAGAGATTTGTTACATTATGGTACTAGAATAAGAATTGAGGTTATCCTAGTATTAAATATAATTATATAATAATAAAAATAAACAAAATAAGTTTAATTAATTATATAACAATTAATCATAATTATTAATTTATATTAATAATCCATTATAATTAATTGATTTTTATTTTACTATGATTACTATTGTAATGGTGGTTGTTGATGTTTAGTCATTATTTAATTATAGTTAATCATAGTTATCCATTATAAGACTTTATGATCAACCATGACCATCTATTATGGTTCAAGATAGGTGACTATGGTTCACTATAAGTCACCTACACATACACTATGATGTAGTGGTAGGTATGCCTCACCATGGTAGTCATGTTAGCTATTATTGATTATCATGTTATACTGATTATAATTGACTATCTCAACAATAAGCCATGAGAGTTAGCATGTGCTAATGTTTATATTAATGTATGATTAAGTCATCGTAAATGTGTAGATTTGTCATTAATATTATATTAAATTCTTATTAATATACTTTAAATATTAGAATAATGGTATAATTCTCATTTTTATATATATTAATGAAATTATTAATTTATAATTAATAATAATCTAATAGTAATTAAATATAAGTAGATTAATTATATAATAAATATAATGATCTAGGAAATATTTTGATTATTTCAAATATATTAATTAAAATATTACATAATATTTATACGATAGTTATTAATAATTAAATTAAAATAGTATATTTTTATTCACAAATTAAATTACAATTAACTAAATTAAATTGTATTAAATTTATAAAAATAAATTAAAATTTAAAAATCCATTAAATTAAAAGAGTACATTTTTATTTACAAATTAAATTATAACTAATTAAATTAAATTTCTAGAAATTTATATGTAACTTAAAAATTAAAAATCCATTCACAAGAAAATTTACTATGATATATTAATGTTCAAATTTTATTTATTGTTTGGTTTGACACCATCAATGTTCAAATTTTGTTTAAGGTTTTGTTTAACACAATTATGAAAATATTGTTATTTCATTATTATATGAGCTATTTTAATTTTGATTATTGTTTGAATTTTATTTTTGCTTATTTAATAAAAAAACTAATTTAAATGATATATAAATAAATTTTATACCGATTATAATTTACTATGTCAACCATAAACCAAATTTTTTATCATGGATAAGTAATTATCAATGTTTAGCTTAATGTTACATTCAATTCCTATTAATATTATTAAAATATTATAGTAATGTTATATATATATATATATGAATGCCATTATTATATTATTAATTAATAATATAATAGTAATTAAATATCAATATATTAATTATATAATAAGTATATATTTTATTCATAAATTAATAATTTAAGAAATATTTTAATTATTTAAAATATATTAATCAAAATATTACATAACATTAATCTATTAATTATTAATAATTGAGTTAAATTTTTATATTTTTATTCTCAAATTAAATTATAATTAACTAAATTTAATTGAATTAAATTTCTAAAACTTTATATGTAAATAAAAATAAAAATAATTAAATTAAATTAAAATTTAAAACTCTATTCAAAATTAAATTTACAATGATATATTAATGTTAAAATTTTCTTTGTTGTATTTTTTGGCACAATTAATGTTCAAATTTTGTTTATGATTTTGTTTCATACAATTATGAAAAAAATGTTATTTCATTACTATAGAAGTGGAATCTTTTTTAATTTTGACAGTTGTTTGAATTTAAATTTTTAATTATTTAATAAAAAAATATTTAAGTCATATTCAACCATAGTTTTTTCCAGCATGAAAGACCTTTAGTTTATATAAATGTACAAGATCAAAATATTCAAAAAATTCCATACATACATCATGAAAAATCATCATAATCATAAGTCCCGTGAGCCTTACATCATCACCCAAAAAGTTGATCCATATTGAGAACAAATGCACCTTGCCCTTTGCACCGGTCTGCTCTTCCTCAGTGAGTTCATAATTGATCTTGCCCAGCCCACCACTCAAACCCAATTTTGAAAACGTGTCAGCTCTGCAATTCTTTTCTCTGTATATGTGAGAGGAGGAAATAAAAATAAAGTATCAACCAACTCTTTTATCTACTCCATCCAAGAAACAATATGCACTCCTGCCCAGCTTGTCTCTATTGTTTAAGTAATGAATGAAAACCTTTGAATCACCGTAAATATGTATAGAGTCAATGCATAAATGCCTAGAAAACCAGAGCAAGACCCATAATTCCACTGTCTCGGCTCTCGTATTAGAACCCATACCACTATTCCAGAAAATTTTGTAATGGCACAATGGATCCACACTTCCCATTCTGAGTCACGCCATCTAAGAAACCCACCAGATATGAGAAATAAAAAGGCCTCAAGCTGATCGATAGATCTTTTGGTGGCTTCTGCATTAGTCTGGAACCCTCCCATTGTTGCGAAATTTGTGATCCAATATCAAGTTGAGTCCAAGAAAGGACCTAGAAAATGTTTAAATTATTGCATTTCCATATTTTCCAATGGAATATAAGGGAATGATGAAGAAATATTTTCCCTTTGAGACCCACCATGACAAACACTCTTTTGCAAATTGGTAATCACTGTCACAGAAATTGAAAAACTTGCATAATAGAGCTCCAACCTCTTTTGAGAAAGCACAATTGTAGAACATGTGCTGGTTATCCTCATCCTCCATCCTGCACAGTGAACATATCCCCAGACCATTCATACCTCTCTTTTTTAAATTGGTCCACGTTAAATTTTTGTCCTCCCAAATGCACCATAAAAAGATGACAGTTTTAATCAGTGCAAATACCTTCCACATCTTATCAAACCAGCACACTCCATCCCGTGTCTGCTGTAAATATTCATAAGTTCCATGTAAATTTCCTCAGTGACAATGTTTCCATTATTTAAAATTCCATCCCAAGTAATGGAGTCCCCTTCCTTTGAATGCATCCATCCCATCTCTCTAATTATTTCAAATACTTATTCCAATCCTTATTCATCTAGCCTTGCAACCCAAACTCCACAAGTTAGCATATAGTCCTACCACTTCTTTATAACCTGTGACATATAAAAGAGACCCCTTCTATGCACAAAGTCTAGAGTATACTCCTCCATGACAACCATTAGTGGTAAACCCCTGATTGCACCATCACCTATCAGAATTTAAAAACAAATCAAACATCTTAAAGAAATTAATATAACCAATTAAATTTGATACGTATTAAAGAAACTATATTAATTTTTGAACTTCGATTTTATAAGAACTTAAAATGAAAAATAAATCATAAAAAAATTAATTATAGATAATTTAAGTAAAATTTATTATTGTTAAAAGGAAATTATTGTTTGATTAATTTGAGGTGGGTTTTCTTTTATAAAAATTAAAATTGTAGTAAAACAATTTTTTAATGAGATAGTTATGTACTATAAAAAAAATACAAAAAAATGGAAGTTTTTGTAGATAAAATCATCTAAATTTAATAGTTTGTGATGAGCCTTAAACATTCTTAAAGTATTAAGAACATTTTTTTCATTTAAAGAATTCTAAAATAACTAGCATTTAAAGGTGTCTTTTGTATCTTTGACAATCTCATATATTAACATCTATATATATATTGATAGAAAAAAATATATATTCAAAAATTTAAAAAATTGGATCATATAAATTATTTTTTAAAACATAAAAACCTTATCAGAATCTAATATATTAACATCTGCATCCAAATAATAACAAGAAAAGTCATCTATTAAAAAATATATAATAAATCGTAACATATAAATTATTTCCTTCTCAACTTTGTGTAATTAAAATTATTTTTTTATATTTCTCTTTTAGTAATACATAATTAGATCAAAACAAATTCCTGGTTGCTAATAATGTCTAGCCATATTTTCAGGTTTTGATAGTATATGTATTTATATGAAACTTAATATTAAATCATTTTATTAATTGAAAATAAATAAATAGCTATTGTAATATTAATATGTTTTATTCATTAAAGATGGATTAGATGTGAGTTATTGGAATAAGAGAGGGATCTATACTAGTTATGTTCCTAGACATTTAAATACTAAAAGAAATTTTTAAGAAATGAGCCTATTTGGAGTGTTTTTATGAAGAAAATGTGTTTCTCTAACAACCAAGAATTATTGCAATTAACAAATATTGGCAAGTAAAATAAATAGATGGCCTAGTATTAACAAAGAATTTCAAAATATTTAGAAAGATCTCACACACTCATAGGAGATGATGGTGTCTTAGAAAATATATAGTGTATAAGTAATAGATTCAAAGTTCACTCACAAAGTTTTGAGATTAAAGTGACTAAATATCTTTATAATTTGTAAGTCATTTTTTTGATGTTGTGTAAATCCTAAATATATTATGATAGTTTTGATCAATTGCAACATAATCTTATTAAAATTTTAATATACAATATTCTAAGGCTTATGAGTAGAATTTGTGGACATGTCATGTAAATCATATTCAATAAAATATTCAATATTTGAGAAATGTTTAATCTTTGACAAACATTTAAAATAATGGAAAAAGGGAAGTTCTCCTAATTATAATGTGAGTCAAAAATAAATATCTATTACATAAATTTAACAAAACAAACAAACTAATATAAATGTTAATGTTGCAAATACAATAAATTGTATTTTACTTTGAAAAAATGCTATGAACAATTTTTTCATTAAAATTATATTATTGTAATAACTTAGATTTTCAATTTTTTATAAATCTCTAGAAAGTTGGCTTTCATGATCAACCAATTTCTCATTTATGATTTATTTCCTCCATCTTGTAATAAGTGAAAAATTTATGTCTCTTTTTACATAAAGACAAATCCCAAATATGTGAGCTCCTAAAATGTAGGGGACAATCCACTAGAGTAAGGGTTTGGGAAACTAAAAAGCACTAACTTAGCCAGCCAATGTTTCAAGGTTTCTTGGTAGAAATTATTTACATGGCAATAAATCTCCCTAACTACCACTTTGAATACAGCCTGGGCACTTCTTTAGTGGCACAAAATAGTTTGCAAGTGAAAGTGCTAACAATCAAAAATACAAATTTATGCCTCCAGCATAAAATATTCTTGCCAAGAGAGCCTCCTTGCCATAACACCACTGAAATCCAATAAAAAAATCCCTTAAAAATATGAAAACAAGAAATCCCCACCTCGGAGAATATAACTATATGAATGAAGATGAGGAAGAGATAACCCAACTGTGCAGATTAAGAAATACATTGCCACCATGTTCAAAATAGGTTTGATAATGCCATTCAAACACTTCTGAATTATGAATGAAAAGTGAGCATCAAATTTGTAAAGTAGATCAACAACTTTCAAACCTCATCTTTGTAGATGCAGATGCAACAAAAAAAAACATAATAGGAAACTTGATTTAATATCAAATTGCACATGTTACTAATAAAAATAATAGAAAATTTAAGTTAATATCAAATTATACAGAAAAACTATGTAAAATTTTCAATTAAATCCGTGATATATATGAAGAAACCTGTGAAACCCTCTCGCATTGAGCCTCTAGCAATATAAAAAAACCTGAAGGCTTCAAATGATAAGAACAATAGTGCAACTGAATCAATAATTGTTGTTTAGCTCACAATTGTTGAAAGGCATTTGAAGGGTGGAGCTAACGTGATAGTTACAGTTGTAACCATTGAACTCATCAATAAACTTACACGTGTAATAACTCTTTGCCCCATGTTATTTGCATTTGCTACATTTGTGCCCAACACTATTTGAAATGTAAAGCATACATTGAGAAGCTTGAGAGGAACATCGACAAATATTAATATGTAGGCACTCGCTTCAATGTAGTTTTATTGGTATTTATTTTTAGTTTTATTTTCCTTTAATATTTATATATGGAGATAAATATTAGTCATGGTAAATTTAATTTTTTTAATTATATTTTAGTAAACAATTATTTTAAACAAGGTTTAAACCATGGATTTAGATATATAAAAAAGTTATCATTAAAAATTCCATGAGATGTAAAAAAAAAATATAACAACATCTTTCTATTTAAACAATCATATTAAAATAATTAATTAAGAAAAAAACTAAAATAACCAATTCTAACAGAAACCACTATTATCTAGTAGCAAACCTTTATACCACTGTAACACCACCAACGAGGTTTCTTTTCGAGGAATTTACTTTCATGAAGCCATGGGTCAAATCCATAGAGATGGATGGAATTACTAACTCTAACATAGCTCAAATGTATTTCCTTTGCCTTTGTGCTCTGTAATTACATATTTAGGGAAGTTTGGTATGGTATATTCACTATGTCAAAGGAAAAATACCATAAACAAGTAGATATCAGGCATGCAGAGAAGTTTCATTTGGTATATTCACCGTTTCAAAGACAAAATACCATAAACAACTAGGTATGAGGCACGCAGAGAAGACTCGGCATTTTTCGCTTTATCATAATTTATCTTTATCTCAGTTACAAATTTGGAGAATATTTTGGAAATTTAGAAATATTTAAAAAAAAGGAGAAATTCGAAAAAAATCCCAAATCTGATATACAATATACATCACTCTTACTTTGAGATGTAAATTTGGAAAATATTTCGGAGATTAAAATTCAAGAAATATCTAAAAATATGATTTACAATTTACTTCACTCTTCTTTACTTTCATATGTTAATTATGATGACTGGTACGCAGTATTAAGATAAAACTTGTGATCCGAAACAGAAATTGATTTTTACTCATCATTTGTCTATGTCTGGCATTTTGTATTCATGTTACAACACTGAGTGAATTATTATGACGACCATATCTATAGAAAGAGTATCAACTGAGTTACGTGTTGTTCTTTGAGATACAACCATGGGTGGTACTATAACACACATCCATATAAATCAATTTACTACTGATAAAAAAAAAAAAAATTATCTACTTTAACACATCTTGTTAATAATTTCACACATACATATTTACCCAATAGGATTGGATTTCATATATGTATAAACATTCCAAACATGCCTATTCACATCCATATAATATAACTCTAAATTTTTTGGACTATCCTTGTCCTTGGGATTATCGTTAATTTGAGACGTTACTCTTCTCGGTACCACACCTGTCTTCATTTATTGCCACTCGATTTTTGTGCCAAACTGAGAATGTTACCCTTTCTGCAAGATCTGTGAATCTGCCAACTCAGCTGAAGTTGGTACTTGACATTGAATTTCATTTATATCGCAGCAGATAATATAGGGTTAGTTATGCATTTGGCTTCGAGCCTCACAATTGAGAGATCTCAGATCGTCAGATCTCCTCAGAGCGATGGCATAAGAGGTATCCACCTACAGCTCCCCACCCCCCCCCTCCAAAAACCTAAGTGTGTTGATCATTGTTACATTTTGTGACAGCGAAGTAGCTATGTTGTAATGCCCTGCAGTTGTGTTGTCGCAGGGTTTATTCTGCTGCTTGTATGAGATACTCATAGTGCTTCGTTCTGCTATTTCCATGGAGGTTGAAGGTTCATTGCAGGGTTCTGAGGACTGAGTTTTGTTGATTAGATGTAATCCTCCCATGGGTAGTGGAATTCATCTAGTGGCAAAGTCAACTCCTCTCCACGAAGGTATTATACAGTTTCCCTCTTCATGCCACTTTTACTTTGATAGTTTCTTTCAGAAATTTACATAAAATAAGAATGTTTTGAGACAGGATTTTAACTTCTCTATTTTTTTTTTTTTTAACACGACTCTATTACCCAACATAATCCTTAAGGTAATGCATTTGTTCTTCTAGTTATAATATACTTTCATATATTTCCTTTAGTTTTTTGTGGCTCAAAATTTCTAACCCAGAATGATAACTCGACTTATAGGTACGTTGCTTCCTCCTAAGTATTTGGCATAATCACTTCTAGATTTCCAGTTGGCACCCAGTTTACACTTCGATGCTTTCTTGGTTTTCACTGTCATGGGTACCGTAACTGGTTTACTTCATTATGACTGTCATTATTCAAGAATTCGAGCTAAAATTCCTTGCGTACAAAAATTCCAAACTGCGGATAGACAGTCTAAGTTCTTTTTTTTAGGTTATCATATAGTTTTTTGGTTGATGCTTGCAAAAATAAATTCTTAGCCCAGTTTCGAGGGTTTATTTAAGAATTTTCTTAGCTTCCTGAACAATTATGCTATCTTATTTTGTGCATTATGAAGTTGTTATAAGCACAATTTATTACGGTGTAAGGACATTATAAGATTATACTATGCCTGTGATTATAAGGAGTTATGGTTTAACTCAAGTTCCTTCTTGTGTTTTCTTGACTCTTTCCTATTTTAAATATAGAATAAATATATAATCATTTAAGGTATATAAGAGGAAGTTTATTCTCCCTTTTAATCGAGTCTTGCATGCAAAAGAAAAGAATAGCATTCGTAGAGCTTTTAAAGTTGTTTGTGTAATGCCCATATGCTTATTTTATCGACCCAATACAGTATAATCGTTTATAAGCAGTTATGCTATATTAAGAAATATTTTCTCTCTGTTTCCATTCTTGGTACACGGCGTTCGAGTAGTTTATCATTTTATAAATTCTACATTCCCTTTCAAATAGAAATTTGAAGATTTTCCATATCTTGTAATTGTACATTATGGTTATGCCCTTTGTAAATTCTACAGGTTATTTTTCAGAAATGGTATTTACAAATGCCTGTTTCTATTTGATGTTATGTCAGCATCATTACTTTGTTAACTATGAAAGAAATATTCTTTTTCTAATTCCATTTTTAGAGCAGAACTTACTTTCATGTTTTTCTTAATCTTTTCTTGGTTATTCTTCTTTCCGGTGACCGGACCACCTTTGTCCGTGAATTACCATAGAATCAGGGAGCGACCTTCACAGAGATTTTCTCGCAACAGTTCTATGTTAATAGCTCCCTGCATAGTTAATCTACTTAGAACTACTTATTTTTCCTTTTCACAACTATATATTTTCTTTTTATAATCAAAGAAGTAACCCATTTTTTTTTAAAAGAAGACATGACATTATATAAATTACACAGAAGGGTTTTATTCTAGAATATAAGAACAATACAATCCCTTAACAACAGAAGGAATTAAATCACTTATAACAAAAAATTACCGCATTTACAAGTTCTTTCCTTCCATTATTCTATAAAATTATTCACCCAAAACTCTTTCCCACACCAATTAGAAAAACAGAGAAATAATTATACTTATCTATCACTTCAAATATTGGACTGATGTGGTTTCCTCCCTACCACGAGTGAGGCAATGATGTCTTCACTCTCCCGCATGCTCCAAGCCTGAGCTATTTAGTTGACAAAATCTCCCGGAAGAGACTACGGGACAATCTGGTACAGTCTCCAATTCTAGTAATGTCTGAAGTTTCTTGGAAGTATTCCACTATATAACAACCTCAAAAATATTCTCCAGCCTTCTTCCCTCAGTTACGGAATAGAACCCCTCTACCTCCATGGGATTACCCTTTTATCCTTAGAGGTGAGGCAACTGTTTGAACTAATTCTATTCAACTAACTAGAAATCTTGAATTATTTTAACATCAGTCTTTTACCTTATGGAACCAATTCCATAGTCAATTTTTTTTTTTATGAAATTGAATTTCTGTTCATTATATAAAACACATATTAACAGAAATTTTTGAAAAATTCCTAATAACTACTTAAAAAATTGTTAATGATTAAACTAGTGGTTACAACTTCCCCCCTTGGAAGTGAACACCGCCTTCGGTGTTCTCATTCTGCTCTGGCAAAATGTGCAGAATAGGCTTCTCGAACAAAACCTTCATCCTCCCAGGCAGCTTCTTCTGGGCTAAAGTGCTTCTATTGTACTTTAACTTTGGCGATGGCTCACTTCGGGAGCATGATTTCCCTCTAATCGATTATACTGTGAGGCTCGACCAGAAATTCTCCCTCTGGCTCGACCTACAAACAATAATCTTGAATCAATTTTACACAAAACTCTTAACAATTTTTAATAGATCTGGTATTCATATTCTACCTGAATATTCTGCCAGTGGATTATGTGTTTTGAATCTTGTATGTATCTTTTCAATAATGATACATGAAAAGCGTTATTTACTCGAATATGACTAGGCAAGGCTAATCGGTAGGCCACAAGTCCAACTCGTTCCAATATTTGGAATGGACCGAAAAATCTGGGAGCGAACTTGGCACATGAGGCCCATCTTAAGGTAATTTTATTTGGTTTAATTGTTACATACACATGGTCCCCCACTTCAAATTCACGATAAGTCTTTTTTTGTTGTGCATACACTTTTTTCCTATCTTGGGCTGCCTTCAATTTTTTTCAAATTTTCTTTACTTCCATCTCCATTTCAGCTAACATGTCTGGTCCCAATATCATCTTTTTTTTTGGGCTACTCCAATTAGTAGGAGTTCTACACCGTCACCCATACAAGCCTTCAAATGGACTCATCTTGAGTGATTTCTGATAGCCGTTGTTATATGAAAACTCTACTAGGTGTAGGTATTCGTCCCACTTACTTGGTTGTTGCATGACATACATACATAGCATATCTTTAAGAATCTGATTTACTCGCTTCGTTCGTCCATCCGTCTATGGATGGTAAGTGGTGTTGAATTTAACTTAAGTCCCCAGCCCAGTGAACAACGTTTTCCATAATGCTGATGTAAATTTTACATCCCGGTCGGATATAACAGTCTTCAGAATACCATGCAATCTAAAAATTTCACGCATAAAGATGTCTGCTATTTTCACTATTTTGGAAGTAGACTGAACAGGTATAAAATGTGCAAATTTACTTAATCGATCTACCACTACCATAATCGAGTCATTATGCCTTTTCGATCTAGGAATTCCAGTGATAAAATCCAATGGTATCACCTCCCAGTTCCACTCAGGTATTGGTATAGGCTGCATAAGTCCAGCTAGGTGCTGGTGCTCTACTTTTACTTGTTGACATTCTATACACTTGTTTAGATATTTTGCAATATATTTTCTCATTCCTTGTGAGAAATATTTCTTCCTAATTGTTGTTAACATATTTTGATATCCAGGATGTCCATAGTAATTACTACGATAATATTCATTCAAAATGATCTCCTTCAAATCTATTTTGTTAGGAATGAAAATTCTCTTTTTGAAAATCAGCAAATCATTGTTATCAATTTCATAATATGCATATTTACCTTGGTCCTTGAAATCTTTTTCTTGGTGCCATATAAATCTATATTTGGGATCTTTATCTGCTTCTACTTTTATTTGTTCTGAAAATCTACATTCAACTTCATTATTATACAGTTCATAAATACCATGCAATTTTCTGCTTAATGCATCCACTACTCTGTTCTCCTTACCTTTTACATGTTGTATCTCAATATCAAATTCACTAAGGAAGGAATTCCATCTGGCTTGGCGAGAATTGAGATCAGCTTGTTTAAAATAGCAGGTTAAGCTACTGTGATTAGTGTTAAGCACAAATCTTTTTCCCAGTAAGTAATGCCTCCATACTCGAAGCACATGCACTACTGTGGTCAATTATAAATCATAAGTTGAATATCATTGCTCATGTTCCTTTAACTTCTAAGATTCATATGCAACCACTTTTCCCTCTTGCGACAAAATCGCTCCAACACCCTCCTCGCAAGCATCTGTGCAGACTTTGAATTCTTTAGTAGGATCAACTACTCTTAACACTGGAGCTGTAGTCATTAACTATTTTAGTTTTTCAAAACTATCCTGACATTTCCTTATCCACTTGAATATTTTTCCTTTCCTTTGTAAAGAGGTAATAGGAAAAGAAATATTACAAAAACCCTCAATAAATCACCGATAATAACCGGTGAGCCCCATAAATGATCGTATGCCTGCCACATTTTGAGGTACCTTGCATTCCATAATTGTTCTGATTTTTTTAGGGTCCACTCCAATACCTTCACCAGTAATAACATGCCTAAGATATTGGATTTCTTCCCTAAAGAAATCACACTTGATGAATTTTTCATACAGCTAATGCTTGCTTAACATCTCTAGAACTATCCGCAAGTGTTCTTATTGTTCCTATGCATTCTTAGAAAAAAATAAAATTTCGTTAATAAAAATAAATACAAAATTCTCTAGATAAGGGTGGAATATACCATGCACCAGCCTCATGAATGTTGCTGGTGCATTGGTCAACCCGAAAGGTAACACCACAAATACGTAGTGCCTGTACCTTGTATGAAAGGCAGTTTTATGTATGTCTTTGTCATTTATCTGAATTTGATGGTATCCCGATCTTAGATCTATCTTTGAAAATACTGTGGCTCCCTTGACTTGGTCAAACAGATCATTAATTTGCAATAAGGGATATCTGTTTTTTCATAGTTATCTTACTCAGTTGATGGTAATCCATGCACATTCGCATGGTTCCGTCCTTTTTCTTCACAAATAGTATAGTTTCTCCCCAAGGAGACACACTCGGTCGAATTAATCCCTTATCCAATAAATCCTGTAGCTGCATATTTAACTCATTTAATTTAGGTACACTCATCCGATAGGGTGCTCTTTAAATTGGCGACGCTCTCGGCATCAATTCAATTGTAAAATATATGTCCCTTCTAGGTGGTAATCCTAGTATTTCCCTTAGAAATACATCCTTTAACTCCTGCACTATTGGTATATTTTCCAACATAGGGGTCTTTTCTTTAGAGTTAATGAAGCCCACTTGAATAGCATAGAGTTGGCATCCTTTCCTCATGCACTTACTCATTTTAGATGCTGTGATCGGATGCAACTATAAAGGTTTCTTTATCCGTTGAAACTCCTGACGAGTGCCATCATGTTTTCTGTAGTAAATAACCTTTTCCCTGCAATCTACTAGTGTCCAATGTTTTTCCAACCAATCCATGCCAAGTAGCACGTCATAAGATCGCAGAGGTAAAATATTCAAATCCACAATTAGCTACTGTTCATTAATTTATAGTGCACGATTCGATATTTTGGCACTAACTTTCCTCCTAGCTCCAGTAGTTAACTATACTAGCCATGATTTTCTAAATTTATCACTCTGTAATTTACAGTTCTCTACTACTTTGGGACTTATATAGCTTAAACTTGCACTTGGATCTACCAAAATAGAAACAGGTTGAGATAGCAATTTACCTTCCAATTCAATCATTCTTGGTTGGTAGTCAGCTTGACGGTCCTCCAACGCTGCATTAATTCTGGGTATGTTTCTGGCGACATCACCCACTGTTGAGGCCTCCTGTAGATTGGTCACTTCTTTTCTCCTACCTCGATGTGGGCAATTTCGGTAATAGTGTGCTTCCCCACACCCCCATCATTGTAAAGGTGGCTTTTGGTTCTGATATTGTTCCAGTTTACTAGAAGCTTCTGCTGTCTTATCTTCTGCTGGCCACAATATTCTTTGATGATTCTTACCGAAATTTTTATTAGCTGAACTTCTAGTTGTACCGTTAAAATTACTGGTTTTATTTCTTTTAAAACTAGAACTGCCTTTATGTTCTTTCTTTTCCTGCCAGCCTTTACCCTCCTCCACTTTGAATTTTTCTTGCTGGTAACACATTCTGGATTTTCTGATGGTTTCATCCATCGTCTTAGGATTTACGAACTCTATATGTTCTTTTATATGATTCGGCAAACTTCTTAGGAACCTCTGTACTTTTTATTTTTCATCTCTTAAATAAGGCACATAATGCAGTAAGGAAGTGAATTTAATGATATACTTGTCCATTGTCATTTGTCTCATCTTAAAATCATGGAATTCTCTAGATTTTTCATCATAGAAGCGCTCTGTTAGGTACTTATCCTTTATCATCTATAATGCGAACATTCTTCACCTCCTCCCACTATAAAGTGGATTTATCCCTTAGTTGTTAAATAGCCAATCTGGCCTTAAGATTACTGTTGTATTCATATACTTGAAAATATTTATTCATATTAATCATTCATGCTTCAACTACTTCCTCTTCTACTCCATCAAACATAAGAGGTTTTATTTTCCTAAATTCACCTTGCAGTTCTACTTTCTGCCTTTTTATTTATTTCTGGTCTGATACATTATCAGTACTTGGCTTCTCAATTCTTGGATTCTGCTTATCAGAGAGAATTTTCAATATCCTCTCCTGCTCTTACACCAACCCTACATTATCGTCTCTTACCTTGTCCATTTATTCTTATATCTTTTGCACAGTATTTAAGAGAATGCCAGTTTGGCGCTGTTGTTCCTCCAAAAATCGACTAGTTTGCTGGTGCTGTTCTACACCCAGTTGAATCCACATTTCACGATCTATTTCGGATCGGGGTTGTGCCTCCCCAACGTTCAGAGGTGGTTACTATGTTGGTACCCTCCTCATATTATAATTTTTTTTTATACTTCCTGCTATCACTATGCATTAGTAATACACAACTGAAATATTATTCGACCCATAGAGTCCCAACGTCACAACGCTACTCTAATACCACTTGTAACACACATCCATATAAATCAATTTACTACAGATAATTTTTTATTTTTTTTCTACCTTAACACATCTTGTTAATAATTTCACACATACATATCTACCCAATAGAATTGGATTTCATATATATATATATATATTCCAAACATGCCTATTTGCATCCATATCATACATGAATATACAATGTAAACATTTCTATTCGCATATAATCTTGTTAACGATGGAATGTTATAATTTTTTTTTTTTTTGTATCAATAGAGCTCTAATTTTTTTGGACTATCCTTGTCCTTGAGATTATCATTAATTTGAGACGTTAATCCTCTCTGTACCCTGCCTATCTTCATTTATTTCCACCCAATTTTTGTTCCAAACATGGAATGTTACCCTTTCTACAAGATCTGTGAATCTACCAACTCAGCTGAAGTTCTTACTTGACATTGAATTTCATTTATATCACAGTAGATAATCTGGGGTTACATATGTATTTCGCTTCGAGCCTCACAACTGAGTAATATCGAACCATCGGATCTCCTTCAGATCGATGGCATAAGAGGTATCCACCTACAGTTGACCTTTTGGATTAACCCCCCCCCCAAAAAAAAACCTAAGTGCATTGATCATTGTTACATTTTCCGACCACGAAGTAGCTCTGTTGTAATGCCTTGCATTTGTGTTGCCGCAGGGTTTCTTCGGTTGCTTGTATGAGATAATCACAGTGCTTCATTCTGCTGTTTCCACGGAGATTGAAGGTTCGTTGCAGGGTTCTGAGGACTAAGTTTTGTTGATTCGATGTAATCCTCCCATCGGCAGTAGAATTCGTCTAGTGGAAAAGTCAACTCCTCTCCAGGAAGGTATTATATAGTTTTCCTCTTTGTGCCACTTTTACTCTGATAGTTTCTTTCAAAAATTTACACAACATAAGAATGTTTTGAGACAGGTTTTTAACTTCTTCTCTTTTTTTTTTTTTTTTACAAGACTTCGTTACCCAGTTTAATCCTTACGTTACAGGTAATGTATTTTTTCTTCGAGTTATAATATAATTTCATATATTTCCTTTAGCTTTTTGTGGCTTAAAATTTCTAACCCACAACGATAACTCGACTTATAGGTACGATGCTCCCTCCTAAGGATTCGGCATGATCACTTCTAGATTTCCACTTAGCGCCCAATTTACACTTCGACGCTTTCTTGGTTTTCACTGTCAGAGGTACGGTAACTGGTTTACATCATTATGACTGTCATTATCAAGCATTCAAGCTAAAATTCCTTGCCTATAGCAATTCCAAGCTACGGATAAATAGTCTAGGTTTTTTTTAGGTTATCATATAGTTTTTTGTTTGATACTTGTAAAAAGAAATTCTTACCCTAGTTTCGGGGGTTTATTTAAGAATTTTCTCAGCTTCCTGAACAATTACACTATCTTCTTTTGTGCATTAATAATTTGTTATAAGCACAATTTATTAAGGTGTAAGGACATTATAAAATTATACTCTAAATGTTATTATAACGAGTTACAGTTTAACTCAAGTTCCTTCTTGTATTTTCTTGACTCTTTCCTATTTTAAATATAGAATGAATATATAATCATTTAAGGTATATAAGAGGAAGTTTCTTCTCCCTTTTAATCGAGTCTCGCATGTAGAAGAAAATAATATCATTCGTAGAGTTTTTATAGTTGTCTGTGTAATGCACATATACTTATGTTATCAACCCAATACAGTATAATCATTTGTAAGCGGTTATGCTATATTAATAAATCTTTTCTCTCTATTTCCATTCTCGGTACATGGTGTTCGAGTAGTTTATCATTTTATGAATTCTGCATTCCCTTTCAAATAGCAATTTGAAGATTTTCCATATCTTGTAACTGTACATTCTGGTTATGCCCTTTGTCAATTCTACAGGTTATTTTTCAGAAATGGTATTTACAAATTCCTTTTTTTATTTAATGTTATGTTAGAATCATTACTTTGTTAACTATGAAAGAACTATTCTTTTTCTAATTCCATTTTTAGAGCAGAACTTACTTCCCTGTTTTTCTTAATCTTGTATGGGTTATTCTTCTTTCTGGTGACTAGACCACCTTTGTCTGTGAATTATCATAGAATCAGGAAGTGACCTTCACAGAGCTTTTCTCACAAGAGTTATGTGTTAACATATCATAGTTAATATACTTAGAACTGCTTATTTTTCCTTCTCCCAACTATATATTTTCTTTTTCTAATCAGAGAAGTAATCCTTTTTTTTTTTAAAGAAGACGTGACATTATATAAATTACACAGAAGCGGGTTATTCTATAATATAAGAAAAATATAGTCCCTTAACAACAGAAGGAATTAAATCAATTATAACAAAACATTACCACATTCACAAGTTCTTTCCATCCATTATTCCATAAAATTATTCCCCCAAAATTCTTTCCCACATCAATTAGAAAAATAGAGAAATAATTATACTTATGTGTCACTTCAAATCTTGGATTGATGTGGTTTCCTCCGTACCATGACTGAGGCAATGATTTCCTCACCCTCCCCGGTGCTCCAAGCCTCCAACCATCCAGGACAATCCGATCGAGTCTCCAATTCCAACAATGTTTGAAGTTTCTTGGAAGTATTACACTTTATAACAGTCTCAGAAATCTTCTCCAACCATTTTCCCTCATTACCAAACATAACCTATCTACCTCCGTGGGATTACTCTTTTATCCTTAGAGGTGAGACAACTGTTTTCCCTCATTACCAAACATAACCTATCTACCTCCGTGGGATTACTCTTTTATCCTTAGAGGTGAGACAACTGTTTGAACTGATTCTGTTCAACTAACTCAAAATCTTGAATTATTTTAACATCGGTCTTTTACCTTATAAAACCAATTCCATAGTCATTTCTTTTATTTTCTATTTTTTATTTAATCAAATTGAATTTTTGTTCATTATATAAAACACAAATTAACGTAAATGTTTGAAAAATTCCTAACAATAACTTAACAAATTATTAATGATTAAACTAGTGGTTACAAGTACACACGTTTCAAAACTCCTTAAAAATGAACTTATCTTTAATTTTATGTCACTTCTATGAAAACACAAAAATAGAGATGTGCAAGTTTGAAGGAAGACAAACACTGAAAAAGATAATAAAAATAGACAAGGGTTTGATATACATTGCGCATGTTAAAAGCCGACAGAATCTTCATGGCAAGTTTGCGTTGATTGTCTAGGAAATTAGGACGAGTTAGAAGTGATTGTCTATGAGATGCGAACGAATGAAGTAAACAGTGAATTTCTCTTTTAATTAATCATATATTCTATGAATATTCATAGTAAATTTATATTAGTAAATATGATTAATGATTAATATATGTTGAAATTATATGTGAATAATTTTTTTAAAATAAAACAAATTAATATATTTTAATATTATTTAGTAATATTAGATGACATATTAATATAATAATATAGTAAAATCATTAAAAATAAATATAATAAGGGAGAAAGAGTAAATAATAGTATAGGGATTAATCTTAAAAAATTGTGATAGTTACTAAAACTAGCATTTATTTAGTTAATTACTTAGAAAATTAAAAGCTTTTAATAATTTAAAAATATTATTAAGAAAGGTCAACGAAAACAACTTTGCTAGCTACCAATGTGTCCTCGATAGTTTTATATAAATTTTTTATAATGTTAGTTTTTTAGGTGTATAATAGAAATGTTGTAATGTCATGTTTAACATTTTGACTATGTCAAATTACACAAAAATAAAAATAAAAGTAAATTAAATAAAAATATTGACATAATGTAATAACATTTTAACTAGGTAAAAATACAATAGAAAATAAATAAATAAATAAAATAATAATAAGCTATAAAAAACAGACCATGGTATTGATCAATCGTATTGATGTGGAATATATTTTATTTAAGGGGAAAAATTATTATTTGAGAACAACTTCTCTTGCTGCCAATGTGTCATGTCTAAGCCATTGGATCAAATGTGGGATGATTGAAATGTTTTATCCCATTAGATCAACAAGTAAATAGTTTTGTATTTTTTTATAATATTAGTTTTTTTTCTTTTCCTTTTAATAAGTTATATTTATTTTAGGTGTATAATAAAAATGTTGTAATGGCATGTTTAACATTTTGACTATGTTAAATTACACAAAAATAAAAATAAAAGTAAATTAAATAAAAATATTGACATAATGTAATGAATATTTTAACAGGGTCAAAATACAATAAAAGATAAAAATAATAAAATAAAATAATAATAAGCTATAAAAACATCCCATGGCATTGATCCATGGTATTCATGTGGAATATATTTTATTTAAAGGGCGAAATTAAGATGGCCTAGATCAATCTTGACTCTGGATCTACCAAGAGCCAAGATGGATCAAATGTCTTCATATGCAAATCTCTTTTAGAGTGAAAAGAGAATTGATCCCTCTCATAAATAATATGGATCTAAACTAACTACTTAATAAAATTATTTTTGATTGTTTATAACCATTATTCTCTTAAAATTATACTTAATAAAATGTATCTAAAATTTCATACTTCCAAATATACATAGTTTTTCTTGTTCTATGTTATTTTGTTACAACTATTTTATTATTCCAAAAAGGCATGGTTTTTTTTGTTATATATTATTTATGTTACAATCCTTTTATTATTGATGAGTATTATTTTTTAATATATAAAAAATTAAATTAATAATGAATCTTGAACAATAATGATGAATGTTCATAATGATTTCTTAAATAACACTAAATGTACCTTTAATTACTTAATTGTGATATTTTGAAGCTACATAACAGTTTGTAACTACATAAACACTCTTTTCGAGTTGTCTTTTATTAAGCTTTGAGTCTAGATGTAGAGAATGAATATATCTCAAGTCCCAAACAAGATTCTTCTTTCTCTTTTTATTCTAACTTTCACCTTGACACTCATCTCCTCCTCCCTGCACAAATTTAAACTATGAGGCACAAGGTAGTTGTTGCATATAGAAAAATTTAGATATGATAAGAAAAATGTGATACTCTATTGTAATTTTCTCTACAAATTTGATGGCAAGTGTGCTCTAAATTTTAACAATTTCATGGTTAATTTAGTATAAGCTTCATGAAAATTTACAGTCTTGTATACAAGATCAAGAAAGCTATGCCCAATATCCAATATCATAAATAAAGATATGTTCACCAATTCCACAGTTGCATATGCCCAATATCCAACACCATAGAGCCCAATTGAACAATTGCTTCCAATTATCTCTAGTGCTAGAGTTGTTTTCTCAATAAACTTGTTTTTACTGCTCTTGAACTGATGAAAGTCATGATTTTTTCATATAGTATCTTTTAGTTCTAATAAGAAAATTGTGATATTTTCTATTATCTCTTTTTAGTTTTTTAATGATTCAATTAAGCTTAACATGTGTATGTTGTCATGAGGAGATCTTTTATTTTTCATGTCAATTAACTTTTATAACTCTAGGAGGTTCTTCATATTGTCTTTTTTTTTAATAAATGGAACTCAATTATATATTTTAAAATATGATTAGGTAAGAGAATTTTAAGATTATAATTTATTTTTTCCAAGTTAACAATGTGAACGCTTATCTACCTAATGTTGGCTCTCATGTTCAATACCTCCCCATCGGGTTCTAAGATAATAAGTAATGGAAATTCAACTACATATAAAACAAATAATTTATACATCAAAAAGTCGGTTCTATATATTATAGTAGTTCTAGCCTTAGCAATATTTCAATTTGGCATTCAATTCTTTATTAATAAAGTTGTTTTAATTAGTAGGGAGTACAATAATTTTGTAATCAAATAATAGGAGAAAACATATTCACAATATAATTTAATTGAATAAATAGATGTGTGTAAAATAGTTTAATAAGAAACTAGATTTATAATTATAAAATATAATTTTTTATAACTTAAAATTGTGAAATTACTTTGTATTTTTTTTTTATCATGTATATATAGAAATAATAAACCAAGTTTGGAGTTAGGACAATAAACCATAACATAAATAACAATATCTCCTTCCAGAAATGTCTCCATATTAAAATGACATTCACTTTCTTGTATACCAAGTCTAATGTTGGTTTATATATATATGTTTTCACCCACAATTTCCTATTTCAATATCTATAACAAAATTTTATATTTGATAACTCTTATCATCAATATTTTTGAAACCTCCATGACCTGCTTTCTAGAAGAAAAAATTGTCTTTCGTTCCTTCACAATAGCTCCTTCTCTGCAACAACTTATTTCTTCTAGGCTACTCTTTCCTATGATATTTCCTTACAACATTACTTTTTCACTATGTGGTGCAATTTCTAGTATAATAATATAGTAAACTGGTTAAAATAAATATAATAAGGGATAAGGGGTAAATAATAGTATAATGACTAATCTTAAAAAATTGAAGAAAATATTAAAAAGGTAAATGAATAATATAGAATAATATAAAAAAGAAAAATTATCATTATTATAATGAGGGGATAGGGGAAAAATTATATACCCATATATATATATATAAAGCTCAAAATGAATATTATAATATAGTTCAAGGGAAAACTATATAACAAAAAGAAACAACAAATAAACAAAAAAGAGATAAACAGAAGAGGAAAAATTAAATCAAAGGGACGCGAATAAAACCAAAAAGAGGAGAGAAAAAAAATACAAAATGCATAAGGAAATCAAATGCACGAGGGAGGAATCACCTTGATAGGGCCAACACTTACTTAATTTCTACCCATCATCTCTGCTGAGATATTTAGGATGTCTCTCAATATCAATATCCTCCCTCAACTTTCTATGATGGAAGTGATCCACCTTAGCAATGAATTTGGAGTCTTCAATGCATACATGGTGACACAACTTCCCAGCATGCTCCCTAAGAGAAGAAGTGCGGGATTGACTATGCCTAATGTCTGTTGAATGCTCATAGATTCTTTGTCTAATGGATGGACCGGTTTGCCCAGTCTAGAAAGTAGCATAGGAGAAAAGTAATAAATATACATCCCTCATGTCCTTGGGGTCTATAGGGTATTTAATAAGTCCGAGAGAATTTTACAGAAATATTTGAATGAAAATGAGACATTATTTCTCCTAAAACATGAGCAATTCAACTTAATATTATTTTAATATCAATATTATTTATATTAAAAATATTAATGTTAATAATATTAATATTATTTATTAAATATTACTTGCAATTGCACCGCATGTTGCCAAAGAAACGCCCTAAGGAAATACCATAGGAAAGAGTAGCGTAGAAGAAATATGATGTTGTAGAGAAGGACCCATCGTGGAGGAATGAAAATCAAAATTTTCTTCCATGGAAGAAGGTAGTGAAATATTAATGCAATATTGCTTCGTTGAGCCTTACAAATCATGAGGCCTATATTGAAGGTAAGTTAAATACCTTGTTTGATAATGCCAACATGAATACCTCATAAATAAAGAAATAGATCATGATTTTCTACCTTCAAAATCAAAGGTTGTTTTGGTGCAGTTCCTCCATATTTAATCTTGATAAATTCCTATTGAGTCACTTATGTATTATTTCCTTCATGATCTTTGAAAATATTCAAAATATCACATTGTTCTCTACCACTAATGTACCTCATGTCGGTCATATTCTTGTTTTTTTTTCAGTATGGCTAATATGAAGTTGGTTTTTTTGTTCTTTGTGTAGACAATAAAAAATATATGGAGAGGTGGCTTTCATCACTTCAATAGAAATAAAGATAAGGTGATTGAGAAAATAGCTCCAAGACCTAGAGAGATTTGGTAGCATTTATGGTGTTGGCAAACATGTCTTCCTAGACATAGCTTTCTTGATATTGTGTAGAAGATTTTTTTATTTATTTATCTTATATTACATTAACCATAAAATTTCCAACATTCATGGCATACTTTCCATCACGTTTGTAGGGAAAATTATAACAGAGTATCACACTTTTCTTATCATAGATAAATGCTCCTACCAACATGATGAGTAGGCGCCAGCCCACACCCCAACTTCGTTGTTTTGATTGTTTATATATATGGAACAACAGTCCACGTGTTAATACATGGAAACATTACAATGTAATACAATAAAAGTTGGCGCACTGTGCCAACGTGGTTATACGTGGCGTTGTGTTAAATCCGGCGTTAATACAACGCGTGTTGTCGATAGTCACGATGGTAAACCTTATCTTGATCCCTGTTCTCCGTAAGATTTTTGTTGTTACTATTCTGGCTCGCAATTAATATGGCAGTAATGGATGGAGGTTTGCTTATCGTGCCACTTGCGGTTCTCGCCTGTTATTCGGGATCATTCCATTTTGGCGGTCATTGTTCTGTCTTCGGGTCTGTGTGTGTGGCTCCGCCTTTTGGGTTTCATTTGCTGTGTCGGTCTATGAACTTCGTTCTCGCTGTGGAATGATGTGTCGATGGTGAACAGGCTTCTGTGTTAGCAATGGTGATTTATTCGTCTGTCTTGGCACGATTTACTCCTTCTCTGCAACTATTTATCCCACTGTATTTTCATTATCGTTTTGTCTGTGTTTGGCTTCGGCTTTGAATCACACCTTTCTGGTTTATTTGTAGGGGTTACCAGTCACAAAAACTCTCGGCCTCGCTTGGTCTCTTCACATGCTCGAACTGGTAAGTCGGCCCTCCATGTTTCACTTCCGCATTCTCCTGCAACACAAACTGACCTCTTGGCTCCTCTTGAGCAGGTCTGTTCCTCGTCTCGTTTGCTGGTTGCTTGCTCGGATGAAAGTCACTTTGTTATTTCTTCCCCTCCAGGTACTCAGGTCGAACCCTTCTTCAGTTCTTTGGGTTAAACAATCATGTCACAATGGTTAACTGACTGTTCCCATTTTTCTGTCTCTGTGCAGGTGGACGTTTCTGTCACTTGGTTTGGTGCTCGGTCTCGGCTCCTCCTTTCTTCACGGGTAGCATCAAACTTGTTACACTTTCGTGTTAAACTATGTTGTATTTAACACTTGCAGACAGTCTTTCTCCATTGTTTTATGGGCATCTAATTTTGTGGCAAACTGTAGGTCGACTATGACTACAGTCCGGCCCTGTCTTCCTTTACTTTTTTTGACCAATTCAATCTTGTGAGGGTGTTAGAAATTTTGGGGTTCAAGGAACCGTCTGTAACTTGTGACTGTCACGCTATTCGGTCATTTGCAACCCTTGAGGGTTTCTGTTTAAACCCTAGTTGTCGTTACTTGTTCCATGGTTTTGTTATTTTGCTATGTAGGCTTCGGGAATGTAATAACCGAACTCTTAATATGACAATTCCATATCTTTATCTGTAAATCCTGAAAGAAATCTTCTAACTTCGTTTTAGTTTTACGCAAGCAATTTACTGGTTCAATAGTTGTTACCTGGAAATTATATTTGCTGTCTGTGTCGAATTTCGACTTGTATTTCTCTTGTCTCGATGTCTGTTCTCTGGCGTTGTTTGGCCGCTTTCCTCCTCGTCCTCGGTTTCACATAAGAACTCGCACTGTCACCTTTCCTGCACTTGCCTGGATTTGCAATTTATAAAAAGAGAAAATAAATGAACAATCTCAATAACTTCTATTATGGTTCTGTCTTTAGTCGATTTTCAGTACTATGCATGTGAAGTTATAATTAAAAAGATGTCTACACAACATTTGACTCAGATGAATGGCTGAAACAATTTCACTACTTGTTATATTACTCCTTCCAACAACAGGTTTGCAGAACCCTTCATTTGTGACCTTCCTGTCTCTTATGTATTTTTGCTACAGGCAATTTCGTTACCAGTTGGTAACTGCCATTGTTGGTTATTCAGTTACATTATTTACCTTGTTTCTTTTCTTACTTTATCACTAACAAATATTAAAATAACTCAATAACTCACTACAGTTTCTTAATGCAAAGTAAAAATAAAAGTCAGCTAAACTAAACAACTCCTACTGACAGCTAATTCCCTAACCAAAGAAAAACAAATTAAACCCTGACAGGTGTCAAAACCTGTAGAATAACATATCACTGAAACAAATCATGGAAGCCTGCTGGCTATTTGTCTCCCTAGTCGGATGCTCCTGCATCAGGCTCCCGGGGTAGCGAAAATTCATGGCTCCGCTCCATGAGGTCATCCACTGAATAGCCAATTTTCTGAATTTGTGCTGCGTCAAGCCAGGTACTGTCCTCGATAGGACGGTGCTTCCACTTGACCAGGTACTGCAAATAATCCTTTCTGCGTGTTCGTTTGGCTACTTGTGTATTGAGGATACCCTCGATCTCAAGGGACTGCGCCGCAGGCATCTGCTTTAACCAAACATCCTCTTCATCTGGGGTATTCCGTTCTGGCCTTGTTTCCTCTTCGTCTCCGAGACTGGTAGTGTAAGGAAACAAGTCTGCCACGTTAAAAATGGGTGAAATGCCTATTCCGGGTGGCAGTTGTATTTCATAGGCATTGGCTGAAAACTTGCGGAGAATTCTGCAGGGGCCAATTTTTTTAAATTTTAATTTGTTATACTGCCCTCTTGGAAACCGCTCCTTGCGTAAGTGGGCAAGGACTTCGTCCCCAATATTGAACTGAACTTCACGCATTTTCAAATCTGCCTGTTGTTTATACCTTTGACTGCTATCTACCAACTTCAATTTTACCTGCTCGTGCAAATCGTTCATTGCCTGAGCGAAATCTTCGCCATCGGCGCTTCTCTTCTCGAGCTTTCCCAAATCCCGCAGTTCATGCACTCCGCAAGGATGCATGCCGTACAGAACCTGAAAAGGACAGTATCCCGTACTACGATTTGGAGAACCATTATATGCAAATTCCTCTTGGGCAAGTACGCGATCCCACATCCGCGAATTTTCGCCGATTAAGCTTCTTAGTAAGTTTCCCAAACTCCTATTTACCACCTATGTTTGCCCATCAGTCTGTGGGTGATAAGCGGAGCTGAAATTTAGTTAGGTATCCAGCTTTTTCCACAGGGTACGCCATAAGTGTCCTGTGAATCATACATCCCGGTCTGAAATAATGGACCTCGGAAAGCCATGCAGTCGAACAATCTCTGTGAAGAACAAGTGGGCTACGTGAGTAGCATCACTGGTTTTTCGATAGGGTATAAAATGAGCCATTTTGAGAATCTATCCACCACCACCATCACTGAATCAAATCCTCGTTGTGTCCTAGGCAAACCCAGGATGAAGTCCAAACGGACTGAGTCCCATGGTATACTTGGTATGGGCAATGGCGTATAGAGTCCTGCATTCTAGCTGTGGCCTTTTGCCAGCTGACACATTTTGCACCTGCTCACAAATCTCTGCACATCTTGCCGCAACTTTGGCCAATAATAGAAATGCTCTATCTGAGAGAGTGTCTTGTCTATACCAAAATGTCTAGCTAGACCTCCGCTATGTTTCTCCCGAATGATGTTTTCCCGCATTGAAAAATCGGGAATACACAACTGTCCTCCCTTAAACAACAATCCTTCTTGCAGATTGTAGTCCAACCACAGACTGTGATTCCTCAGTAAAGGGTTCTGACATGCTTCATGTGCCTCCTTAAAGTCTGTATCTGTTTGATATAGATCCCTCAAGTGTTCAAAACCCAGTACCTGCACTGTGCTCTCCTGCAAAAGCAGAGCTCTTCTGCTTAATGCGTCTGCCACCTTGTTGGATTGTCCGCTGATATGCTTCAATACGAAAGTAAAGCTTTGCAGATATTCCACCCACTCTGCATGCTTGTGACTCAACTTGTGCTACTGCATAACATACTGTAAAGAAGAATTGTCAGAAAATAACACAAACTCTTTACCTAGCAAATAGTGCCTCCAGTGCTTCAAGGCTTGAACGACCGCATAAAATTCTTTGTCGTAAGACGAATACTTCTGCCTGCTTTCATTCAATTTCTCACTGAAATAAGCAACCGGTCTATCCTCCTGACTGAGTACTGCCCCAATGGTTGTACCGCTGGCGTCGCAACGAACTTGAAAAAGTTTGTCGAAATCTGGCAATCTCAAGATCGGCCTCTCAGTGATCTTTTTCTTCAGAGTCTGAAAACTGTTTTCTGCTGCTTCAGTCCAGCAAAAGGGCTGATTTGCCTTCTTAATTGTGTCCAACATAGGTGCACAAATCCCGCTGAAATTCTTGATAAACTTCCTGTAAAAACTCGCTAAACCATGAAAAATTCGAACTTCGAATAAGTTCTTTGGAGATGGCCAGTTTACTATTGCTGCAATCTTTTCCGGATCCATCTTTAATTCGTTTTCTGCAATCACAAATCCCAGATAAACTAATTCTTTCTGAAAAAAGGTACACTTTTTCAGACTTATCAGCAGCTTGTTCTGCTGCAAACTTCTCAATACACTTCGAACATGTCGAAAGTGTTCCTCCTTGTTTCTGCTGAAAATTAGTATATCATCTAAATACACAATCACGAATTTTCCAATGAATTACTTCAGTACTTCATTCATTAAGCGCATGAAAGTACTGGGAGCGTTGCTTAATCCGAATGGCATCACCAGCCATTCATACAGTCCTTCATTTGTCTTGAAAGTTGTCTTCCACTCATCCCCTTCTCTGATTCGAATCTGGTGGTAGCCACTTTTCAAGTCAATCTTCGAAAAATATGCTGCCCCACTCAAACAGTCCATCATGTCATCCATTCTCGGTAATGGAAACCTGTACCGAATCGTAATCTTGTTGGTGGCTCTCGAATCTGTACACATCCGCCATTCGCCACCTTTCTTAGGAGCTAATACTGTCGGAACGGCACAAGGATTCATACTCTCTCTGATCAGTCCTTTATCAAGCAATTCATGCACCTGTTTCCGAATCTCTTCATGATCTTTCGGACCCATACGATAAGCTGCCTTGTTTGGCAAGCTAGCTCCTGGTATAAAATCAATGCAGTGGCTGATGCCTCTCTTGGGGGGTAATTCGTCTGGGAGATCATCCACTACAATATCTCCAAATTCCTGTAACATCTCTTGTATCTCCTCAGGTAAATCTGAAATATTAGTGTGCAGTACCACTGTTCTTGGCCTCCTCACAACAACAAAATTCATATCACTGTCATCAATCTGTTTCAAGAATTCCTTTCCACCCATCAACAACGCTTTTACTCCACTAGCTTCTGCTGTACCTTCCTCCTTGATGGGAACAAGTGTGTGCTTGACTCCATCTTTAACAAACTTGTAACAGTTCGTTCTTCCGTCATGAACCACTTTTCTGTCAAACTGCCAGGGCCTTCCTAACAGTATATGACATACATCCATTGGCATAACATCGCAGACAATCTTGTCGTTATATCTGCCTATTTGGAACTCCACCTCGCACTATTCATCAACTAACAGTTGATGTCGTTTCTGCAGCCACGACACTTTGTAGGGAGTGGGATGTTTCAGCTTTTTCAATCCCAATTTCTCCACCATTTCCATGGCCACCAAATTGTCAGTGCTCCCGCTGTCAATGATCAGTTTGCAACACTTTCCTTGTGATTTGCAAACTGTCCGGAACAAAGCCTTCCTTTGATATGGATCCATAATTTCCTTTGCTGGTTTTAACAACACCTTGTTCAATACCAAGGCTTCCCCTGTCTCTGGTACATTTTCCACTTCTTGAGGCGGTGCTTCCGCTTCCTCAAGTTGAGCAACATAAGCGCCTCTCCCACCTGTTGGTTCACCTTCAGGACATTCATACGATTTGTGCCCCCACTTGTGGCACCTATAGCACTGGACAGTTCCTCTGCCCCGACCATTGCCTCTTCCTCGCTGGGCTGGTCGTCCTCCCCTAGTGCTGTTGTCCTTTTCCGCTGTTCCTGCATTTTTAGCACTGCTTCCTTCCTCATTGGAACCTGTACCTCTGCCTTTACCAAAGGCCTTCCCCTTTCCTCTGCCAGATCCACCTCCTCTCCTGGCATTCTGTTTCCTGTTTATTTTCTCCTCTGCCTTTAGAGCAAACTGATATGCTTCTTCCAAGGTTCTGGGTGAAAGGATACCAATTTTGTCTAGTATCTCCCCTCTCAGTCCATTTACGAATCTTGCTGTCTTTTCTGAAGTGTCTTCCACATAACCTGCCCTCAAATTTAACTTATAAAATTCTTCGGTATATTCCTTAATCGTCATTCCCCTTTGTCTCAAGTTCTATACCTGCCTGTACAGCATAATTTGATAATCTTTAGGCAGGAACTTTTCTTTCAGTTTCGCCTCCATCCTGGTCCACTTCCTTATAGGCTGTTTGTGTAGCCTTTTCCGCTCTGCCTGTACGCTGTACCACCATAAGGACGCATGTCCTTTCAACTTGGTGGCAGCAAACTTCACCTATTTGTCCTCACTGGTTTCTTCAAACTCAAAATATTTATTTACTTCGCTGAGCCAATCTAATAATACATCTGCCGACAAACTTCCGTCATAAGTCGAAAGCTCATGCTTCGGCTTATGACTGGACAACAAGACTGACTTTAACAATCTAAGTTCAAGTGTCACCCATTCGAACTCATCTTCTGGTTCTGCAACATCTTCATCGCTGTCATCTGCTGGGTCTCTTCTTCCCCCAGTTTCTACCACTGCCAATCTCTGATTCAAAACTCAAATCTCTTCTCGCAGTCCTTCTTCTGCCACTCTTCGAACTGCTCTACCTCTTCCTCTTCCCCGCCTGCCAACTTCCATCTTCTTGTGACCTCAACTTCTTTGCTCCGATACCACTTGATGAGTAGGCGCCAGCCCACACCCCAACTTTGCTGTTTTGATTGTTTATATATATGGAATAGCAGTCCACGTGTTAATACATGGCAACATTACAATGTAATACAATAAAAGTTGGCGCGCTGTGCCAACGTGGTTATACGTGGCGTTGTGTTAAATCCGGCGTTAATACAACGCATGTTGTCGATAGTCACGATGGTAAACCTTATCTCGATCCCTGTTCTCCGTAAGATTTTTGTTGTTACTGTTCTGGCTCGCAATTAATATGGCAGTAATGGTTGGAGGTTTGGTTATCGTGCCACTTGGGGTTCTCGCCTGTTATTCGGGATCATTCCATTTTGGCGGTCATTGTTCTGTCTTCGGGTCTGTGTGTGTGGCTCCGCCTTTTGGGTTTCCTTTGCTGTGTCGGTCTATGAACTTCGCTCTCGCTGTGGAATGATGCGTCGATGGCGAACAACCTTCTGTGTTAGCAATGGTGATTTATTCGTTTGTCTTTGCACGATTTACTCCTTCTCTGCAACTATTTATCCCACTGTATTTTCATTATTGTTTTGTCTGTGTTTGGCTTCAGCTTTGAATCACACCTTTCTGGTTTATTTGCAGGGGTTACCAGTCACGAAAACTCTCGGCCTCGCTTGGTCTCTTCAGACGCTCGAACTGGTAAGTCGGCCCTCCATGTTTCACTTCCGCATTCTCCTGCAACACAAACTGACCTCTTGGCTCCTCGTGAGCAGGTCTGTTCCTTGTCTCGTTTGCTGGTTGCTTGCTCGAATGAAAGTCGCTTTGTTATTTCTTCCCCTCCAGGTACTCAGGTCGAACCCTTCTTCAGTTCTTTAGGTTTAACAATCATGTCACAATGGTTAACTGACTGTTCCCATTTTTCTGTCTCTATGCAGGTGGACGTTTCTGTCACTTGGTTCGGCGCTCGGTCTCGGCTCCTCCTTTCTTCACGGGTAGCATCAAACTTGTTACACTTTCGTGTTAAACTATGTTGTATTTAACACTTGCAGACAGTCTTTGTCCATTGTTTTCTGGGCATCTAATTTTGTGGCAACCTGTAGGTCGACTATGACTACAGTCCGGCCCTGTCTTCCTTTACTATTTTTGACCAGTTCAATCTTGTGAGGGTGTTAGAACTTTTGGGGTTCAAGGAACCGCCTGTAACTTGTGATTGTCATGCTATTCGCTCATTTGCAACCCTCGAGGGTTTCTGTTCAAACCCTAGCTATCGTTACTTGTTCCAGGGTTTTGTTATTTTTCTATGTAGGCTTCGGGAATGTAATAACCAAACTCTTAATATGACAATTTCATATCTTTATCTATAAATTCTGAAATAAATCTTCTAACTTCGTTTCAGTTTTACGCAAGCAATTTACTGGTTCAATAGTTGTTACCTGGAAATTATATTTGTTGTCTGTGTCGAATTTTGACTTGTATTTCTCTTGTCTCGATGTCTGTTCTCTGGCATTGTTTGGCCTCTTTCCTCCTCGTCCTCGGTTTCACATAAGAACTCGCACTGTCACCTTTCCTGCACTTGCCTGGATTTGCAATTTATAAAAAGAGAAAAGAAATGAACAATCTCAATAACTGCTATTATGGTTCTGTCTTTAGTCGATTTTCAGTACTATGCATGTGAAGTTATAATTAACAAGATGTCTACACAACATTTGACTCCGATGAATGGCTGAAACAATTTCACTGCTTGTTATATTACTCCTTCCAACAACAGGTTTGCAGAACCCTTCATTACTGACCTTCCTGTCTCTTTTGTATCTCTGCTACAGGCAATTTCATTACCAGTTGGTAACTGCCATTGTTGGTTATTCAGTTACATTATTTACCTTGTTTCTTTTCTTACTTTATCACTAACAAATATTAAAATAACTCAATAACTCACTACAGTTTCTTAATGCAAAGTAAAAATAAAAGTCAGCTAAACTAAACAACTCCTACTGACAGCTAATTCCCTAACCAAAGAAAAACAAATTAAACCCTGACAAGTGTCAAAACCTGTAGAATAACATATCACCGAAACAAATCATGGAAGCCTGCTGGCTATTTGTCTCCCTAGTCAGATGCTCCTGCATCACAACACACTTGTAGAGAAAATTATAACACAATATCACACTTTTCTTATCATAGATAAATGATCCTATATGAAACAACTATGGATTTCATCACTTAAGAGTAGTAAAAATAAGTTTAATGAGAAAACAAATCTAACACATTTGTAGAGAAAATTATAACAGAGTATCACACTTTCCTTATTAGATCTAAATGATCCTATTTGCAACAATGATGGCTTTCATTAATTAAAAAACAAGTTTATTGAGAAAACAACTCTAGCACTAAAAGAGATTTGGAAAAAAATGTTGAATTGGTGAACATGTCTCGCTCTATGGTGTTCTATATTGGGAATAGCTTTCTTGATCTTCTATACAAGAGTCTAAATTTTCATGTAGCTTATACTACATTAACCATGAAATTTTCAACATTTAGGGCACATTTTCCATCACATTTGTAGAGAAGATTACAATAGAGTATCACATTTTTCTTATACCTTGTGCCTCATATTTTAAATTTGTGCAAGGAGGAGGAGAGGAGGAGTTCAAGGTGCAAGCAAGAATATGACGAGAAAGAAGAATCGTGTTTGGGACTTGAGATAGTCTCATTTTCTGCACATCTAGAGTAAAGCTTAATAAAACAAAACTCAGCATACTTTGAATTTTTTAAATAAGTATCTTAAAAAATAGAATATCAATTTAATGCCTTTTACTCATTTACACATTTAACAATATTCATTTCAGAAAGACAAATACAAATTACTATTTTAAATAAAAATAGTACAACACATTTAACAATATTAAAAAAAAAATACAAATACAAATTACTATTTTAAATAAAAAATAATACGGAGAATCACATTAATTATCATGGCCCTCATGTAGCTTCCTCTTATTACTTTTTAAATATCGATGTGTGTAACTTATTATTAATCAATAGTGTCAATTTTGTAAAACTATAATCTACAAGTCTCACTTTTTATAGATTTGGTGGAAGGGTAGAGTATCTAAATTCCCTTACCCTCTAAGAAACACCCTCAATTATTGTACCACCCACCTAGACATCCAATCTATTGATAAGAGTATATAATTTTAAGCGTGGTGCTCTATGTGCATTAAAATTCCAATAACCCTGTGAGTTGTTATGATTTTTTGCTTCTGGATACAACTTAGTTTTGGTTGTCACCTAGTTATCATGATTCAAAACTTTGTTATCATCTCAAATCCTTATAGCATTAGATATATTCTGTGAGCTAAATGTGATTAATCTGAAAGAGTATGTATGTAGTTACAAACTGTTATGTAGTTAGAAACTCTTACATTGAAGTAATTAAAGGTAAAATTAGTGTTATTTAAGAAATGAAAATTATGAAAATTCATCATTATTGCTCAAGATAAATCATGTCCTATAAAAAGATTTAGAAATTTAAAAAACATCACATATTTAAAAATATTTCATTATTAATTTAATTTTCTACATATTAAGAAATACTACTCATGAACAATAAAACAATTGTAACATAGATAATATATAACAAAAAAAACCTTATATTTTTGGAATAATAAAATAGTTGTAACAAAAATAATATAGAACAAGGAAAACCATGTATATTTGGATGTATGAAAATTTAGATACATTTTATTAACTAAAATTTTAAAAGAATAATAGTTATAAACATTTAAAAATAGTTTTATTAAATAATTACTTTAAATCTATATTATTCATAAGAGGGATCAATTCCCCTTTTACTCTAAAAGGGGTTTTCATATCAAGACCTATGATCCCTCTTGGCTCTTGGTAGATCCAAAGTCAAGATTGATCTAGGCCATCTTAATTTCCCTCTTTAAATAAACTACATTCCATATGAATACCATGGATCAATACCATGAGATCCTTTTATAGTTTATTATTATTTTATTTTATTATTTTTATTTTTTATTGTATTCTGACCTACTTAAAATGTTCATTGCATTATGTCAATATTTTTATTTAATTTACTTTTATTTTTATTTCTGTGTAATTTGACATAGTCGAAATGTTAAATTGAGGTTAAAATCTAACAAATTTTGAATAACAACATTAATTTAATTTTCTACATATTAAGAAGTATTTTAATAAAAATAATATATAAAAAGAGAAATTATGTATATTTGGATGTATGAAAATTTAGATACATTTTATTAAGTAAAATATTAAAAGAATAAAGGTCATAAACATTTAAAAATAGTTTTATTAAATAATTACTTTAGATGTATATTATCTATGAGAGGGATCAATTATATTTTTACTCTAAAAGAGGTTTGCATATAAAGACATATGATCCCTCTTGGCTCTGGGTAGATCCAAAGCCAAGATTGATCTAGGCCATCTTAATTTCCCTCTTTAAATAAACTACATTCCACATGAATACCACACGTCAATACCATGGGCTGTTTTTATAGTTTATTATTATTTTATTTTATTATTTTTGTTTTTTATTGTATTTGGACCTAGTTAAAATGTTCATTACATTATGTCAATATTTTTATTTTATTTTATTTTATTTTTATTTTTTTGTAATTTTACATAGTCAAAATGTTAAATTGAGGTTCAAATGTAACAAATTTTTAATAACAACATTAATCTATTTTTCTATATATTAATACATACTACCCATGAATAATAAAAGAGTTGTAACATAAATAATATATAACAAAAAAACAATGTATTTTTGGAATAATAAAATAATTGTAACAAAAATAATATAGAACAAGAGAAAGTATCTATATTTGGATGTATGAAAATTTAGATACATTTTATTAAGTAAAATTTTAAAAGAATAATGGTTATAAACATTTAAAAATAATTATTTTAAATAATTGTTTTAGATATGTATTATTTATGAGAGGGATCAATTCTCTTTTTACTCTAAAAGAGGTTTTCATATCAAGACATATGATCTCTCTTGGCTCTTGGTAGATCCAAAGTCAAGACTGATCTAGGCCATCTTAATTTCCCTCTTTAAATAAAATAAATTCCACATGAATACCATAGGTCAATACCATGGGTTGTTTTTATAGTTTATTATTATTTTGTTATTTTTATTTTTATCTTTTATTGTATTTTGACCTAGTTAAAATGTTCATTACATTATGTCAATCTTTTTATTTAATTTACTTTTATTTTTATTTTTGTGTAATTTGACATAGTCAAAATGTTAAATTGAGGTTAAAAATCTAACAAAATTTTAATAACAACATTTTAACTTAAAAGTCACCAAAAATTAAATTCAATCTAACTTATTAAAAAGGAAAAAAAAAAAAAAACTAAAATTATAAAAAACTTTTTACTTGTGGATCTAATGGTCTAAAACATTTCAATCTTCTAACATTTGATCCAATGAATCAAACATGGACACAATAGCAAATAGGGGAGTTGTAAAAAAATTAACATTATAAAAAACTATTTACTTGTGGATCTAATGGCCTAAAATATTTCAATCAGCTAACATTTGATCCAATGACTCAAACATAAACACAGTGAAAACTAGAGGAGTTGTTTTCAAATAAAAACACCTTATAACATAAAAACACTAAAAAATTAAAAAAAAATATTTGTCCCTAATATGCCATACAAATTTATAATAGTACAAGTGTATATTCAAACACGACCAATGCCCTAACCGATCAAAAGATATGTATGCCTGCAATGGATTCCTTAGTTTCAAATATAGAGTTAGGTTTCTCTGTGTTTTCAGAAATGGATTTGAGTTTTTATTTAAATGAAATGAAGCTTATTAATATGAATATTATAATTGAAGTATTGGCATATTTTTTTTTAAGATTTTTTATTTTTTTTAATTATTATTATTATTATAAATTATTTAATTTATTTATATTATTTAATTTTAATTAGCTTTAAAAAATATTTCTATTAATTAAAATTATTAATAATAAAAAAATATAGATATTATTTCTTTTTATTAATAATATTATTTGTAATAAAAAAATTAATTTTATTAGCTATTTATTTCTATTTTCTTATATTTTAAATTTGTCTATATTTTAAATTATTTATATTATGGAATTAAAGTTGACTGTATTATTATTAAATTTAAGTCTTTCTTTTAATTAAAACAATATATTAATAATAATAAATTAAATGTATTGTTTATTTGTATCTATTTATCAACTACTTTTTATATTGTAAATATATTTATTATTAATATTATTGGTTCCAAATGAGTAAAATATGTTTTCTCCTTCAAAATATTTTATTTGTTTACCCTCTCACTTTATTCTAGAGTAATTTAAATTATTTTTCATTTGATGATTGTATTATTGAGAAACTTTATGAATATCATTTTATGAATATGAATTTGGGATGAGGGATTTAGTAAACAACTCTAAATATATTATCAAGCAAGAGTGTGCCATTGTCTTTGGAAAGGCTAATCCTTTTAAGAGAAACGTTAGCAAGTATGAGTTTGATGCCCTCAAATTTTTGAACAATAATAAGGATATTGTTGTTCTCAAAGTGGACAAGGGCAAAGTTGTGGTTATTTTAGACAAGGAAGATTACGAGAGATAAATGTTGGACCATATTTGCAACAACGTGAGCTTCAAAAAGCTTAATAAGGACTGCTTAAAAAATATCTATCAAAAGGTATCTCTAGTTATAAAGTCGAGTAGCACAGTTAGGTCCTTGAGCAATAAACTCATAAAAAATAACCCTATGACTCCTAGGATCTATGGACTTCCTAAGATCCATAAGGAGGGTACTTCCCTAAGACCCATTTTCAACACTATAGGAGAGCTGACATTTCCTCTTGCTAAGTATATAGCCTAGAAGCTAAAACCCCTTATTGGCCTTACAGAGTCCTATGTAAAAGACTCTTCATCATTTCTCAACAATTTAAATGGTTTAAGGTTTGATCCTCGGGATATTCTAGTGAGTTTCGATGTAGTCTGCCTTTACAATAATATCCTTATTAATGAGGCCCTTAACGTCATTAATCGCCTCACGGATCCTGATAATTTTAGATTGGTTGAAATGTGTCTTGCCTCCACTTTTTTTTAACTTTGAAAGGGAATTCTATGAAAAAAAATTTTGTGTTCCCATGGGTTCCCCCTTTTCCCTTGTTGTGGCTAATTTATTCATGGAGGATTTCCAATCTAAAGATTTGGCCTTGAGTAAATAAAAAAAAAATATCTGTAAGAGATTTGTGGATGACACTTGCATCATCTAGCCTCATGGTCGGGAAAATTTGGATGTCTTTCTCCAACATATTAATAATCAATCTAACTCCATAAAGTTTACTATGGAATGTGAAACCAATGGGTGTTTGCCTTTTCTTGATGTCCTTATTTCTAAGAAGGTTGATGCTTCATTATCAAACTAGATATTTTGGAATTAGAAAACTCATAGGGAGTAGTATCTTCATAAAGTTGGGTGTTCTCAACACGTTAGCTACTCATGCCTTTAGAGTTTCTCATGATATCCACCTATAAAGTGAAAAAAACCATATCCTTAATGTTTTTAGAAACAATGGCTATAAACTGCACCAATGTCTCAATGCTTTCCTTAAAGTTGCAAATGGTTCTAATATTAGAAGATAACCTAAAGATCAGATTTTTGGGGTTCACCTTCCTTTTATACAAGGATCCACAGATGATATTGTGAGGATCCTAAGAAAGCACAAGTTTCCCCCAACCTTTATACCCATGAGCACCATTAAAAGTTCACTTAGATATGTAAAAGACTCGGTGGACCATAAGAATAGGAAAGGTGTTTATATAATCATTTGTCCCTATGTAACACCCTACGTTGGTGAAACTCGCTACACAATAAATCAAAGGATTAACTTACATCAAACATGGGAGGACCCACTCCTCGGCCTTGGTATAAAATATGGAGAAGAAAAAACACCAAATATATATTGATGCTACTTGTGTCATTGCCATAATAGATCATTTTCATCGTTGTAAGCTATAGAAATTGAAAGAAAGCCATGCAATTTGAATTGGGAAGATGGCTAAAAGTTTACTTTCTTCTTGAGTTTATATTTTTCTCCTTTTCTTTATTCTTTAACCTCTCATTTTATTTTATTTTATTTTATGATTTTTTATTTATTTATTTTTATTTATCTTTTTTTCTCTAGTTATTCATATTCCATTAAAAAAATGATTCTTGACCTTTATTTGATTCATTTTAATTATAATAATTATTTTTTATTTAGTTTATTACGCCGTAAGGCGTATTTATTTGAAATCAACTTTGCTACCTGCTGATGTGTACAATTGGTGATCGTCAGATGTGTTGTTAGACGATTGAAGAAAGATGACCCGTAGATATAAAACAGTTAAAAAAACAAACATCACCCAAAACCTTAATATGGACACTCATTCGCTGAACCGCATTTGCTGCAGAGAAGGGGCAGGTGGAAGAATAAGGAGGTAGAGCTGCAGCCGCAGTTGGAAGAACCAGAAACAGTGGTAGTTATTTGTTTGAGATTGTCTTTTAAATCTCTTTCGTTTATTCATTGTTATCTATCTGATTTCCTGTTCTCTATTACAGTCAAGAACTGAAGAAATTTGCCGCTGAGCGAGTGCTGCTGACTGCTGTGTTGCCTGTGGGTGCTGCTGACTGCAGTCTGTTCCAGTTTCCTGTTCCAGTTTGCTTCTACTGCTGCTCACCGTTGTCAGGTATGGCGTTCATTAAACAGTGGGTTTTGATGTTATAATTCTTCTTTACCCGCTTAACAAGAGTACTGTTGTGTGCTATAGACTACTTATGGTGTGTCAGGCGATTAATGTATCAGTAAATTTATGGTTTGAAATATAATGCCGTTCCCTTATTAAATTGACATGAATCTGTAGATCCATTTCCTGAAACTGAAATTTTGAAACTTCCGAATAGGGTTCTTTACACTATCAAAACGTTTAGAATGACCTGGGTCATGCCAGTTATTTCTGGACCAATCATGTGACTGATGCACTGTTCATTCCGTGATCTATAAACACACAACCATTTCTTCTCTGTATATTCAGACTATCAAAGGTAGCCGTGAATGACCTGGGTCATGCCAATTATTTCTGGACCAGTCATGCCAATGATGCATTGTTCATTCCATGATCTATAAACACACAGCCATTTCTTCTACTTATGTAAGGACATAATCCTTATTTTGATTATACTGAAAGGCGTGCTTAAGGAGATACTCTTAGACCCAAAGTTTCTGTATATTCAGACTATCAAAGGTAGCCGTGATCAATTCCTCAAATAAAACAGAGTACTAAATTTATAATATTACCACATTCATCAAAATTTATCAACATTCCTCAACTTTTTTTTTTATTAGACTATGAAATTGCCTTATCTGGAGTGCCAATGCCTGTAGCTGTTGCCCTGCGTTAAGTTTCTCCTTTTCTAGCTGAGAGATTGCATGAGCATACCTATGCAAGCAGTAAAATTTCAACTAAACAATTAAAAACACACCTCAGAAGTATTATATACCTTAGCTACTTGTATGCCTTCAAATGTTGAAGCTGGGGCATTTTCAAATCCTCAGAAGTATTATATACAAACCATCATTCATATCCTCTGATTTCCATATTGCTAGGCATACTATCTGGAGTGCCAATGCCTGTACCTGTTGTTGTTCCTTAAGTTTCTCCTTTTCTAGCTGACAGATTGCATGAGCATACCTATGCAAGCAGTAAAATTTCAACTAAATAATTAAAAACACACCTCAGAAGTATTATATACCTTAGCTGCTTGTATGCCTTCAAATGTTGAAGCTGGGCATTTTCAAATGACCCTGGAAGCTTGTACTTGGAACTATAAATTCCCATATAATCAGTACCTCTGTCTAAGTTATCAGAGGCCTCTTCTTTACCAGCTGGGGATTTCTTACTGCAAGGTAAAAACTTGCATTGATGCAATTATACTTTTCTGAGTCTAGAATAACCTGGTGCTGCTCGATTAGACCCCACAAACAGCCAATAGCCTAACGTTCTGCTACCAATTGTTAGGCACAAATCAACAAATCCCCACTACTTCAATTACACACAGAGGAACAAAGGATCAAAGAAAAAAATACAAATAAGGAAGCCAAAACAATTTTTAAATCTATTCAATTCTTCTCTCTCTACTGCACACAGAGAACAAAAATTTACATGTATAAAAGCTTGATTCATATGCTAAGCAGCTGAGGAATATCTGAAATCCTTCCAAAGAAAAATATCCAAAAATACATACAATTCCAGAGAGGACTTTCGCTAAAAATTTCTGGGTTTTAATGAATTATAATAATATCCTAGCTACCACCTTGACTGTGTTGGGCACTAAAAGCTCGTTATTTTGATGGTACTGAAAGGTAAAAACTTGCATTGATGCAATTATGCTTTTCTGAGTCTCCTTTGGTGATGAGACAAAAGAATCCAATCAATGCTACAGCAAGAGGTATATGAAGTTCAAACATGCATCTTCGATTGAAACAGTAAATAAAGCCTTACCATTTGAAACTACATGTCTCACCTTCATTTATGTTTGCTGGTTTTTTATCCTTCTGTTCTCACTTCCGAGCTCGGCACTCTCTTTCATGTGTCTTGGTTTTCCACAGTGATAACAAGTGAGCCTTCCTTTTTTCGATTTTGATCCATCTCTTGACCTTCAACACCCTTGATGGTTTTAGTCAATTTCCTACCATGATCAACTAGAGTTAGGGCTTCTCCTCATTCATTAAATTGATTTATGTGACAGCTTCTCCTTCATTAAGAAACTGCTAATATCATCAAATTTCAGGGTCCATATAGGTGTCAAAGTGCTCATAGCAACAATCAAGTTCTCCCAACAATCCAGTAAGGAGCACATTAGTAAGATGGCTCTACAATTCCAGAGAGGACTTTTTGAAAGCCTTACCATTTGAAACTACATGTCTCACCTTCATTTATGTTTGCTGGTTTTTTATCCTTCTGTTCTCACTTCCGAGCTCGGCACTCTCTTTCATGTGTCTTGGTTTTCCACAGTGATAACAAGTGAGCCTTCCTTTTTTCGATTTTGATCCATCTCTTGACCTTCAACACCCTTGATGGTTTTAGTCAATTTCCTACCATGATCAACTAGAGTTAGGGCTTCTCCTCATTCATTAAATTGATTTATGTGACAGCTTCTCCTTCATTAAGAAACTGCTAATATCATCAAATTTCAGGGTCCATATAGGTGTCAAAGTGCTCATAGCAACAATCAAGTTCTCCCAACAATCCAGTAAGGAGCACATTAGTAAGATGGCTCTACAATTCCAGAGAGGACTTTTTGAAAGCCTTACCATTTGAAACTACATGTCTCACCTTCATTTATGTTTGCTGGTTTTTTATCCTTCTGTTCTCACTTCCGAGCTCGGCACTCTCTTTCATGTGTCTTGGTTTTCCACAGTGATAACAAGTGAGCCTTCCTTTTTTCGATTTTGATCCATCTCTTGACCTTCAACACCCTTGATGGTTTTAGTCAATTTCCTACCATGATCAACTAGAGTTAGGGCTTCTCCTCATTCATTAAATTGATTTATGTGACAGCTCCTCCTTCATTAAGAAACTGCTAATATCATCAAATTTCAGGGTCCATATAGGTGTCAAAGTGCTCATAGCAACAATCAAGTTCTCCCAACAATCCAGTAAGGAGCACATTAGTAAGATGGCTCTACAATTCCAGAGAGGACTTTTTGAACTCATTCCACTACTTCACTATTGAAGCACCCTCTTTTATCTTGAGGTTTTATAATTTCTTCATTAAGAAAACCTTATTCGATGCCATGCAACTATTGAAATAGACCTTCAGCTGCCTTCTCTTCATCCACATTAAGTAGGCATTCTTTGCTAAATACTGACGAATTGTGGCAATCTTCAAAATTAGTATATCCTCCACGATTTCCATAGAGAAATATTAGCCCTGTTTAATTTCTCCATGTCACTCAGTTGTGCTGTCTCCATTTCTCCATGTCAGTCAGTGCTGTTGTTTCCATGCTCAACAGAACCCAACTCAAAGAATAACCTGGTGTTGCTCGATTAGACCCCACAAACAACCAATAGCCTAACGTTCTACTACCAATTGTCAGGCACAAATCAACAGATCCCCACTACTTCAATTACACACAGAGGAACAAAGGATCAGAGAAAAAAATACAAATAAGGTAGCCAAAACAGTTTTTAAATCTATTCAATTCTTCTCTCTCTACTGCACACAAAGAACAAAAATTTACATGTATAAAAGCTTGATTCATATGCTGAGCAGCTGAGGCATATCTTAAATCCTTCCAAAGAAAAATATCCAAAAATACATACAATTCCAGAGAGGACTTTCGCTAGAAATTTCTGGGTTTTAATGAATTATAATAATATCCTAGCTACCACCTTGACTGTGCTGGGCACTAAAAGCTCGTTATTTTGATGGTACTGAAAGGTAAAAACTTGCATTGATGCAATTATACTTTTCTGAGTCTCCTTTGGTGATGAGACAACAGAATCCAATCAATGCTACAGCAAGAGGTATATGAAGTTCAAACATGCATCTTCCATTGAAACAGTAAATAAAGCCTTACCATTTGAAACTACATGTCTCACCTTCATTTATGTTTGCTGGTTTTTTAAAACACACCTCAGAAGTATTATATACCTTAGCTGCTTGTATGCCTTCAAATGTTGAAGCTGGGGCATTTTCAAATCCTCAGAAGTATTATATACAAACCATCATTCATATCCTCTGCTTTCCATATTGCTAGGCATACTATCTGGAGTGCCAATGCCTGTACCTGTTGTCGTGCCTTAAGTTTCTCCTTTTCTAGCTGACAGATTGCATGAGCATACCTATGCAAGCAGTAAAATTTCAACTAAACAATTATTATCACACCTCAGAAGTATTATTTACGTTAGCTGCTTGTATGCCTTCAAATGTTGAAGCTAGGGCATTTTCAAATGACGCTGGAAGCTTGTACTTGGAACTATAAATTCCCATATAATCAATACCTTTGTCTAAGTTATCAGAGGCCTCTTCTTTACTAGCTGGGGATTTCTTACTGCAAGGTAAAAACTTGCATTGATGCAATTATACTTTTCTGAGTCTCCTTTGGTGATGAGAGAACATAATCCAATCAATGCTACAACAATAGGTATATGAAGTTCAAACATGCATCTTCCATTGAAACAGTAAATAAAGCCTTACCATTTGAAACTACATGTCTCACCTTCATTTATGTTTGCTGGTTTTTTATCCTTCTGTTCTCACTTCCGAGCTCGGCACTCTCTTTCATGTGTCTTCGTTTTCCACAGTGATAACAAGTGAGCCTTCCTTTTTTCGATTTTGATCCATCTCTTGACCTTCAACACCCTTGATGGTTTTATTCAATTTCCTACCATGATCAACTAGAGTTAGGGCTTCTCCTCATTCATTAAATTGATTTATGTGGCAGCTCCTCCTTCATTAAGAAACTGCTAATATCATCAAATTTCAGGGTCCATATAGCTGTCGAAGTGCTCATAGCAAAAATCAAGTTCTCCCAACAATCCACTAAGGAGCACATTAGTAAGATGACTCTAATCTCAACATCCAAAATGATTTTAACATAGGCGAACTGGCTGGTAATTACATTGAACTCATTCCACTGCTTCACTATTGAAGCATCCTCTTTTATCTTGAGGTTTTATAATTTCTTCATTAAGAAAACCTTATTTGATGCCATGCAACTTTTGCAATAGACCTTCAGCTGCCTTCTCTTCATCCACATTAAGTAGGCATTCTTTGCTAAATACTGACGAATTGTGGCAATATTCAAAATTAGTATATCCTCCACGATTTCCATAGAGAAATATTAGCCCTGTTTAATTTCTCCATGTCACCAGTTGTGTTGTCTCCATTTCTCCATGTCACTCAGTGCTGCTGTTTCCATGCTCAACAGAACCCAACTCAAAGAATAACCTGGTGCTGCTCGATTAGACCCCACAAACAGCCAATAGCCTAACGTTCTGCTACCAATTGTCAGGCACAAATCAACAGATCCCCACTACTTCAATTACACACAGAGGAACAAAGGATCAGAGAAAAAAATGCAAATAAGGTAGCCAAAACAGTTTTTAAATCTATTCAATTCTTCTCTCTCTACTGCACACAGAGAACAAAAATTTACATGTATAAAAGCTTGATTCATATGCTGAGCAGCTGAGGCATATCTTAAATCCTTCCAAAGAAAAATATCCAAAAATACATACAATTCCAGAGAGGACTTTCGCTAGAAATTTTTGGGTGTTAATGAATTATAATAATATCCTAGCTACCACCTTCACTGTGTTGGGCACTAAAAGCTTAGTCTTCACCAATAAAGAATTAGAAGTAGAACTGCTTTCAGCGATTTCTAGAGACTGCTCGAATTTAGCCATGGAGAATATATACACTTTTAATTAATTACACGAGACATGAATTGATGAAAAAACATCAATTTCATAGATTTTTATAATGTCAAAAACCTAAGTTTTGTTTTCATTGTTCAAAACCTAAGTTATGCACTGTACCTTCCTCTACGAATTCCATATCTAATTTATTGGATATCCACTTAACTAAAGCAAAATAAGCAATTTCTATGTCTGCAGGATCATCTATATCATCTTTATCATCTTGTTCAGCATCACGTTGATGTCTACAAATCAATTGTATGCCCCAAGTAGATAATAGATATGTGAAAGATGTGGAAGAAGTTGGACCATCACACTAATTGAAGGAAATGAGTACATCACAAATGATATCCCTGAGATAGATGGTGTAGATGACCCATCCTCTTCCATTGTTGAGGCACCACTCTCTCTAGCCATCAGATGAGAGAATAAGGAAAAAGGTGGCTAAAATTTAACACTCACTTGACTGAGTACAATTTCAAGAGCATTAGATTTCTGTTTATTGGTATACTCCTATCCACTAATTCAATAATAACTTGTTCTTCCCCATCTTAACCCAAAACAACCGTCCTATGCTCTGTTTTATTTTAACCCTTCTGTTTTATTTTAACCTTCTTTCTGGTCTGTCCAATTGTCTTCATTTGTTTTGGGAAGACACATTCATAGGTGCAGGGTATTAAAACAAGGGATCCATATCTGTCCTCCAAGAACTATTGACTTGGGAGAACCTTTTGTTCTACTTATGTAAGGACGTAATCGTCAATTTATACTGTTCATTCAGTGATAGGCAGATCATTCCGACCTGCTAAAGCTGGCAGAACATTCTGCCTCCATAAAATATTTGGCAAACAAATGTTGAGGTCCAACCTACGTAGCAAACAAAAATCCGAAACTTTTAGTCAATCAAAGTCAATTTATACTGTTCATTTAGTGATAGGAAGATCATTCCGACCTGCTAAAGCTGGCAGAACAGTAAAGTTGGATGCCTGCTCAGTGAAGGTTCATGGCTTTTTGTCGGCCTTTGTAATGTTGTCAAGGTAATTTAACACGCTTAGCCTTAGCCTCAAAATTGATTTAAACAGAATGAATTCCATAAGTTAACACGTGTATCTACTGTGCAGGTTTTTAATACTGTCAACTTGACAAAGCTATTATTAGACGGCCCTAAGGGACAAGTCCATGCCCTGGCAATTGCAAATCAAACTATTTTCGCTGGAACACATGTAACGAAACTCCTGCCTTGCCTTGCCTTGCCTTTCCTTTCTATAATCACGTGTCATGAGTTTTGCTCCATCAAGTTAAATATAGGTAACGATTTTATTGAATTATTAGCCCTGCTGATTTGTGTATTTAATTTCCATAACACAGGATGGCACTATTCTGGCATGGAAGTTTAGTTCTGCAACCAATACATTTGACCCTGCAGCTTCCCTCACAGGGCATATGTTGCCTGTTATCTCATTAGTCTCAGAGAAAGACAGATTGTACTCTGCTTCCATGGACCACACAATAAGAGTAAGTTTCTTTATTTTTTGCAAATACTTTTATTTGTTTACAAATCAAGAGAATTTGTTGTTTTCCTTGTTCAATTTAGAAATAACAGTACTCCTAATAAATATTGATGTTTTCCATGAACATGCAATTCAAGAAAAGTATATCTTAGATTCAGATGATTTTATTTTATATTTGACATTGTATGATGATTTTATATTTGACATTGTCTAAATAAATTCACAGGTTTGGGACTTGAGAACTTTTCAATGTATACAAACCTTGAGAGATCACACGTCAGTTCTGATGTCTCTTCTCTGCTGGGACCAATTTCTCTTGTCGTGCTCTTTAGATGGCAAAGTGAAGGTGAGGAAGGTTTCTTGATATATATATCATCACATCTATCTAGAAATAAGGTGTCCAAAGCTCATTCGAGGTTTTCACTTCATTTTTAAATTGAAGGTCTGGGCTGCTGCATCAACTGGAGCCTTTGAAGTGATTTACACTCATATTGAAGAACATTTACGTTATCTATATCCTTAGTGTCTACAATTGTTGTATGCATTTTCTAATTAGAAGTTAACTTATGGAAAAATATGTTCACTGAGCTGCAATGCAATATTGTCTCTTTTTTAAAGTCGTTTGTCCTCTGTCTATGATTTATCAACCAAGCTACATTGCTCTGCGCTTCCAAGGTAGCCTTAGGATTTGAAATCAGAGATGGGTAACAAAAGACTTAATCAAGAAGATGTCAATGAAACCTGATGCTAATGTATGGGGTTCTCTGCTTTTTTCATGTAGATTTCATGACAATGCAGATCTAGGAGAATGCATGGCAGATTTCCTTTTTCAATTGAACCCTCAAAATTACTGCCCTTATGTACTTCTTTCAAACATTTATGCTTCTTCTGGCAAGTGGAATGGCGTTCAAAGGGTGCGAAAAATGATGAAGGAAAAAAGGGTAAACAATACTCCTAGATATCCCCTTACCATCTTCTTTCTTAAACAGGGCACAGATATCCCCTTAGGCAGCCACAGCAAAGTTGGATGCCTTCTCAGTGAAGGTTCATGGCTTTTTGTCGACCTTTGTAATGCTGTCAAGGTAATTTAACACGCTTAGCCTTAGCCTCAAAATTGATTTAAACAGAATGAATTCCATAAGTTAACACGTGTATCTACTTTGCAGGTTTTTAATACTGTCAGCTTGACAGAGCTATTATTAGACAGCCCTAAGGGACAAGTCCATGCCCTGGCAATCGCAAATCAAACTATTTTCGCTGGAACACATGTAACGAAACTCCTGCCTTGCCTTGCCTTGCCTTTCCTTGCCTTGCCTTTCTATAATCACGTGTCATGAGTTTTTCTCTATCAAGTTAAATATAGGTAATGATTTTATTGAATTATATAGCCCTGCTGATTTGTGTTTTTACTTTCCATACCACAAGATGGCACTATTCTGGCATGGAAGTTTAATTCTGCAACCAATACATTTGACCCTGCAGCTTCCCTCACAGGGCATATGTTGCCTGTTATCTCATTAGTCTCAGAGAAAGACAGATTGTACTCTGCTTCCATGGACCGCACAATAAGAGTAAGTTTCTTTATTTTTTTCAAATACTTTTATTTGTTTACAAATCAAGAGAATTTGTTGTTTTCCTTGTTCAATTTAGAAATAACAGTACTCCTAATAATTGAACAATAACAGTACTCCTAATAAATATTGATGTTTTCCATGAACTTGCAATTCAAGAAAAGTATATCTTAGATTCAGATGATTTTATTTTATATTTGACATTGTATGATGATTTTATATTTGACATTGTCTAAATAAATTCACAGGTTTGGGACTTGAGAACTTTTCAATGTTTTAAATTGAAGGTCTGGGCTGCTGCATCAACTGGAGCCTTCCTTTGTCAACTTCATGCTCATATTTGATGCTATATCTTCATATACGTATTTTCTGCAAGTCTTGATGTAATTTCTGAACATTTACATGTGACTGTTGCCTGTTTCCTTACGACGTTTCCTTTGCAACATTAGGTGCAATTGCTAGTTATAAGTATTTTTCTGTGTTAGTCAGTTGCTTGGATCTTAACCTTTATGTATCCTTGCGATTCCTTAATGTCCGAGTCTGACCATGTTTTTGTTCATTCCCTTTTAATTTTATTATTTATTTTTATTTCCAAAATTTGCATTCTAAATTATTCTGGCTTAATGCATAATATTTACTTGATTAAAACTAGTTGTTAAGTTGATAGTGACAAATCAATTTCCCTTATTGATGTTCAATTAAATTTCTTATTATTCATCTTTAATTTATTTATTTATTTCTTTATGGATTTATTGATTTAATTATTTATTCAATTTAACTTACTAATTAATTTATTTTTATTTTATTATTTTTTTCATTAATTCTTCATTTACTTTATTTTATAAATTTTAGAATTAATTGTTTTGATTATTTATGTTTGAGTAAAATACTATTTTTTTTATTTTATTAATTGTTTTAGTATTTTGATTGTATTTTGATTTAAGTTTGATGATTTATTATAAGGTTTAAGTTTTTAGAACTATTTGTTTAGATTATTCAAATTTTGACTATAATATTATTTTTATTTATTTATTTATTGTTTTGTTGTGTTAGGTTTGGCTTATAAAACTTCATTATAGATATTCATTTCATTAAAAAAATTTCCTTTTAAATAATTAATTTTCTTAAATCAAGATTAACAACTATATTCTCCAATTTATTTTCTTATATTATAATATTATATAATAATATTTATTTCATTAAATCTATGTGACATACATAATTTTATTTTTTTTACTTAAAACCTATGGATAAAAATACTAACCTTATTATGAATCAATTAATCATATTACACCTAATATTACACCTCCATATAGTTCGAAAGCCCATGACTTAAAGTAAGATTCCAGACTTGAATATTATATGGTTAAACTAATGCCTATAAACATTAACCTTTGTCATGGTACTTTTATCGTTTCATATGTTATGTGTTAGAGGTCTATACATAAAATTGCTCCGGCTTCTAACATACGGTTATATCATGGTCTTTTAACGTTCACCAACCCACATCATATGTTAACCGGAATCTTGTTTCAAACGAGGCTTTGCTGGCATGTATTTGTTATTAAATGCAGTAGGTACCAACGATTAAATTCTGGAACAGGTGTAATATATCCCATGATATTGTGCAGATTTCAATGGTACTTGATCTTTAGATCCTCGCCATTGATTTTAGAAGATCCACGGTTCATATTTTAGGTGGGAGTTCACTTGTTATCCCCGCCAACCCTGGGTGATTTTTCGCCATTCGTTGTTGCTCTGTGTTGGTTCGCCTTCACTGTTCTATGAGATTTTTCTCCCATAGCAAGGATTTGATCTTTGGCTCTGTTGAACTGTATGTTCATCCTGAATCCGAAGTTAATCCCATTGCGAGGAGCTCTGAGGTTTCAGTACGAAAGGGAGGGGGTCCTCTCTTCAACCGTTGGAGCGTTTCCAGTGGTGTTCAACCTCTCTCTTAGGACAAACCCACACATTCTTCCACAACTCCTTTCTTCGCTCAGGTAATCACTTCAGAACTCAAAGCTTTGATCTACTTTATCTCATGGTTTTTTGAGTTACAGAGTACTGTCTCCTTGACAGCTTATCTGTGCATAACTTCTAATATTTTTCTTGATGTTGAAGGGTTCCAGTACCCGGAATTCCACAGCGAAAAATCTTTTACAACTATACTTCATTTTCATGTTCGTTGCTTCGTTGTGTATCATAGTTCTTCTTTTATAAATACGCATTGCATTTTAAAGCCTTCTCATTTGATTTCTCGTGGTTATTTATGACAAGTCCGTTCTTCCACTGGTTGTTAAGTTATTCAACTTCGTATGGTCAATTGGAATTACCAACTACACTCAGTTTGCGGATAATGTGACTAGTTCCTTCCAGGTACTTCAATGCTTACACAACATTCGAGTTATCTTAACTCTCTCGGGCGTACTCCTAATTTTTCATGAGGGTTTTATTTACCCAGTCACAGATTTTCTTAGGAAGTTTTATAATGGCTTGAATTCCTTGTTTAGTTTTTTTTCTTTTGTAGAATTGTAAAAATTCGAGACAAAATCCAGCGAAATCCTTGAGGCTTTGGTAGTATCTCTCTTACTATCTTTGCTGTAAAAATTTCACCAAGCTTAAGTTGTAAAGATTTTACTGTGGCTTCTCTTTATTAGATTTCGGTCCTCACTGAGTTTGTAATTATAAAAAGACTACTGTAAATTCTTCTTTTGGAAAAAATGTGATTCATTTGGACAGTATGTATTAATCTTTTATGTGTAGTAACCTTCTAATGTTTAATGGAAAGTATGTTAGTTTTCTTGCAAAAATTTAGAACATCAGTTCTAAATTTTCGATGTGTTTACCTTATTTAATTTATTTGAATTGATAAACATGTATAAATGCTCGACCTTGAGGTCTTAACTCTACTTATTTAGAAATAATTAGTTTACTGTCTTCATAGTAGTTAAAATCTCCAGTTTACATAACTTTTTGTCTATTTCTTTTTATAGTAAGGAAAATATTTCGGCGACTGGACCACCTATAGTCTATCTGTGTATAGTTAGTTTAAGAAGGAAACACGTGGTAGGATGGGTTTCATCCCCGCGCCCAGAATCGAAAGCTCGCTCGGTATTAGATGTTTAAACCATATTCTTTTTAAATGTGCTAACTCCCTTGCACAACAGTTTATTCATGTAATAATTGTTCCTATACTCATTAAATTTGTTTGTACTAGAAAATCTTATCCTTCTGTGCTAAAACTCTTGTTGACCATCTGTCATATAAACGATCTTTCTAGCAAGAAGCTTTCTATGTGCAGTTATCTACTTTTCTTGAATTTGGTTCTATCTTTAATATTTATCTGTTGTAGTTTTTTAAGTAACATACAGACCATAAAATATTTCTCTTATATAATTTTACATAGAACAAAACCTACAGATAATATAGAAAACAAACAAAGAGTTTAGCAAGTACTTACTAAGTTATCTACATTTGAACACTGGTCAATTTTCCATAAATAAAGATAAAGTTAAAAATATAAACAACTCTCTCTTGAAATTAAACAACACTTAACTATGTATAGATAGCCTGTCAACAATATTCCAGTCCAGATAATTTTAAATTAACAGTACTTATCTGAAAGTGTAATTGGCTGTTGGTATCCACCTAACCTTCAAGAGAGGCTATTACATCCTCCTCTTTCCCCCGTGCTCCACCTCAAGAGGTATAGGTTGACAGTAGATTTTTTGTTGTCACCTCAGGACTCCAAGTCCATTCAATGCTAGAAAACTTGAGGAATTTCTGAGTGATTTCCACTGGTTTCTACCAGCTCAAAAATTCTCACTCTTTCCTTATCCCATGAACAAAACCCCTATTGCTCACTAGGATGAATCTCTGATCCCCACAGGAGCGAGTAACTATTCAAACTATCTAACCACCTTTGAGTTATTGGAAAACATTTACCATCAGCCTTTTTAATTTTACTTTCCATAACTAAATTTTTTTATTATTGACAATTAAAATGGAAAATAACATTTTCCAGCAAAATATTATTTGTCTCAGTCTTTTTTCCTGAAACAAATAATAAAAGTAATTTACCTAGTTATGAATTAGTTAACAGTAAATGCAGCTGTCGCAACTTCCCCCTGGAAGTAACACTGTCCTCGGTGTTTTACTCCAGCTCAGCAGATAGCTCTGGGTAAGCCTTGCGCACAAACCCTTCATCCTCCCGAATACCCTCATCCGGGCCAAAGTGCTTCCACTGCACTTTAACCTGGGTGATGACTCGCTTTGGAAGCATTATTTCTCTCCAGTCAAGTACATGTTGCGGATCGACCAGAAACTCATCTTCCAGCTCTACCTGCAAACAATAAATTTCCTTATTAAATTCTCATACAAAAATCGTATTTCAAGTTAGGATTTTTAATTCTATCCTACTTGTATATTTTGCCAATGAATTATGTGCTTCAAATCATGCACATAACGCTTCAACAGGGACACATGAAATGCATTTTGTACTTGAATGTGACTGGGTAAAGGCAGTCGATAGGACATACGTCATACCCTTTCCAAAATTTGGAAGGGTCCATAGAACCTTGGAGCCAACTTGGCACAAGAGTTCCACCATAAAGTACTCTTCTTGGGTTCGATCCTCACATACACATGGTCTCCCACTTCAAATTCCTGATAATTCTTCTTCTTATCTTCATAGATCCTTTTCCGATCTTTTCTAGCCTTCAAATTTTGTGTTATCTTTTTTACTTTTGATACCATCTGAGCCAGAATTTATGGTCCCAACATTAATTTTGTTTCGGGACTGCTCCAATTTATGGGTGTGCGACACTGCCTCCCATATAGGACTTGAAAAGGACTCATCTTAAGGGAAACTTGATAGCCATTGTTGTAAGCAAATTCAACCAGATGCAAATAGTCTTCCCATTTGGTTGGTTGCTGCACCATGTACATGCACAACATGTCTTCCAACACTTGGTTTACTCGCTCTGTTTGACCATTTGTCTAGGTATGATCAGCTGTACTAAGGTTTATTTGGGTCCCCAGACCTGTAAACAGAGTCTTCCAAAATGCTGATGTAAACTTTACACCCCTGTCAGAGGTAACTATCTTCGGAATACCACGCAGCCTCAAAATTTCTCTCATGAAGATGTCTGATATTTGTATAGTCTTGTAAGTAGACTACATTGGTATAAAATGTGCATATTTACTCATTCTATCCAGTACCACCATGATGGATTCATTGTGATTTTTTGACCGCGGTAAACCTATAATGAAGTCCAAGGATATGACTTCCTACTTCCATTCAGGTACCAGTATGAGCTGCAACAATCTTGTAGGATGTTGATGCTCCACCTTCACCTGCTCACATTCCAAACATTTATTTAGATATTCAACAATATTTTTACACATACCAGACCAGAAATATACTTTCCTAAAAGCTCTTAATATTTTCTGGTACCCTGGGTGACTCACATAATTAATTATATGGTATTCATCCATGATCAGCTCTTTTAGGTCCACATGGTTTGGCACATACACCTTTTCTCTAAAGGTTAGCATATGTTCATTATTTACTCTATATTCAGAAGTATTTCCTTGCTTTCTGGTCTCGTCCATTTGCTACCATAGGAATTGACATTCTATATCTTTTTGTGCTTCTTCTTTTACGTGATCTAAGAATTTACTTTCAAGATGATTGTAATAAAGCTCAAAAACATAATCTATTTTTCTGCTTAAAGCATCAGCTACTCGATTTTCCTTACCTTTCATGTGCTGGATGTCCATATCAAACACACTTAGAAAGGAATTCCATCTTGCCTATCTAGAGTTTAAATCATCTTGTTTGAATTAACTAGTCAAGTTGCTATGAACTCTATTAAGCACAAACTTCCCCCCCAACAAGTAGTGTCTCCATACCAGGAGTACATGTACCACTGTTGTTAATTCTAGATTTTAGGCTGAGTACCTTTGTTTATGTTCCTTCAAATTTCTTGACTCATATGCCACTATTTTTCCTTCTTGAGATAAAACTACCCCAACACTCTCTTTACCTTCATCTGTACAAACTTCAAATTATTTGTTGGGGTCAACTACCCTTAACATTGGTGCAGTGGTCAAAATCTGTTTCAACTTTTCAAAGTCATTATCACACTCAACATTCCACTTAAATACTTTTCCTTTTCTCTGTAAGGAGGTAATGGGAAAATAAATTCTTGAAAATCTCTCAATAGATCCCAAATAGTACCCAACTAATCCCATAAAGGATCGAATATCTCCCACATTCTTGGGTACTCGCCATTTCATGATTGTCTTGATTTTCTCTAGATCGATAGAAATCCCTTCTGCTGAAATGACATGGCCTAAATACTGGATTTCTGTTTTAAAGAAATCACATTTTCTGAACTTAGCATACAACTAGTGTTTTCTTAGCATTTCCAGCACAATTCTTGAAGGCTCCTTATGTTCTTCCTAGTGTTTAGAATAGATTAAAATCTCATCTATGAATATAGGTACAAAATTATCTAGAAAAAGATGAAATATAACATGCATTAACCTCATAAAGGATGTTGGTGCATTTTTTAACCCAAAGGGTAACATCACAAATTCATAATGCCCGTACCTACTACAACAAGCAGCCTTGTGGATGTCTTCATCCTTGATTCGAATATGGTGATATCCAGATCTTAAATCGATTTTAGAAAGTATTGTGGCCCCCTTCACTTGATCAAACAAATCATCAATTTTGGGTAGAGGATATTTATTCTTAACTGACAACTTGTTAAGATGTCTATAATCAATGCAATTTCGCATGGTTCCATCCTTCTTCTTCACGAACAACACTGGTGCTCCCCAAGGGGACACACCTGGATGAATATACCCTTTGTCCAACAGTTCTTGTAACTGCATTTTTAATTCAGTTAATTGTGGAACACTCATTTTGTAAGGATCCCTTGACATAGGAGATGCTCCTAGCATTAACTCTATGGTGAAATCAATATCTCTCCTTGGTCGTAATCCATGAATATTTTATGGAAAAACATCCATAAAATCATGTACTACTGGTATGTTTTCCATCATAAGTGATTTTTCCTTGGAATTAGCATATCCCACATGAATATCATATATCTGACATCCCTTTCTCATACATTTATGCATTTTGGATACAGTAATTCGAAGTAGTTGTAGCGGCTTCTTAATTCCCTGGATCTCCTTACGTGTTCCATCTTTCATTTTGTAATAAATGATCTTTTCCTTGTAGTCCACTCAGGTCCAATATTTTTCTAGCAAATCCATTCCCAGAAAAACATCATAGGAGGCTAATGGCAGTATGTTTAGATCCCCATTTAACTATTGTTCTGTAATTTATAATGTTTATTTTGGTGTCTTGGCAGTTACCTTTCGTTTTGCTCCTGTGGCTAGCTTTACCAGCCACGAGTTTTTGAATTTCTATTCTTTTAATTTACATATTTCCACTATTTTGGACTGACATAACTTAGACTTGCACGTGCGTCTACCAAAACGGAAACATATTCAAATAGTAATTTACCTTCTAACTCAATCATTGTTGGCTGATGATATTCTTATCGATCCTCCAACGTCTTGTTGATACGAGGAATGTTTCATGTGACATCGCCTATTGTAGAAGCCTGTTGTAGATTTTCAACTGTGTCATTTCTTGCTCGTTGTGGGCAGTTTTTATAGTAGTGTGCCTCACCACACTCCCAACACTGCAGAGGTGGCTTGGTCACCTACCCTTGCTTAGGTTTGCTGGATGCTTCTGTAGGATTCCCTTCTACTAGCCATCAGGTTCTTTGATGATTTCTTCCAAATTGTTTACTGACAAAACATTGTGTAAGATTCTTAAAGTTAGTGCTTTTGGTGCCTTTGAAGTTTGAGCTGTTTTTCTATCCTTTTCTTGGCTACCAAATTTTTCGAACCTCTCCTTTAGCCTTGTACTGCTGATAGAAAATTTGTGCCTTACGAATGGCTTCATCCATGGTTCTGGGATTTACAAATTCAATTCACTCTTTCATATGTGTTGGCAAGCTGCTTAGAAATATTTTCACCTTAGCCTTTTCCTCTAGAAGGTATGGAACATATCGTACGTGGGAGGTGAAATTTGTGATGTACTCATCCATAGTCATCTATCCTAGCTTCAAGTCATGAAACTCTTTAGCTTTATCATTATAGAAACTTTCTGTTAAATACTTGTCTTTGAAATATTGCTGGAACGATTCCCAAGTAACATCTTAGTCCTCAATGCTGCGAACATTCTTCACTTCTTCCCACCACAAAGTGGCTTTCTCTTTTAACTGATATATGGCCAATCTGACCTTCAGGTTGTTGCTATACTCGTACACCTGAAAATATTTGTTCATATTTATCAACCATGGTTCTACCACTTCCTCAGCTTCACAATCAAATGTTGGTGGTTTTAATTTTCGGAACTCCCCCTGAAGTTCCACTTTTTGCTTCTTAACTTCTTGTTGATATGACAATTTTCCAGACTCTACTTCATTATAGTTTTTGCTCTTATTTCTTTGCAGAGAAGGGATTATTTCCACTCTATCAGTGGTGTGGTCCCTTGTTTTTCATTCATCATCGTCTTGCATGTTCATATCAGCACTGGGGTGTCCCATTTCTTGATTTTTCTTATCTGACAACCTCTTAATTATCTTTTCTTTCTCTTTCATTAATTGTTCAGTATCCTTTCGAACTGGCACAATATCTTACTGTAGTTGCTATCCTGTATTCAACAATATGATGGTTTGATGTTGCTCTTCCTCCAACAATCTACTTGTTTTCTGGTGTTGATCCACACTCAGCTGAACCCACATCTCAGGGCTTACTACAAGTTGTGTTTGGGGATCCCTGGTGTCCTGGGGTGGTTGTTGCGTTGGTCCCCTTCTCATGATTTTTCCTATTATGCTTCTATTATGTGCATCAGTATACACACAGCATAAAAATATTAGTTGACACTTAGGGTCCCAGTGTATGAATGCTCCTCTGGTACCACTTGTGACATACATAATTTTTTTTTTTTTACTTTGAACCTATGGATAAAAATACTAACCTTATTATATATCAATTAATCATATTACATCTCCATATAGTTCTGAATCCCATGGCTTAATGTAAGAATCCAGACTTGAATATTATATGGTTAAACTAACACTTATAAACATTAACCTTTGTCATTGTACTTTTATTGTTTCATATGTTATGTGTTAGAGGTCTATACATAAAATTCCTCTGGATTATGAGATATGTTTATATCACATTATTTTAATGTTCACCAACCCACAGCATATATTAACCCGAATCTTATTTCAAACTAGGCTTCGCTGGCATGTACTCGTGATTAAATGCAGTAGGTACCAATGATTAAATTATGGAACAGGTGTTATAGCTCCCGTGATATTGTGTGGATTTTAATGGTACTTGATCTTTAGATCCTCGCCGTTAATTTTAGAATATCGACGGTTCACATTTTAGGTGGGAGTCGACTTGGTATCCTCGCCAACCCTAGGTGGTTTTCCGATATTTGTTGTTGCTCCGTGTCGATCCACCTACACTGTTCTCTAATATTTTTCTCCCACAACAAGGGTTTGAGCTCCGGCTCTGCTGAACTGTATATTCATCTCGAATCCGGAGTTAATCTCATGGCGAGGGGTTCTGAGGTTGTAGTATGGTATGGATGGGGTCATCTCTTCAACCGTTGGGGCGTTTCCGGTGGTGTTCAACCTCTGTCTTAGGAAAATCCCATGCATTCTTCCACATCTCCTTTATTCATTCAGGAAATCACTTCAGAACTCAAAGATTTGATCTACTTTATCTCATGGTTTTCCGAGTTATAGAGTATTATCTCCTTGACAGCTTCTCTCTGCATAAATTATAATTTTTTTTCTTGATGTTGAAGGGTTCCAGTACCCGGAATGCCACAACAAAAAATATTTTACAAGTATACTTGATTTTCATGTTCGACTCTTCGTTTTGTATCACAGTTCTTCTTTTATAGATACGCATTGCATTTTAAAACCGTCTCTTTCAATTTTTCATGGTTATTGATGAAAATTCGGTTCTTCCACTGGTTGTTAAGTTATTCAACTTTGTATGGTCAATTGGAATTACCAGCTACCCTCGTTTCATGGCTAATGTGACTAGCTCCTTCCAGCTACTTCAAAGCTTGCACACCATTCCAATTATCTTAATTGTCTCGGGTGTACTCCTAATTTCTCATTAGTGTTTTATTTACCCTATCACAACTCTACTTAGGAAGTTTTATAATGTCTTGAATACCTTGTTTAAGTTTCATTATTTTTTGAGAATTGTAAAAATTCGAGACAAAATTCGGCCAAATCCTTGAGGCTCGGATAGTCTCTCTCTTACTATCTTTGCAGCAAAAATTTCACTGAGCTTAAGTTGTAAATATTTTACTGTGGCTTCTCTTTATTAGATTTTTATCCTTACCAAGTTTGTAATTATAATAAGACTACCATAAATTCTTCTTTTGGAAATTCTTGCAACAATTCAGAACATCAGTTCTAAATTTTCGATGTGTTTTCCTTCTTTAATTTATTTGAATTGATAAAAATGTATAAAGGCTCAACCTTTAGGTCTTAACTCTTCTTATTTAGAAATAATTATCTTATTCTCTTCATAGTAGTTAGAATCTCCAGTTTACATAACTTTTTGTCCGCTCCAAGAAAGAAACTCTAACCTAGTAGCTAGGGTTTGAAACTTTGATAAGGAAACTTGCAGCTTTGCCTTCTAGTTTAGCAATGGCAGCTTCCTCGGGGGGGCAGCCGAATCCCTCCTATCGTAATGTTACCAACGGAGATCACTCTATGAGAAAGCAGCAACCTAGAACTTCTCAACAATGAATAAATCTTGTTTTGGAAATAGAATGGCAAGCAAAAAAAAGAGGGGAAATGTTTGCCAAGAGCAATGAAAAAGCCAAGATTTTTCATACCTGCATCTAATTTAGATGAATACAGAGGCTATATGAAGAACCACACATTAATCTGTAAGTTTATTGGTATTTCGCCTATAGAAAAAGATTTGTTAAAATGGATAGAAATAAAATGACAGCGCAAGGGTCATATTGATCTGAAATTTGGGGCAAAGGGTTTTTTTAAATTTATTTTTACTAGTCTATTAGATAAAGAACGTATTTTTGAGGGAGGTCCATATTTTTACAGCAATTCAGGGATTTTTCTCAGACAATGGGAGGAATGTTACAACCCAGAATAAGAGCAATTTCTTGCTACACCTGTCTAGGTCCGGTTATTTGGGCTTCGCATGGAATTCTGGGATTCGGATATCCTGGAAGGTATAGCAAATTGTTTAGGAAATTTTGTTAAAATAGCAAAAACCACTTGTCGTGGCCATTATAATTATTTTTCTCAAATTTGTGTATATATGAACATATTTGAAGCATTTCCTGAAATGATAGAATTGGAATATGAAGGAAAGATCTGGCTCCAGCTTCTTGACTATAAACATATCCCATTTCGATTCTGGAGATGTCATGAGTACAAGTGTCTATATAAATCTTGCCCACTGAATGTTCCAGAACAAAAACCCTCCCGTTAGGCTGCCCCTAGTGATCAGAATCATCCGAGACGAGATGGTTTTGTTACAGTCACTGATAAAAAACGTAGTAACAAAACTGTAAATACTGGTCAAAACCGGAATACTGTGCAAAATCCTCCAGGCCAGAAATCCACAAAAAATCGGTATGAAGTCTTGTAGGAAAATGGTGAACCGTCAGTTGTTGAAATTGTTGATGAAGGAACTGAACATGGTCAACAGGAGTAACTCAGAAAAATCTGTCAATAAAATGAAAGGCAAACCAAAAAATGTGGAGACTGAGGAGAGTACTTTGCAGTAACTCACACCTATGGAGGTGGAACAAAATAAAGATGACCTAAGTGTGGAAGAGAAAATTTTGAAATGCCTCGTGTTTGAATAGAGGAATCTAGGTGACAGATTCATTCCGGAGGACTAGAAGAAACTATACAAGGAAACCTTTTAACATTATTTGACATCTCAAGCACACAAGGAAGTACAGGCAATTGAACAAGAAGCTAGGAAGAAGGTTAATCCTCAACCAAAACAATCTAAAAAATGAGGAAGAAGAACTTTACAGGAATCAATACAATTGGCTTGAGAAATGCTGATTAATACGGGAAAGATAATACCGTTAAGAACGGTATTCCAACAACTACCTAAATTTACCTAATGAAAGTAATCTCCTGGAATATTAGAGGCCTTAATAGTAAAGACAAACAAAGATATTTAAAAGAAATATTAAAAGTTGAGAAACCTCAGGTCATGCTAATTCAAGAAACCAAGGTGTCAGGTGAGAAGTTACAACACATCATTCAATCCTTTAAACTGAAATATGAGGTGATGGAAATTGACTTAATAGGTACGGCAGGGGGAATAGCCATTCATTGGAATGCAGTTGAAATTGTAGCAGACGGATGGATGGGTCTTCCCAGAATTTTAACAGTTAATTTTCAGAAAATTGGATCAGAAGAACATATTCTTATATCGCCAGTTTATGGGCCTCCAATTCCAAGAGAATGAGAAGAGTTCCTACAAAATATTAGGGCTTTGAATAACATGCATCAAGAGAAATATTGGCTTCTTGGGGGAGATTTCAACATGATTCTCAATTTATCAGAAAAAAAAGAGGAATAAGAAGATAAGATCTAGACATGGAGCTCTTCAGAGATTTATTAACAGATCCGCGTTTAGTAGATATCCCCACGGTGAATGGGAAATTTACTTGGAATAACAGACGTGGATAACGTCATCAAGTAGCATCATAGTTGGACCAATTTATTGCCTCAGAAGCTCTGGTAAGTTTAGATATCTATTATGAAGCAGCTATTTTACCAATGCTAGGATCAGATCATTGGACGATTAGAATCAAAATAGATGTAAAAGAAGCTCCGCGAAATAGACCTTTTCAATTTGAATTATTTTGGTTACGAGACCTAAGATTTTAGGAAAATGCTAAAAATTGGTGGAATTCTAATCATATTACTGGAAGGAGTAAGATGCATTCCTTTCAATTAAGATTAAATAAACTAAAAGAAGAAATAAAACAGTGGAGTAGAGTAGAATTTAGCAATGTTCAATAGGATCAGGTTCGATTGACAGAAAAAATGAAAGATATTCAACAAAGAATAATTCTCCATGGCCGAACAAAAGTGCTAGCAATAGAAGAAGTTAATACAATCAGCCTGCAAGAGGAACGCAGGAAACAAGAAGTGATATTGTGGAAACAGAAATCAAGGATTCAATGGCTAAAATAAGGTGAGAGAAATACAAAATTTTTCCATAAGACAATGGTATGGAGAAGGAAGAACAATAGAATCTTTTCATTGAAATATGAAAATGGCAATCGATTTCTTAAGCATGAGGACATGGAAAACGAGCTGGTTTCTCATTTCAAACATTTTCTTACAGAGTCTAACCATAAGAGACAAGTAGCAATTGATAAAATAACTGTCCATATTCCGAGAGTGGTTACCAGAGAACAAAACTTAGTGTTACTACAGGAAATCAATCGACAAGAAGTTGAAGAAGTAGTCATGAATATGCCCTAGAATAAACCTCCTAGACCATATGGTTTTACCAGTGAATTCTTTAAAGCTTCCTGGAGTTTTATGAGTCAAGACATTTTAGATGTAGTTGAGGAGTCCAGAAGAAATAGGACTGTCTATCTAGCCTTAAACGCAAATTTCTTAACTCTTATCCCCAAACAGGACATTTCAGACACCCCTGTAGGATTTAGGCCCATTTCTCTCTGTAATGTCATTTATAAAATTCTATCCTCAATTATGGTGAATAGACTTAAACCTCTGCTGCTAGGGCTGATTGCTTTGAAACAATCTAGCTTTGTTAAAGGCAGACAAATCTTAGATGGAATTGTGACTGCCCAGGAAGAAATTCATTCCTTAAAAACCCAAAAATGGAAAGGAATGCTAATCGAATTAGACTTGTCTAAAGCATATGACCGCATTAACTGTCATTACTTGATCGAGGTTCTGCGAGCGTTTGGGTTTGATGATAGATGGCTAAAATGGTTGCGTTCTTTTATTTCTTCTCCAAATTTCTCAATTTTACTTAATGGTATCCCAGCTCAACCGTTCAATACCTCTCGAGGCCTGCATCAAGGAGATCCCTTATCTCTATTTCTCTTCATTATACCTGTTGAAGGCCTAAGTAGATTAATCAAGGCTCTTCTTGCAAAAGGAAAGTTGCAGGGCTTAAAATTGTGGGGAGCTAATCTTCCCTTGACACACGAGCAGTTCGTTGATGATATTATGTTATTTTGTCAGGCTTAAGTGAAAGAATGCAAAGATATTCTCCAGATATTGGAAACCTTTATGGCAGCTTCAGGTACCCAAATAAATAATGATAAATCTAATGTTTATTTCTTCAACTCCAATAGTGCAACTCAAAAAATTTTAGCTAGAATGTTGGGGTTTAAAATTGGTTCTTTTCCAATGAAATATTTGGGAATGATATTAAATATTGCTCCAGTACGAAATGCAGATTGGAAAGACCTCATTATCAAAGTGGAAAAAATAATTCATAATTGGGCATTTCAAGTTCTAAACTCCCGAGGTAGAATCATTATGTTAAAATTTGTGCTTCAATCCCTTCCTCTTTACCAATTGTCAGGAACAGCTTGTCGTAAAGGTATATGTAATCAAATGGTTAGTCTCTTTTAGAAGTTTTTATGGCAAGGCGCACATGTAAATAGGAAATGGTCTCTTGTAACTTGGGACAAACTTATCAAACCAAAATCTACAGGAGGATTCGGACTTAGAGATCCCTTTGTTCTTAATAATGTTATGGGAGCTGAACTTTGGTGGAGATGGATTCAGGGAGGACATGACCTATGGAAGAGTATATGGGCAGCTAAATATGATATTCCGCATTCAGTTTCAGGTAAATTGAAAGTGGATATAGTACTAGAAGGCTCCTCAATTTGGAATCTAGTAGTAATGAACAGGAACCTAATTAGATCCCATAGCTTTTGGGAAGTAAGGGAAGGGAGAACGACACTCTTTTGGGAAGATTCATGGCAGCAAAGAGAGAAGCTATTTAGTCGACTTGATTTAGGAGAAAATTTTCTTTTCACTAATACACCGAACAATAGACTCATTAATAATTATTGCTGCCAACAACAGAATAGTCAGTGGATAAAATGGAAAGAGAAAATCCATTGGCCAGAAGCTCTGAAAATGCAACAATGGGCTAACTTGGCAAAAGAACTCAAATCCAGGAAAATTTGTCAAGAAAATGCTTCAGATATTCTTCGATGGGGTTATCAGACAAAATGAATGTTCACTATCAAGGAAGGATATCGTATTCATTCAAAAAATGCTCAACAAAATGAAAGAATGATATGGAAGAAAATTTGGGTATCGAAACATTGGCCAAAAGTAGAATATTTTCTAATGTTGTTAAGTCATCGTAAGATTTTGACATGGGAAAATTTGCAGAAGCGAGGAATGTATGGGTCATCCAGATGTTATCTGTGCCATGCAAGAATTGAAACAATAGAACATCTTCTCAATAGTTGCTCCACCATCGAGTCTCTATGGAGACGTTTAGAACAATTATTCAGAAAATAAAATAAAAATAATTAGAGTATAACAAAAAATATTCGAAATTGGAAAAAAGAAGGTTTTAAATGTGAAGTGCTGAATAGAGCCTGGAGACTATCAATTGGGTTTCTCCTCTGGAGCATATGGAAAGAAAGGAACCATAGGGTATTCAAAGATGAAGAACAAACCATGAATCAGATCTGGCAGAGATTAATAGAGAGTGTTCGTGAAACTATCTTAGTGGAAAGTTCGTCTAATGAAGATTGGCATGCTGAAGGTTTTGAAGCTCAAATGCTGGCCTATTTAAATTTAAAGCCCGAAATCTTATATAAAAATACTTGGAAATATAAACCTCTGCCTCAAAATATAGAAGAAAAGTGGAAGGCCCCCCAAAATGGATTTATTAAACTCAATTATGACGATGCATCAAAAGGTAACCCAGGTCAAGCAGGAACTGCAGGGATTTTTTTAAACTCCCAAGGGGAAGCCTGTCGTGTTTATGCCTCAGATTTGGGCTTTGCAACCAATAATGAAGTAGAACTAGTGGCGGTAAAACAAGGGATACTCATCGCCATCGGAGAAAACTATCAACGACTCATTGTAGAGGGAGACTCTGCAATGGTTACAGGTGTTCTCTACAAATTACAACAACATTTGACTTGGGAGAAAATAAGTAAAATTTGGAGACCGATGACTCTAATTCAGGAAATAAGCATGCTGATTAAAGACATCCAATACCTGATACCAAATCACATTCGTAGAAAAGGAAATGAGGTAGCAGATTATTTAGCTAATTGGGGCTGTAAAAATTTAGATATAAATCTAGAAGCATGACCAACTGATGGAATCTGGAACATTGAGTTACACTCCCTTCAACTTATTATACAAAAATATCTCAACGAAAATGCAGAACCCCGATCAGGGTGGCGGAATGAGAGGACAATGCCATCTGTAAGGCATGTCAGAAGTTAATTAAGGAAGGTTCAGGGTAAGGAATGTGGCTTAGTTCACACGTAACTCACCCACCATCCCAATGCATTTCCATTATTGCATCAATAGACATGACAGTCTGGCTCTGTTTCGGCGGCAAGGTAGGAGGGTAATATCCTTTTCCAGTTATGGTTGTTAGTCTATTGCTCTCTGCACAAGACAAAGGTTCTGTACAACGCCAAGGATGCTGAAGAGTAAGGTAGGGCTGCGTTTATTGATAGTGTATGTTCTGGTTTCTCTCATTATGGCTTCTAATCTTATTCTGGTTAAGCGATTCACGAAGATGTCTTCTACTCCTATGTCAAGCGCTATCACTGATGTTGACTGTTTAGGTTCTCAATTATGTTTTTTAGACCTTCATGTGATGATAGAAGACATACACTTTCATTTCCTACCCTTCTTTAGAAATCCTGATTTCGTTTTTCTGGGGTTAGAATTATGGATTCTGTCCAATGCATGCAGCCTTAGGGATAGTTCAAGATTATCTGTGAAAACGCATACTACATCTACAAATCTTGCATACATTCAAAAAATGAGTTTCCAAATGGCTCGTACTAGTTGTTGGGGCCTTGTTTTATTCCACGGTAGTACCACAGTATGCTTATATTCCCTTTAGCTCATCTTTAAAATGTTGTTGGCACAGAACCTTGAAGATTTTCTTCCGCATCCTTATAATTCTGGTCTGGGTTTTATGTCAATTCTCAGGTTTTGTTTCTGTAGTTACAGTATAGCCGAACCCGATAAGCTGGTTCCTAACATCTTTAATTCTGGTCAGGGTTATTTTTCTATGCCCATGTTTCATTTATTTAGTTGCAATATTGCTGCACCAAATCGTTTCTAGGGTAGTTATATATTTGTTCAGAAATCAAGTGGGAACAATCTTTTACTTGGTCATTTCTTCAATTGTATGATGTCTGAGTCTGTTTTCCTCCAGGGTTATAGTGATGGTTTCAGGATTCTCGTCTTGTTAAAACTTACCATGAGTCTATCTGAGATTGAGGTCAGGCCTGTTTATTTTAATTTGTGCAAAAAATTAAACTCAGTTGTTTTCCATAGTACCATTCACAGTTTCCATCAATCTGTTCAGTCTCATCTCACTCTCTGTGCGTCTGTGAATGGCGACTCAGCTCAGTCTAATATTTTACATCGGAATCAAGAAGGGATGGTCTGGCATCATAATTTTGAGTTTTACTTAACCGCTACTGTTCCATATACAGGGTCTCTTTCAACCCACAATAGGAACATAGATACTCAGGTTACAATGACAAAAGGAAAGGGAAGAAAAATCCATACAAGCCAAGTTGCAGAAACCAGCAAATGAGGAAGGAAAACCAACCAGCAGACTCTTGAAATTTTAGAAAAAAGCTATGAAACTGGAATTCCGGTAGATATCTGGGCTACAATCCAAGGATGGGAGAGAGATATTGATGACGAAGAGGATGAAACCCAGGTTGGAATAGACTTCCTCTCAGACCCAGGCAGTACACAAGGGAGAGTCTCTCTGTTTCAGCAATCTGTTAAAACATACGGGAAGATCAAATGTGTGCTTGCGAAAGCGCTGATGAGTACACAGGAAAAACAACTCAATTCTTCCCTACTATTTGAGCTTCAGCAGATGAAACAAGACATGAGGGAAATCACAAAGGTACAGATCCAAGCCAATGCGAGATTAGCACGAATGGAGCAACAACTGAAAAACTTGCAACAAGCTGAGATGCCCGGGTCAACAGCAAAAGACTTTGCACCGGTTGATTCATCAGATGGCTAACTTTCCTTTTAAGATATATTTTGTATGTGTTTTGATGCTATTAGGCTTACTATATGTTTTATATGCAGTTTTTTTGGACATAGTAAAGGATTACTAGCAGTAATTAGAAGGAAGAAACAATATCAATTTTGGTTGGCTTTTAACTCTCTGAGGTGGCCAACAGACCTAGTTTCCTTTGGGCAGGTTGAGGCTACCAAACATTGCATTTATTGTATAGCAACTTGCTCTTTACAAAATAGAAAATAGACAGGTCCTACGAAATTTACAAAAAAAAAAAACCTTTTGTCTATTTCTTTTTATAGTAAGAAAAATCTTTCGGTGACCGGACCACGTATATTTTGTCCATGTATAGTTAGTCTAAGAAGGTGACGCATGCTGGGCTGGGGTTTCATCCCCACGCCCAGAACCAAAAGCTCGCTCAGTATTAGCTATTTAAACCATATTCTTTTTAAAAGTTCTAATTCCCTTCCAGAACATTTTATTCATGTAATAATTTTTCTTGTACTCATTAAATCTATTTGTACTAGAAAATCTTGTCTTTTTGTGTTAAAAATCTTGTTGATCATTTTTCATATAAATGATCTTTCTAGCCAAAAGCTTTCTATGTATGGTTTTCTAGTTTTCTTGAATCTAGTTCTATCTTTAATATTTATCTACTGTTTTTTTTTAAGTAACATGTAGACCATAAAATATTTCTATTTAATTTTACACATAACATATCCTACAAATAATATAGAAAACAACGAGATATTTTAGTAAGTAATTACTGAGTTATCTACATTTAAACACTGGTCACATTTCCATAAAGAAAGATAACGTTCAAAATATAAACAACTCTCTCCTGAAATTAAGCAATACTTAACTATGTACAGATAGTTTGTAATCAATATTCATGTCCAGATAATTTTACTTCAATAGTACTTATCTAAACATGTATTTGGTTGTTGGTGTCCACCCAACCTTCAAGAGAGGCTCCAACCAAAGAGGTACAGGTTGGCAATAGATTTTCTGATGTGACCTCAAGACTCCAAGTCCAGTCAGTGCAAAAAAACTTCAGGAATTTTCGAGTGATTTCCACTTGTCTCTACTAGCTCAAGAACTCTAACTCTTTCCTTAGCCCATGAACAGAACTCCTATTCCTCACTGGGATGAATCTCTGTCTAACCACCTTTCAGCTCTTGGGGAACATTTACCATTAACCTTTTTACCTTTACTTTCCATAACTAATTTTATTATTATTATTCACAATTAAAAATGAAAATAACTTTTCCAGCAAATTACTAATTGTCTCAGTCTTTTTTTCCTGAAACAAATAACAAAATTCATTTAACTAGTTAACAATAAATGCAACTGTCACAATCTATTTGTTATATTATAATAACTATTTTTATTTTTATTTTTGTCTCTTCATTTATTTAACTTGATGTCAAAATCATATTCTTCATCTTTTCTTTAAGATAAGCCACATTAGAAAGTTAGAAAACCCAAGCGATACACTTCCAATATGATTTCTACACAAAGTTTTCCATTTATTCATAACATAAGCTATATAAATATTTTTTTTCATGGTTTCCTCATTAAATATAGAACTTTGCAAAATAATTTAAATTTCAAGAATTAAAATTATAAATTTGGTTGAATTTTTCAAAAAGAAGTAATTTATTTCATTTAATCTTATTGTACTCCATTAGTTTACTCAGAAACTTAGGAACTATACCAACTTAGAAACTGGGCAAAAAAGTTATATTATTAATCAAATAAATAGAGTTACATATATACATGAGGAATTGTCTCAAGATAGAGAAGCAATCATAGACGCACAACAATTTGGTTGAGAGAATATCTCAACCTCACACTAAACTAGGAACTAACCTATAGAATAGGAACATACTCTATACATAGAGAGAATCACAAATGAATACAAGTAGGATTTACATATTCCAACACTTCCCCTTAATGACTACTTCTCTCAATATCTATCTGCAAATTCTACTACTGGTTCTATTGTCGATGTCCATATAAAGGAACAACCATCTACCGAAATGCATGGGTTCCAACCACTGAAACCACCAATCTACTAGGAAGTCCTTCACATACATGGTTCATCCAACCTCTCGATTAACTCCCCCTTGATATAAAATTTCACCTTATGGAGTCTGAAACCAATACGGTCCACCCAAGTGTATCCATCCCGCATGACACACTCTTCCAGGGTGTTAAAATTCTCTGAGAGAGGGAACATATAACAAAGGGGTTTGCATGCCTCTCTAGGTCTTACAGCAAGTACAAACAATAAAAGACATGTAGATTTGCTTCTAATTACAAATTGTGACTCATACTTTACCATAGTCATGAGTCTATTCCAAGAAACTCACACAAAAAAAAATTTCACAAACTTGATTGTCCATCCTCCTTTGCCACTCACCATACCATTCACCTCCACAAACACCGCACTATTCATATGCTGGAACACACCATTACTTTGGATTTGTACTTTTGAGTCTTTGGCATCTTCATTTTACTTTGGCAAGTTGGTCTTGGTCTCCCTGTTTTATCTGTCATCAATTAGAGTTGCGAATTCTAACAAAATGACATCACATTGAGGTCACAAATCTCAATATTTATACAAATTTCCAAGACTGGTCCACATTTACCCATACCAAATAAAACAATACCAAATGAAAATATAAGCACAAGTGGTAACCATGACAGTAATACAATATCCATGAAGAAAAAATAGGCATGCAAACATTCAACACATGGCCATGCCATTCACTATTGTGAACAAACTGTCTCGAATTTCAGTTCACCAGAACACTGCCCAGACTCTTACTGAGAGTAGATCCAAGATCATACACTAGAATTTTTCTTCGATCTGATCCCTATCAAATCACTGACAACTGATCGTTCCACATTGCTTCATGAACAAGCATGAGCAACACCCTTTCACCTGCTTGCTAGTTCACATTTCGACAAGAAGTAATTCACCTCCACCGCTCCGGCACTCAGCCTTGTGGAGATACACTATAGCCACCAAGGCTCAACTCAACCACCAAGGCTTATCATAGCCACGAAGGCTCACCATAGCCATGAAGGCTTATCACAACCACGAAGGCTCACCATAGCCATGAAGGCTCACCACAACCACGAAGGGTTATTACAACCACGAAGGCTGAACAAAGCCATGAAGGTTCATTGCAGCCATAAAGGCTCAACACAACCACGAAGGCTCACCGTAGCCACAAAGGCTTGTCACAGCCACGAAGGCTCACCACAGCCACAAAGGCTTACCGCACCTCTTCTGACACCTACATAAGTCCCAACAATCTATCGACCTATTTTATACATAAGGCCATGTTCACAACACCAATAACCAGCATATCCGGCATTGGCACCAAGTGACCTTTTCAACATAGATGGATCTATTCACTACATATGAATCACAAAACAACAAATCTTCCAACCTGAAAGCTGCATTGTTCATCTCGAGCATGTGGGTGAAGCCACCACCGATTGGTTCTAACGAGAAATTAAAAAATGAATTGAAACCAAAAACAAAAAACCAACATTAGAGGACTCAGCCCTTCTCAGTGGCATCATCCAACTTCTCGCCATACAACACCAAGTGGTCAAATTCAAATAGCAACAATTACAAATCAATATTGGAAAATTCACAAAATCAGAAGAATTCAATGGTGCAATTGCAACTTACATGACCATGACCTCTCTCATCAACCTCAATATCCATGTCCTCCATTTATTGTGCAATCAATGAAGAAAACCACCACTCCAACGATGGAGCAATTTCATAGTGTTCCAGCTACAGAAGCACATTTATAATAGTCTTAGCATATCAAAATATCAGTGTTTTTCTGGATGATTGGCTTACGTGGATCATGCAATGCTCTATCCAATTTAAAGTATTTACTTAGCAATACGAATGCAAATATGGATCATTGCACTAGATTTTTGAATAAGAACCAACACAACTATTTCAATCACCATTCATCGTGAAATGCTTTAAACACACCTAGTTCAAATTCCTCATTTCTGCAAGCAATGGCTCTCCTCTTACATGACCTTCCTTTGTAGCCAAGAAGCTACATGCACTGCAGTCTCAATCAGGTGCTCAACACAACAAGTCTAGCTAGGGATCCTTCCTTTATTGACATTGTCTCTTGAAAATTTTCTCCACCGCTTCTATTAACACATCATCTCTACCAAGCCTTTGGAATGTAGCTCCATGTCATAGCCAAACTTGGTTTTTCTCCACCACAAGAAATCATAGATCTCAGTAGCCAACTCCACCTTTGATCTAGCACTGCAGCCTCACCCAGAACCTGAGGAATGAAAGTGATTTTTCCTCATTTCCAGCACCAGCAACTTCTCTTCTAAATTCATTGTACAATACCTGACACAGTCGTTGTGATTTTATTCATTTATAATATTTGCAATTGGTGCTAAACTATTCACGACCCACCATACTTTAAATGATCTATCCATACTCCCGCTGTAAACAAGAAAGTCGTTGTAAATTGAAACGTCAATGATGGCTTTGATACATTTTACGGGTCCAGTGTGCACCTGCAACATGGCCAAACAGGAATGTAAACCACTGTTAGCATCCCGTCTCCATACCTCTATGCTTTTATCTGTCGACCCGCTGAAAAGAAGGTTCTTAATGGTTTCTAGACACATTACCGCAAGCTTGTGGCCTCTCAGAAACCCCACGTGTTGCAGAATGGAATTAATGTAAACCAACAAATTCTCTTGGAAAAAAAACAGAGATTACAGAGCTTGCACAAGATTTGTAATCTAGAGGTACATTAAATCTATGATCACGAAGACTCAATTCTGGCACCGAGTACCAGCTTCCCACCGTATGTTCCTTAGAAATTCTTTCATCATTCTCCATCGATGATGTTCTCGTTAAATGGCCTTCTTTCTGATGAGTAGTAGATGCAGTTGAGATCACCCTAGGATTATGAATACAAGAGGAACATAAAGCTATAAGGAGCAATTCTCCGCTCGTTGCCATGATCTGTGCAGCCTTTGGCCCTCTCTTCACCTTGATTCTTCCATCTCTGCGGGCTTTGCTTCCCTCTTCTTTTCTATGAGAAATATTTATCTCGATCATGAATTCGTGACATCCAAAATTGATGACTCTGCTATAACAATCAAGACTCTCCTACGGTTAAATAAAACAAATCATCGAAGGCTTGATCACCCAAGATTTTAATTCTGCCTCTCGGCCCTCCTTACGCAGCAGCAGCAAATAAACAAATAAAGTATGTTGCTAACGCTTATTAATGGGCCGAATCCACCAAGACAATGCCACAGAGACTCCGCTCCAAGAAAGTTGTGATTCGGGAGGCTAACAGAAGACTCAGGTATATTGAGCTCCACGACAGGGTCGCCAGCAGTCCGCTCCTGCGTAAGCTGCAAGGCCTTGAGCTCAACAGGCTCGGGCAGGTGTTGATTGGACAATGTACCTCTTCACCTAGAGGGCCAGTGCGTCTTAATTCTAAGACCACATATACTGATGGACAAACTAAAACAATACATATACTCTTTTACTTCCCTCGGCCCAGAAGGGGCCAAGGCTATGCCCAGGCCCAAACGGGCTCCGATACCAACTTAGAAACTATACCAACTTAGATACTGAGAAAACTAGCTATATTAATAATCAACTAAATAGAGTTACATATATACATGAGGAATTGTCTCAAGATAGAGAAGCTATCTTAGACGCACAATAATTTGGTTGAGAGAATATATCAACCTCACACTAAACTAGGAACTAACCTATAGAATAGGAACAAACTCTATACATAGAGAGAATTAGAACTGAAAACAAGTAGGAATTACATATTCCAATAAGTTTAATAGACAATAAATTTTGAATTTAACCTATCATTTCTCAAGTATAGCGTTATATTCTATTAAAATTATAGCATTAATTAATGTATACATTTTGTTTCACTAATTAAAACCTATACATTTTAACTTTAATTTGGTTAAATTTAGGTTTAAGAAATGTGTTGCATTATGGTACCAGAGATTTTTGTAACTTAGCATTACATATGATTATATTAAATATAATAATAATGAATATACAAAGTAGGATTAGTTAAAAAGATAAGTTTGTTAATGTGTATGGCTTGATTAGTTTAAAATATTATGATAAAGTGGGTATGATTCTTTTGGTAAATCTTGATTTTGTACAAGATGTAAGAGATGTAAGAGATGGAAATCTATTAAGTATAAAAGAATGAAACATACTCCCTCTTATTTTTGTTTGAATATTCTAGTTTCTTTAATTATGTGTTTTACATTATATAAAAAATATTCAATAATTAATGAAAGTTAAAAATTATGTGTTTTATATTTATATAAGGAATACTCAATAATTAATCAAAATTCAAAAGTTAAAATCTTTTTTATTTTAATGTTGATTTTAGTTCTTACAATTAAAATTAGAAAAACAAGGGTAATAGCTATAATGCACCATAGTAATCACCTCTAATGCTAATTAATTGATTTAAGGTTGTGCATAGTGGCTATAAATTTTGACACAACTAAAGCTCTTCACACACTGAAAACTCTATACACAAATCTCTCTACTAGATTCATAGCTCTCTCAAATTGCAAACTCTAGACCCACCACAACAGAAATACCAAAAGTGAAGAACAACATAAACACTCCGATCTTTGATCAATTAAGGATCAAATTCCCTATCCATTTCACAGTACCAACAATTCCTCCACATAGACAGATATAATTAAGTGGATATACCTCTTACTTGAATATCCATGGAATTCTACCCATTCATGGGAAGTAAAATATTATGTAATCCCCAAACCAAACAAAGAGAGCCACAAAGAGAGCCACCATATTGATAAACTCCATTGTTGGATTTTTCAAAGAAATTGAAATTTCTTATGGTAGATCAATTAATGGTTTGTTGCTCCCTTTCTTGAAAACAAATTAGAGACAAGTAAAGAAGCTAGATGGGTGGATGGATGCAAACCACCCCCTACACATGTAATAATTGCTATAATGTTAAGTAACGATGATGACAATTGAGATGTGAATCCAACCTTATTCAAAAGAGTAGTGGGAAGACTTATGTATCTCATCACATCAAACATTATGCATGGAGTTTATATGATTTCTAGATTTGTGGAGTCACTCAAAGACTCACATTTGGTTGGAAAGAGGATTTTAAGAGAGGTAGCATGATCTACACATTGTAGTGATCCAAAGACTCTCATTTGAAAGTTGGCAAGAGGATTTTAAGATATGTAGCATGAATTATGAATTGTGGCATATTATATGCGAGCACATAAAATAAAGATTTAACTAGTTAAAGTAATAATGATTTTCCATTTGGATGATAGAAAAAGTACATCCAAATATATACTTTACCTTTGTTCAAGAATGATGTAATGGGCATACACTAAGTATTCCATAGAAAGAATTTCACCAAAAGAAAAATGTGTAGCAGTAACAATAGTAGCATGTTAAGCAATATGGCTATAGAATGTTTTAGAAGGACTTCAACAAAAACAATAAGCTATAACAATTTATTTTGACAACAACTCAACCATTAAAGTCTCCAAATATAATATATTTCATGACAAAAACAAACATATTCATAGAAGATATTATTTTATAAAAGATTTTGTAAACAAAGAAGAAATTTATTTAAAGTGATGCACGTCAATTTCTATTGAGACAACCATTAGCAAGAAATGTATTTGAATGCATGATTGTCAACATTTACGTATCTTTGGGGAATTCAAACTTATTATATAGTGGAGGATGTACTTCAGAGTATATTGGAGGATACTTGGTAATTGAAAGTACATTTTGATTCTATTTCTTGTAACACATTTAAGGATAGTGCAATCACATTTTTGACTCGCTATCCAAGGAGGCCCGGAACCACCCTATTTTGGAAATCACATTTCCAACTCACTATCCAAGGAGGCCTCAAACCAACATATGGGGCAATGGCTGATTGAAAAAAAATGGGATAAGGATCACTACAATGATTATCAACTTGCAGGGATCAACTTTTTTCTGATTTTTGACTATATATGCCTATTTATAATTTCAAATTATATGTATTTATTTATATGTTATATAACAAGAGACTTCTCTATAGTTAATATTTTAACTTTCCCATTTTGGAAACCTTCTTGATGTGAGCATGGTCACAAATTTGATGTATATGTTTCTGGGCATCTACATCATGTAATTTTCTCAATATTAATGAAAATTAAGATTTTTTTTCAAGGAAAAAAAAATGCACATGAATTACATATGAAAAAATTGAAAATTGTAAAGCCTGATTTAATGAATTAAGAGGAGTGTTGAAATATGTAATTACTCCTTCCCACATGTAAAAAAAAATTAGAAAAAATGAATATGAGAAAAGTCCAATTTTAAAGTTAAAACTATAATTTGCATGTAAAAACTTTTTAAAGTTAGATTTAGTTTAGAAAACCAAGCTGTATACTTATTGAATTAAGTTCAAGATATGATGGGCAATTTAGAGGTTTTTGTTCAGGGAATTTATGTTGATGAAACGATGGGTTGAATCCATATAAATAGAAGGAATTACTAACTCGAATGTAAATTTGCTTTGCCATTCATTCTCTGTAATTACATACTTAGGGAAGTTTGGTTTGGTATATTCACGGTTTCAAAGACAAAATACCTAGGTATCAGGCATGCAAAGATGGTTTGACATTTTTCACTTTATTATATTTCATATTTATTTCAATCGTAAATATTGTAAATTTTGAAAATATTTTTTAAATTTAAAAATATTAAAAATAAAATTCCAAAAAATCCAAAATCAGATATACAATTTACTTCACTCATCTTTACTTTTACTTTTCGTCGTGTTAACTCTCATGACGGGTACACGGTATGAACATAAAACTTGTCATCCGAGGCAGAAATTGTCTTTTATTCATCATTTGTCTATGTCTGGTATTTTGTATTCATGTTACAAGGCTGAGTGACTTATTATGACAACCATATCTGCAGAAAGTGTATCAACCGAGTTACGTGTTGTTCTCTGAGGTACGGACATGCGTAGTACGTACGTTTCAGAACTCATTGAAAAGTAGACTATCTTTAACTTTTACGTCAATTCCATGAAAAATAAGAAAATTACAGTGATGTAAAAATATAATAAAAATGGACCAGAGTTTGATATAGGACTATCAATATTTTTCGAGTTATAATTTTAATAATATATTTGGCAATATATGTAAATCTTTATATTTAAGCAAATACAAAATAAAAAAATTTAACATATAATTAATTGATTTAAACTATTGCACCAAAAATATTAATTGCCTTGATAATGAAAATCTTTATACTTAAGCAAATACAAAATAAAAAAATTCAACATATACTACACATATAATTAAGCTATTTAAAAAAATATTAATTGCCTTGATAACCTTTCAAAAATAAGTGTATTTATTGTCTATCGTGCTAGTAACAATGAATTTTTGTACCCAGAAGAGTACTTAGTATGTCGTACAAACTTATCATAGCATAACGGGTCAAAAGAGATGTTCGTTGATATTTGATATTTTGTAAAGTGACTTAGGTTTTTAAATTTTTGAACATCGTGTCTTTACTTTAACTTTAATGGGAAAATCTTGCCCGAGTTGACGTGGAGTGAATGTATTCAATGGATTCCTGCTTTGCAAAGACATAGCAGTGGATTGGTACTTCCCTTGCAAAAGCTTCTACTTGTTTCCCGTCATTGTACGCTTCTATTTGTTTCTCTGTCATTGTATTATGTAGTAGTTTCATTTTATGATTGTATTATCCAGTAACTTAATGAATACATGTTTTTTTTTAATGGTTATGTGATTAACTATGAAACTTTGCAAAATTGTTTTAATCGGTTTTAAAATAATCCAAATTTCATATTTAATGGTTATGTGATTAAGTATGAAACTTTGAAAAATTGTTTTAATCGATTTTAAAATAATCCAAATTTCATATTGGCAAAACAAAATTATAAATTAAATTGTTTTTTTCAATATTATTTATTTTATTATTAAATTTAATACTTTATTTATTAACTAGTTTATTATATTTTATTATATTATTAATTAATTTATATTTTTTTGTTTAGTTAAATAAAATTTATATTTTTAAGAGGGATTAATTTTTTTGAGATGTAAACTTATTTTTTGATTGTAAAACTTCAGGAAATGTTTTCATTTAGAGAGATTTGATGGCTCTCATCCCTTGATAGATCCAAGGTTAAGATGGATCTTGGCTAGTTTTAGTAGTGCATGGTAACATAAAATTGGTTGACCATTTAATTATTCTCATCGTTTTAAACACTCAAAAAATCAAATAATCTTCATTGTGATCAATCTCAGACTATTTTCTTCCACCATTTTTAATTTTGACATCTTTTAGGGTAGTTGAAATTATAGACCATTAAAATTAATTCTAGATATTGTAGTAAATGTCATTCCTTGTCTCTCTTGCTTTGAAATAATAGTAGCTTTCTCTGAAGTTAATCACTGTGGCTCATGAAGTGCATTTCAATGGAAGTAGTTTTCTATTACCTTGTTTGAATGCATAGTGAATAACTGTTGGAAATGTTGTCATTGATGGCAAAGGAGATGGCAAAGGAGGAGCACTTGAAACAACAACAAGGCAAAGAGAGCATGAGACATAAAGCAGAGGCAGTTTTAGAAGGGTCAGTTGATTGGAGATCTGGAGAGGCAGCAGAGGAGCATTAGGAGCAAGAAGCAGCATCAGTGAAGGAGCAGAGGTATTTGATTTGAGATATATATAATGTGAAACTAGTTCCGAGTGTGGGAACATCTTATAGAAGGAACATTCGAGGTTCTGTGGCAAAAAGGAAACATGTATTGACAGCTGGAATTGTCTATGAAAGTATGAATAGAGTGTCAAAAAGTTACCTCTTATGCACAGACCATACCAGTAGATGTCATTAAAGGATTTATGTAAAATTATTTGTAATTTGTAAGGAGTTTGAATAGCATCCAAACTGGAATTCCTTAGTGTTGATGAATATATGAGATTGACTGATCCTGTTTTGAATTGGGTATTGAATAAGGCACTTTGAACAAACTTATAAACTCTGTTATGTATTATGATGCATAAATTTCTAGGATTCAAGACCAAGGTGGTGTCTTCATTATTATGGCAAAATTGAATATGGGTTTCAAGAGTCTGAAGGTTCGGAGGGAGAACGAATTTAATGGCGCAAAGGGAATCTGGTTTGAATTCCTTATGTTATATATTATGATGAAGCTTGATTTAGTATGTGATCCCTGTTACGAAGACTGCACATGGAAAAGTAATGATTCGACCCGCTTGAATCAACATCGAACTGGTGTCAAGCCTCAATAAATAAAATGTTGGGTTAATATTTTGATGAAGAGCTCAAGCAATGTCACATTATATGAGGGACTATGTATATTTAAATTATGCATCGGATATACTATTTGAATGAAGTCCTTGTACTGTTGAATCGATACCAAGAGATCGATCCACCGCACTAACATACAGAAGTCGTAATGAAGAATTATGATACAAAGTAGTCGATTTACAGTGATCAAGTAGGGGAAGTGGAACCTTCAGCGAAGGAAAGGAACCATGAGGAGCTACAGTAATGGTGGTTTCACCCACGAAAACCGGTGGGTTCGAAAAAAAATTAAACGGTAAGTGGATTTGTCAAAAATAACACGATCTATGTCACTGATGGACACGTGTCCTAAGGCAGTTTACCAGAACAGCTTTTATCGCATTTATTTGAGCGGTTAAAGCTCGGCTCAATAAAAAATGTGATATGGCATGATAGTCGTCGGATCATCCTGGATGATGCGATGAGTTCCCCACCGTTGGATGAGAAGGGTGCTTTACGTTGCTGGGCCCCAGTGGAACTTTCGCATCATATTTGGATTTTAATCATTGCTAATTCATGGATTGAAATGTCAATATATATGTGTGTGTGTGTGTGTGTGTGTGTGTGTGTGTGTGTGTGTGTTGTGTTGTGGGTTTAAACAAGGTCGAGAGCGAAACAAAGAGGAGCGCTAAGGCACAACACATATATGTATGCAAGGGTTGGAAGAGATATTAAACCAAAGGGCCCGAAGATTTCATTCTAAGCATGGTCTAATGTTAAATATGCCAAGTGTTAAAACCATGGTCGAGGATTGAGTTAGGCATTGATATATATATATGACAAGAAGGTCAGGCATTCATAATTTGATGAGGGTTATTTAATGAAGCAGTATGGTAAGACAATCAGAATTTTTTTTTTCGATTGTGAATAAGTTAAATACGAGCATTTAATACAAGCGTTTTTAAATTGTGAATGTTTTATTATAAGGTTCTATTGTTCGGGGTTAAAACAAACAAAGTTTTATAAGGTGGGACCCAAGTCACGAATCACATCAGATAAAAGTATGGCAGCGAAACTTGTTGACAAAAGTTCCAATTGAGATGCGAACCCGATGGGTTTATGAACCATGATTCATACGTGTTTGAGTTCCGGCATCAAAGTGAACCATCGCATAGGAGCGATTCACCACATCGACATAGTGAAGTGAACAGTGAATCATCACAATCGGAAGTATTCAGTTGCAATTAATTGCATCAACAAATAGAAAAGAAGGGTTTATAAAGCTGTGGGGCTCAAACCTTTCAAAGGTTAGCATTGGTGGTTAGATATGTATGCTTGAGAAGGTTATACTATGGTTGAACCATATGATTAGAGGGCTGCACATGTGGGTTGCACAAAGCATTAATACATTGATAATTAGTCATTGAAGTTTGAGGGGTCTAACGTAAGCCATGGTCTATTAATGTTTATAATGCTCGTTTGGTGAATACATATGTATGGTGGTATATATGTATATATATAAAGCTGAACCTCGCATGAAAGGGATTGTGTATTGGCGTATATTCAAATTAAATGGGTTGGAATGATACGTCGGCTTATTAATATGTTATAACCTTTGTTTTGGGAAACACGTACACACACACACACACACACAGATATATATATATATATATATATATATATATATATATATATATATATATATATATATCGGGGTTTTCATAAAGAGGTTAGGTCACATAAAAATTCCGCTTATAAAGTTATATGCGTACGTTATCAGGTAAGAAATTATAGTTGGGTGCGTCCACTTTCAGGGATAGTGGAGATTGTTGCCTTATGGCCATAAGAGGGTTTTAACTTAAATCTAAGACTTGAAACTTTAAGGAAGCCAGATATATCATTGAATTCACCAGACTCTGATTTGATTTGGGGTATTTAATTAGATTGTCAGATCAATAGTTATATATATATAGTAGACACACAATCACAGTGAACAATAATATGCACAGGAATGAATTTGACAGGTGTACAAGCACAGAAAACTAGAAAATATGTAGAAGATAGTGAGCAGAAGACGGAAGAACAATTACCTGATAGCAGTAGAAAAAAAAAAGCCAGCAAAGCCAAAAGCTAGAAAATGGGCTGAGTAAATTTGTCTTTATGTAACTGAAAATGTCAATGAAAATGTTGTAATTCATTTTTATTGTTTGTGATGCATTGGAAAGTCTTCAGAAGAAAACAAAAATCCCACTGTAATATCGAAAATAGTACATACAGTTATATTTTTTCTGAGTGAGCTGGAAAAGAAATGAGAAGGCAAAAGGATAAGAGGTATGGCTGTCCATTTCGAATTACTTGTGGAATGCTAATAGTCATAATGGAATTTCTATAAATAATATCACATCGATATGCATAAAATGAGTTAGAGAGTGAGGTAAGAGATGTAGAAATGAAGCAGTAAGGCAGAGGAGAAGGAGGATCTGATAGGGAATCAAAGAAGATGCTGAGATGATGCATGGCATATATGAAAACTGATGGATAGCAGAAGAGAAGGTTCAGAACAGAGCTGATATCCAAGGTAAATCAGCAAGTGTTTTATTTTGAAAGAGTAAGGAAGTTGGAGCTTCCCTATCAAGTTGTAGCTTGATATATGTTAGTTGTACTTGACTGAGGTTGGAGCCTCCTGTAGGTTGGTGCCTGTAGAAAATTGAGAGGGAGTTGGAGCTTCCTTGCAAGTTGTAGCTTACAGAATTGAGGTAGGAGCCTCCTGTGGGTTGGAGCCTACAAAAAATAAGTGGTGAGAGGGAGTTGGAGCTTGCCTTTGCATCACAACAATAATAAGATTTGGTTTTCTCCCTTTATGGGTTTCCACTTATATCTAGTGTCCCAGTGCATGATTTTTATGTGTTGATATGGTTTATATCATCTTCTTAATACTTACTGCTCTCATATTAAGTCTACTATTACATTATATTAATTCTTGCTACTCTCATCCTAAGATTACTCCCATATTAATTTAAACATGAAATGAAGGTGTAAATAAGTTTTAATGAAAAATTTTTAAGAGTCCATGAATGTGTTAAACTAATTCACCCCCCCTTCTCACTTTAATTAAGGGTTCAACAATTGTTATCAGAGCCAAGTTCCTTTGGTTCCAGCCTAATATCTTGAAGGAGATCTGGTTGAGTCATGGAATACCAAAATGTACCTGTGTTAAATACAACAAACTTTCCTGAATGAAGAGATAAGGTTAAAACAGGAATATTGGTTTATGAACCTGAGGTATGGAAACTTGTATGTAATGGTTATTTCACAGACTCTCCCACAGTGCAAGAACAACAGAGGAATTCCAAGGCAAAATTTGTGATATACAACTATCTTCATAACAAGGATCTTGAGGTAATAATGGATTTAACCTCTGCAAAAGAAATCTGGGATAGATTGCATTTCATGCATGGAGTAGACACTGAGGATTGCATTGTCAAGAAGGAGAAGAGAAGTAAGAAGAATAAAAGTTCATGTCAAAAGGAAAATATTCAATCAAATGAGGTACGTGCTAGTGTGAATGGTAGTAAGAACCATGAAGAAATTGCAGTCGAGGAAAAAGAAAAACTTGACACAGCCCTGACTAAAATAGAAAAATTGAAGAATGAAAACAAAGACCTTAAGATATTGGTAAAAATATGTGATGAGAAAGAATATGAAGATAGGAAAGAAATTATTGGTCTGAAGACACAACTTTAAAAGAAAAGAAAGTAAAACACACTTTGCTACAACAAATGAGAGAGAAAAGTCAGGAATTTGAAAGATTGGAAGAAGAAGTAGTAAGCCTAAGAAATAATTTAGAAAAATCCCAAATATAACTATTAATGAATACATCTCTAATTAAAAGCACTGGACAATTGGACAAGATGCTAAATTTTCAAAGATCACCTCTCATAGAGGCTGGTATAGGATATGTAGGAGAAACCAGTAAGTCCAAAGCAGAAGATAACAAGAATATCATTTTTGTAAAAGCTGTAAAGGACAACGAAGCAACTCAAAAGATTGCTACAGTAGTAGAAGCCAGCAAGAACATGAGTTGCAGAGAAACAAATAGAATCAAGTAGCAACATGAAAGGACAGAGAATGAGAGGATGAAACAGTCAACTGAAAAAGGCTCATGCACTCATGAGGATGAACTAAATAAATTTGGAAGATGTCAAAGAAGGTTCTTTCCTCCTATGAGAAGTATCACTTGTTTCTCCTGCCACAAACCAGGACATGATGCAGCACAATGTAAGATAAAGAGAATCAATTTTAATAGAAAAATATGCATCAAATGAAAAGAACACCTCAAGCAAGCAAAGGGAAAGGACAATCTTTCCCCAGGTACACAAATCATTTCCATGGCTATTATTTTTCATGCAATTATTTTAGACATAAACTTGTTTATTGTAAATTATGTTCAAAGAGGGGAATGCAATATTATACTCCAGCTCAAATGTACTTTGATAAAATAAGACGTTATGTATGCCTCAACCTTGGTCACAAAGAAAAGGAACGTAAACTACCATATATATTAAAAAGCTCGAGACATATGATGAAATCCAATCCAATCAAACAAAACTATGAATCAAAAGGGAGTATAGACATTATGATGAACCCCAATAGAGTATGGAAGGAAAAGAGAAAAGGGGAGCCTATCATCTCAATAACATAATGAATCTAGGATAGTCTTAGGGGGAGCTGCTCTAGAAAAAAAAACAAATATCAAAACAGTGACAAATATGAAGCAGCATCCTAGGGGGAAAGCAGTTCATAAAAATAATCCATGAAAGCAGTCTGAGAAGAGATCCATGTAATGAGAATAGCTATGAGATCATAAAGGAAAAGGAAAATTTCTCTAACAAAGAATTATTGAGGAAGAAGATCACCTGAAGCACACAGTAGCCAGAAGGTTGGTGGAAGGATAGAAAGCATCAAGTAGCCATGATGATAGAAGAAGACTTCAGCACATTAAAGTGGTGATCACACTGTGCCTCATACTGCTAGAATTAACAATGAATCACATTAAGAAGAATTAGAAAGAGAAGTGCCTATCATCATTATGTCATGACTTCATTCATCTATGAAAAGTCCTCTTGGATGAATACAGTTAAGTGAGTGATAATTCTCTGGGTGATCTGCCCATGAAGAGTCTAAGCAAATAAATTGAAGATGTCTTCCCGAAGATCATTATGTTAGAAAAAATGAATTGAATTTTAAGTAGAAATGATTCCAGAGAATTCCTAGAAAGGAACATGCAATGGCTTTCCTTTAAACAGAATGATTGGAAATAGGAGAATGGTCAATGATCCCAAGATCAAATTCAGGAGATTGATGACTGTTGGTGTGAACAGTGGAAGGATCAATAGTAGAATCTATGGGTTCATGTGAAAGTTAAAGTGAAATCTATGCATGGTTTATCAAAGTAATATCAGTTGGTGTTTAGGTACAAGAAGCATCTCTGTCAGCAGAATATCAAGTGTTATCATGGAGCAGTAGCAGTATGGTACAGGTCCTCAGGATCAAAGGATTATGGCAAAAGTGCATCAAGGTAAAATTCCCAGAGTTATCTGCTTTCAGTATGAAAAAGTAAATAACAGAGCTAAAGGATGAGTACTCTATTTACACTTGAAACATTATATTAAACATTGAGGCAGTATCTATTTCTATATTTAATGGCATGTCTTTCTGAAGTTAGTACATGTATATTTTGAAGGCCTCTTTCTCAAGATCATTCATAAATATGGGTGAAGTCTGGTTACTGAGATTTCAATCAGAAAACTTTAAGTTATGTGGAATATCATCATGATAGAACAGTTAAAACATCTGAAGTATGAAGGACTAGTTGATCAATAAAGAGAAATTTATCATTGACATGCATACCTCCTTATGTCATGAAGAAAATTACATGATTGATAAGTGAGTTTGACTAATACATTGAATGTGTCTAGCCTCAAGGGCTTGTTCTTGAAAGTTCAGTATGCAAGCAGTAAAGTTGGTATTTGGTCTTATAAATTGAAATATCACCTAATCTCACAATAAGTTGTAAACTTTGGACCTTTTAGCTATTAACTATAATATCATTATCAGCATCCCAGCTCATATCATCACCAACAAGAAAGAAAAGTGAATCACAGCTATAAAATATGTACTGGCATAATTATCATAATTAAACAGGTGTGGTACTGCAGATGTGTATTGTAGAAGAAGACATACTCCAACTACAACTTCCTCAACAGATATGGATTTCAGATGAATATTATAATATAGACAGAAATATAGCTGAAGCAAGCTAGACATGTCACATGGAGCATTCACTATCCTTAAGTATTGATACGATGATGCATCCCTGATTACACAAGTCTGATTATATGTGGTTGTCATCACCTATGTATAAACAAGTTCAAATATTATCGAAAGTGTTCTCTCAACAACTCATGTCCATCAGTTTGGAGCAACATGGTAAAAAGTTGGAAGAAGAAAGCCTAAACACATCTTAGAGAGAGGAAATGAAGAGATAGAAAACACACTAGAAGATGTGCAACCCTTTTCCATTGATGTCAAAGGGGGAGGAAAATAAAGTAACAGAGAGAAGTAGAGGAAGTGTATTGCCATCAATGCCAAAGGGGGAGACTGTTGGATATGTTGTCATTGATGGAAAAGGATATGGCAAAGGAGGAGCACTTGAAACAACAACAAGGAAAAGAGAGCATGAGACATGAAGCAGAGGCAATTTTAGAAGGGTCAGATGATTGGATATCTCGAGAGGCAGCAGAGGAGCATCAGGAGAAAGGAGCAGCATCAGTCAAGGAGCAGAGGTATTTTATTTGAGACATATATAATGAGAAACTGGTTCTGAGTGTGGGAACATATTATAGAAGGAACATTCGAGGTTCTGTGGCAAAAAGGAAACATGTATTGACAACTGGAATTGTCTATGAAAGTATGAATAGAGTGTCGAAAATTTACCTCTTATGCATAGACCATACTAGTAGAGGTCATTAAAGGAGTTATGTAAAATGATTTGTAATTTGTAAGGAGTCTGAATAACATCCAAACTGGAATTCCTGAGTGTTGATGAAAATATGAGATTGATCGATCTTGTTTTGAATTAGGTATTGAATAAGGCACTTTGAACGAACTTATAAACTTTGTTATGTATTATGATGCGTAAAGTTCTGGGATTCAAGACCCCAGTGGGGTCTTCGTTATTATGGAAAAATTGAATATGGGTTTTAAGAGTCTGAAAGTTCGGAGGTAGAACGAATTTAAGGGTGCAAAGGGAATCTGGTGTTAATACCTTGTGTTATATATTATGATGAAGCTTGATTTAGTATGTGATTCCCTGATTTCCAATGATGAAGCTTGATTTAGTATCTGATCTCTGTTACGAAGACTGCACATGGAAAAGTAATGATTCGACCTGCTTGAATCGACATCGAACTGGTGTCAAGCCTCAATAAATAAAATGCAAGGTTAATCTGTTGATGAAGAGTGCAAGCAATGTCATAGTATGTGAGGGATTAGGTATATTTAAATTATGCATCAGATATACTGTTTGAATGAAGTCCCTGGAGTGTTGAATCGATACCAAGAGATCAGTCTACTGCACTAACATACATAAGTCGTCATGAAGAATTATGAAACAAAGAAGTCGATTTATAGTGATCGAGCAGGGTAAGTGGAACCTTGAGCAAAGGAAAGGAACTGTGAGGAGCTATAGTAATGGTGGTTTCACCCACGAAAACCAGTGGGTTCAGAAAATTTTTAAACGGTAAGCGGATTTGCCAAAAATAATGAGACCTATGTCGCTGGTGGACACATGTCCTAAGGCGATTTACCAAAACAGCTTTTATCACATTTATTTGAGTGGTTAAAGCTCGGCTCAATAAAAAACACGATATGGAATGACAGTCATCGAATCATCTAGGATGAGGCAATAAGTTTCCCACTGTCGGATGAGAAGGGTGCTTTACATTGCTCGGCCCCACTGGAACTTTCACATCATAGTTGGGTTTTAATCATTGCTAATTCACAAATTGAAAGGTCAATAAACATATATATATATATATATATATATATATATATATATATATATATGTTGTGTTGTGGGTTTAAACAAGGTCGAGAGCGAAACAAAGAGGAGCGCTAAGGCACGACACATATATGTATGTGAGGGTTGGAAGAGATATTAAACGAAAGGGCCTAAAGATTTCATTATAAGCATGGTCTAATGTTAAATATGACGAGTGTTAAAAAAATCGTCGAGGATTGAGTTAGGCGTTGATATATATATGAAAAGATGTTCAGGCATTCATAATTTGACGAGGGTTATTTAACCAAGCAGTATGGTAAGAAAATCGAAAAATGTTTTTCGATTGTGAATAAGTTAAATACGTGGTTTTTATTATAAGGTTCTATTGTTTGGGGTTAAAAGAAACAAAGTTTTATAAGATGTGACCCGAGTCACGAATCGCATCGGAGAAAAGTATGGTAGCGCAACATGTTGACAAAAGTTCCAATTGAGATGTGGACCCGATGGGTTTATGAACCATGATTCATACGTGTTTGAGTTCCGGCATCAAAGTGAACCATCGCATCGGCAGAGTGAAGTGAACAGTGAATAATTGCAATCGGAAGTATCCAGTTGCGATTAATCACATCGACAAATAGAAAAGAAGGGTTTATAAAGATGTGCGGCCCAAACCTTTCAAAGGTTAGCGTTTGTGGCTCGATATATATGCTTGAAAACGTTATACTATGGTTGAACCATACGATTAGAGGGCTGCGCATGTGGGTTGCACAAAGCGTTAATACATTGATAATTAGTCTTTGAAGATTGAGGGGTCTAACGTAAGCCACAGTCTATTAATGTTTATAATGCTCGTTTTGTGAATACATATGTATGGCGGTATATATATATATATATATATATATATATATGATAAGCCGAACCTCGCATGAAAGGGATTGTGTATTGGCGTATATTCAAATTAAATGGGTCGGAATGATACGTCGGCTTATTAATATGTTATAACCTTTATTTTTGGAAACACACACACACACATATATATATATATGATAAGCCAAACCTCGCATGAAAGGGATTGTGTATTGGCGTATATTCAAATTAAATGGGTCAGAATGATACGTCGGCTAATTAATATGTTATAACCTTTAATTTTGGAAACACACACACACACACACACACACAGAGATATATATATATATATATATATATATATATATATATATATATATATATATATATATATATATATATATATATATTGGGGTTTTCATAAAGAGGTTAGGCCACATAAAACTTCCGCTTATAAAGTTATATGAGTACGTTGTCAGATAAGAAATTATAGTTGGGTGCATCCACTTTCAGGCATAGTGGAGATTGCTGCCTTATGACCATAAGAGAGTTTTAACTTAAATCTCAGATTTGAAACTTTAAGGAAGCCAGATATATCATTGAATTCGCCAGACTCTGATTTTATTTGGGGTATTTAATTAGATTGCCAGATCAGCAGTTATATATATACAGCAGACACACAATCACAGTGAATAGGAATATGCACAGGAATGAATTTGACAGGTGTACAAGCATAGAAAACTGGAAAATATGCAGAAGACAGTGAGCAGAAGAAGGCAGAATAGTTACCTGACAGCAGCAGAAAAGGCAAAGCCAGCAAAGCCAAAAGCCAGAAATTGGGCTGAGTAAAATTGTGTTTATGTAACTGAAAATGTCAACAGAAATGTTGTAATTGATTTTTATTGTTTGTGATGCATTGGCAAATCTTCAGAAGAAAAAAAAAATCCCACTGTAATATCAAAATTAGTACATCCAATTATATTTTTTCTGAGTGAGTTGGAAAAGAAATGAGAAGGAAGAAGGCTAAGAGGTATGGATGTCCATTTCGAATTACCTGTGGAATGCTAACAGTCATAAGGGAATTTCTATAAATAATATCACATTGATATGAAAAAAATGAGTTAGAGAGTGAAGTAAGAGATGTAGAAATGAAGCAGTAAGGCAGAGGATAAGGAGGAGCTGATAGAGAACCCGAGAAGATGCTAAGATGAAGCAGGGCAGATATGAAGACTGATGGACAGCAGAAGAGAAGGTTCAGAACAGAGTTGATATCTAAGGTAAATCAACAAGTGTTTTATTTTGAAAGAGTAAGGAAGTTGGAGCTTCCCTATCAAGTTGTAGCTTGATAGATGTCATTTGTAGCTTACTGAGGTTGGAGCCTCCTATAGGTTGGTGCCTACAAAAAATTGAGAGGGAGTTGGAGCTTCCTTGCAAGTTGTAGCTTGCATAATTGAGGTAGGAGCCTCCTGTGGGTTGGAGCCTACAGAAAATCAGTGGTGAGAGGGAGTTGGAGCTTGCCTTTGCATCACAACAATAATAAGATGTGGTTTTCTCCCTTTGTGGGTTTCCACTTATATATGGTGTCCCAATGCATGATGTTTATGTGTTGATATGGTTTATATAATTTTCTTAATACTTGCTACTCTCATATTAAGTCTAGTGTTACATTATATTAATGCTTGTGGCTCACATCCTAAGATTACTCCCATATTAAGTTAAACATGAAATGATGGTGTAAATAAGTTTTAATGAAAAAGTCCCCCCCCCCACAGTTAACTAACAAAGTATTTACTTAAGTTAAAATAATTTAATACAAAAAGAAGCAAGAACATGTAATTTAAAAATAAAATTCCAGTATTTACTTATAATTAAAATAATGTAATAGAAAAATCAATGCACTTTGTCAATGTGTCAATATTTTTTTTTGCTTAACCTCAAGTGCGCACTATTAATCTAATTACTTTCAAAATTAATGTCCCACATACATCTAGTTACATCAAATCTGAAGTCAACATCTACACTAAAATGAATGTATTTAGTGTGAGAAGTAAAATGGGATTAGAAATCAATGCATCTAGTGAGAGCAATCAAATAGGATTAGAGGATTAGTTATCAACATCTACAGTGAGATCAATGTATCTAGTGCAATAAACCAAATAGTATTAGAAATCAATAACTATAGTAAAATGAATCCATCCAATGCAATCAAAGAGGAATCAACATCTACACTAAAAATTAATGCATCTACTTCAATGAAAAACCAAAATACTCATATAATATAAAAACCATAATACCATATAATATGTATTTTTCTATGTGTGTCTCTTTCTTCTTCCCCCTCTCTCCCCGCCCATTCTATTTATATATCCCTCCCTCTATGTTTCTCTCTATCCGTGGTCTCTCGCTCACCCTCTCTCTCTCCTTGTCTATTTTCCCATATCTCTCTCTGTCCCACTACCATCTATATATATATATATATCACTCCATCTTTCTTTCATTTTCTCTCTATTTCACCCCCCAAGCACACACACTCTTTCTCTCCATATCTATCTATATCTCCCTCCCTACCTCTCTTTTTATCTTCCTTCTTTCCTCTCTCCCCCCTCCATCTATATATCTATCTCTATTTCCTCTCCTTTTTTTTCTTTCCATATCATCCCCAAAAATTACACACACTTTCTACATATCTGTCTATATCTATCTCTTTCACTCTCCTCTCTCTCTCTCTCCCTTTCTCTACCAACTCCCTTTGGCTCTCTCCCCATTCAATATCTCTTTCTCTCTCTTCAACTATTTCACTATATTCCTTCCTTTTCTCCTTATCTCTCTCCCATTCTCCCCCCTCCATTTTTGTGTCTCGTTCTCTCTCTAGTCCCCTTGTCTCCCTCTCTCTCTTTCCTCCTCTCCTCTCTCCCTCACTCTCTCTCCATCTCTCTCTTATCAATCCCACTCTGTCTCCACCTTTATCTATGTATTTATTTTTTCTTCCCTCCCTCTCTCCCCTTGTCCAACTCCATCTCTCTCTCCCACGCTTCTCCTCTTTCTCCCCTCCTCTATCTCTTCCTTTCTCCTTCTCCCTCCCAAAATCTCTCCCTCTCTCTCTCTCGTTCATTCTCTCTCCCACTTCCACATCTATCTCTTTGCCTCTCCCCCTCTCTCTTTCTTGTTCCTTCTCTCCCCACTCCATCCATATGATCAAGAATTGTCACCATGTGTAAACAATAATATATGTAAGGTCCATTATAATAATAATTATAATGGAGATGACTATTATTATACTATATTGGAATAATAAGGATAGATATATTCACCATGTGTAATCAATAATATATGTAAAGTCCAATATAATAATACCTATAATGGAGATGACTATTGTTATACTATATTGGAATAATAATGATAAATATATTGACTGTTATACCACTAATAATATATAAATAAATAACTTATTGAATAAATAATATTATCCTAAATTTGCATTAGAAAAACACCAATTTCTTTATATGAAATTGGTATGATTTCCATTTTACATTACATTTTATATTTTGTATTTCAAATTTCACATTTACAAATATTCTCTTAAAAGCTTATTGAAAACAAATTTACATATGACAAAGCATGAAACAAGTTTTATTTTTTCTCCCACCAAAATAATTTATATTCAATAATTTTAACCCAAAACTTCATTTCTCTACTATATTGTCCATATCATCAATATTCTTTATAAAAGAACTAAACAATTATAAATCACCTATTTAGTGTAGTGAAAATTTTATAGCCAAACCACACATTTTTTTTATATTTATAAAAAAATATTCAACATTTTATTAGTTACATTTACCAAATATACTCACAAATATGTTTAAGAAAAGTATTATTAATTTATAACTTAAGATATAAATGTTAAGTGCTTACAAACTATTACACATCACCCAATATTGTCTACATCATCTCAAAGGAGTTCTAGCATAGATAACCCTTCCCTTGGAGGATAGGAGGTCGTGCTCAGTTTGGAAACATATATAGGTAGGATTGTTGTATCTCAGGTTTTTTTTTTAAGGCTACTCCGAGGCTTCTGTTAGAGGAATTACATATTTGGGGAAGTTTGGTTCGGGTATATTCATTCAAAGTTTGGTTCGGGTATATTCATGGTTTCAAAGACAAAATACCTAAAAAACCAGGTATCAATCAATCATGTAGAGAAGGCTAGACATTTTTCATTTTATTATATTTCATCTTTATTTCAATTATAAATTTAGAAAATATTTTGGAAATTTAAAAATATTTGGAAAATATTATAGAAATTTAAAAATATTTTAAAATTGAGAAATTCTAAAATTATCCAAAATTTGATATACAATTTACTTCACTAGTATTTACTTTGATGTAATTTTGGAAATATAAAAATATGTTAAAAAATTAGAAATTCCAAAAATATCCAAAATATGATATACAAATTACTCCACAAATCTTTACTTAATGCTAACTATGATGATTGGTACATACTACACAGTATTAACATAGAACTTGTCATCCGAGGCAGAAATTGTCTTTTACTCATCCTTTGTCTATGTCTGGTATTTTGTATTCATGTTACATCATTGAGTGACTTATTACGACGACCATACCTATAGAAAGTCTATAAACCGACTTACCTGTTGTTGTCTGAGATACGGACACGAGTGGTACCGATGTTTCAGAACTCTTTGAAAAATGAACTTATTTTTACTTCTTTTTTTTTAATTCTATCAAAATATAAAATAGATAAAAATGACACTGAAATGAAAAGAAGGAGTTGCAGCTCACAGGTGAGTACTGCACCTGGAGACTGCACTCAAACTGAGAGAACACTCAGAGTTTACTCTACATTCATGAAGGAATTACATCATTAAGTACAACACTAGGAATTAGGAAGTTGCAAACAAACTCCTAAATTGTAGGAACTAATCCTAAACTAAGGAGATATGTTAAAACTTGTGTAACCATTTCTCCATTAATATAAAATAATATTAATTATTTTCAACTCCCCCCCTTAATGGAGAAAGGATTATCCTGAACTCCTAGCATCCTTCTAAACAATTCAAACTTTACACGCCCAAGAGGCTTAGTAAATATATCAGCCATATTGTCACTAGTTTTACAATATTCAACAAGTATCTCTTTTGACTGTAGTTTCTCTCGAACAAAATGGAACTGAGTGTCGATGTGCTTGGTATTTTTATGAAAAATTGGATTGTATGCTAGCTTGATGGTACTCTGGTTGTCAGTTTTAATGATAGTTGATTCTTTCTGTTCTTCTCCTGCATCGTTGAGAAGTCTTCTCAACCAGATAGCTTCACATGTGGCTGCACACAATGCTTGGTACTCAGCTTCACATGAAGATAAGGCTACAGTGCTTTGCTTTTTGCTGCTCCATGCTATGACCCCGGATCCAATGCTAAAAGCGTATCCCGTGATAGATCTTCGATCATCCAAGTTACCTGCCCAATCTGAATCTGAAAAACCTGCTAGAGTAACATCAGAATTGTCAGTGTACAAAATACCATAATTACTAGTACCACTAAGATACCTCAACACACTTTTTGCTGCGATCCAGTGACTTTCGAGTGGTTTCGACATGAACTGGCTCAACATACTAACAGAGTATGCCAAATCTGGTCTAGTTGTAGTGAGATATATCAAACTGCCAACTAGCTGTCTATACATAGTGGCATCCACCTCTTTAGTATCATCGTCACTGCTCAACTTTAAGTTCTGCTGCAATGGTGTTGCTGCTGATCTGCACTGCTCCATTCTGAACCTTTCCAGCAAGCTTCTGGCATACTTCCCTTGTGTAAGAAAAGTCTGTCCATAATCTTTCCATACCTCCAATCCCAAGCAGTAATGTAGATTTCCGAGATCTTTCATCTCAAACACTTGTGACATCTGCTGTTTGATTTCTTTGATCAGATTGTTAGCATCCCCAGTTATGATCATATCATCTACATACAAAGAAATCAAAATGATTTGCCTCTGTTTATTAAACTTGGTATACAGATTTGGATCATTCAAGCTCCTATGAAAGCCATGCTGTACAAAAAATGAGTCAATCTTCTCATACCACGACCTCGGTGCCTGTTTTAAACCATAAAGTGCCTTTTTCAATTTACACACAAGATGTTCCTGCCCCTTTTTCACAAAACCTTCAGGCTGAACTAAATAAATTTCTTCTTTCAAGTCACCATTCAGAAATGCAGACTTAACATCTAGCTGGTGTAGCTGCCATTTATGTTTTGTTGCTAAAGAAATTAGCATTCTAATGGTGTTTAATTTGGCTACAGGAGCAAAGGTGTCATCGAAATCTATTCCCTCTTGCTGTGAATAACCCTTTGCTACCAGTCTAGCTTTAAGTTTTTCTATACTCCCATCCGCATTTATTTTAGGTTTGTACAACCATTTGCATCCTATGGGGGTTTTACCTTCAGGCAATTCAACCAAATCCCAAGTATGGTTTCTGTTTATTGATTCTATTTCCTCATACATTGCAGCCCTCCATGCATCAAATTTACTTGCTTCTTCATAATTTGCAGGTTCTACAATGTTTAAAATGTTTGTCATTAATGCATAGTCTTTCAATCTGGATGGTAATTGAGTCTTCCTACTCGATCTCCTTGGTAGGGGACTTACCTCAAATCTGTCCATTTCAGCCTTCTCTGGGCTTGCATCATTGATTACATTACCTGTTACTTCTTCTTCTTGTTTCTGCTCCTGCACTTCATCATCCTCACCGTTTTCTTCCATTAGCAATGGAATGTGCCAATCACTGTTAGAGTCATCCTTTCCTTCTTCAACCTGTTCATGAAATATGACATCTATGCTTGCAAAAACCTTATGAGTCACAGGATTAAATAACTTATATGCCTTGAACTCAGTGCCATATCCAACAAAGATACATTTCAAGGCTTTTGGATCTAACTTCTTCCTATCCGCCTTAGGTATATGAGCATAAGCTTTTGACCCAAATATTCTTAAATGACTCACTGCTGGTTTGAATCCAAACAATGCTTCAAAAGGGGTTTTGAAGCCTAGACATTTAGTAGGACTCCTATTCTTTAAGTAGACAACAGTGTTAATAGCTTCTGCCCAAAAACCATTTGATAGACCCTTACCTTGAAGCATGCTCCTTGCGCACTCCACAAGAGTTCTGTTTTTTCGTTCTGCCACTCCATTCTGCTGAGTGTGGGGCACTGTGAACTGTTGAATAATCCCATGCTGCTTGCAGAAATTCATGAATTCTCCCAACCTGTATTCTCCCCCTTGATCTGAGCGGAGAATTTTTATCCTTTTTCCTGTCTGGTTTTCTACCATAGATTTAAACTCTTTAAAATACTGAAAAGTCTGACTCTTTTTACTCAGAAAGTATATCCAAGAAAACCTAGTGCAATCATCTGTAAATAAGAGAAAGTAATATGCACCTCCTAATGACCTAGTCTGCATAGGTCCGCATATATCTGTATGCACCAGTTCTAAGACATCTCTTTCTTTTCCATTAACATGCAAAGGGAACTCTTCTCTATGCATTTTCCTAATGCACATCCATCACAATCCAACTTAACATTATGGAAAACAGGGAGTCCATCAACCATACCTTTTCTCTGAAGTAAGATGAGGTCTTGCAGATTAAGATGGCCAAATCTCTGATGCCAGAGATCTTCAGCTGTCGATCCAGTTGCAACCATTGCTTGCTTTGTCATACTTTTCACGTCTAATCTGTACAAACTCCCCACGCGCACTCCTGTTGCAACTGTTTCCATCTGGTTATCCTTTATGACACAGTTAGTCTTAAAGAATTGAACTTGCATGTCCTGATCAGTAATCATTGAGACAGAGATCAAATTTTTCTTAATTCCGGGCACATACAATACATTTTTAAGGTGTCTAATGTTACCGCTAGGTACTTTTACCGGAATGTCACCATATCCTTTGATCTCATATCCACTATCATCCCCTAAATAAATTTTCGACCCACATGAAGTTTCTTCAAGACATTCAAACCAGTCCTTCTTACCAGTCATATGTGAGGATGCGCCAGAGTCGACATACCATATGTCGTCCTCATCTCCCTTTGAAGTTGAAAGGGCACAATCGGCTGTAAATAGTCGAAGTTCGTGGCTATGGTCCTCTTCTTCCTCAACAAAGTAACCCTTATGTTTTCTCTGTTTGTTTCTTCCTTCGTCTGCCTGCCTCTTATAACAATCTTTAATCTCATGACCAGGTTTTCCACAGTAAAAACATTTCTTGCTGGGAAAATTATTAGCAGACATACTTTTAAACGGTCTCTTCTGAAATGTGTTGGCTCCTTTCTGCTGCTGCTGTGGTTGCTGTTGCTGCTGTGGCTTCTTCCCTCTGTACTGTCGCCTTTTCGCCATCAGAGCAAGATCATTGCTCTGTGATTTCATATTTTGTCGTCGCTCTTCTTCTTGTAGCAGAATCCCTGTCAACTCTTCAAACGTAGGGGCTTTCTCCCTTGCTGCCAACCCTGTGATGAACATCTGATATTCATCTGTCATTCCATTCAATGTGATCGTGACCAGATCCGAATCAGAAACTTTCTCTCCGATATCTCCCAATCTGTCCTTCAGGTCTTTGACTCTCGCAATGAATCCAGCAGCGGACTCATTCTCCTCCATCTTCATCGCAAACAGCTTTCCTTTGAGTGACAAGACACGGTTTGTATTCTGTGTCTGGTATAGGTTTTTAATCATCGTCCAAATGTCAGTGGCCGATTTACAGTCTCTAATATGCGGGATAATATTGTCCTAGACGGACATCTTCAATATGACCTTTGCTTTTGTCTCCCTTTTATCCCAGTCTTGTTCTTGTGCAGCTGATCCTGGTCTCAGCTCACTTCCTGTAACGATCGACCATGCATTTGCGCTTTCAAGTAAAGTCTGTATCTTGAATTTCCAGTTGGAGAAATTCGATCCATCGAGTTTTCCAGACTCGTGGAGATACGATTCTATACTGTTATTCATATTGGATTGATAAAAAAAAATATCTGATCCTCTGATGAATAAATCAACTGAATAATTGCAGGACACACTAAAAAAAATATTACCACATACCAGATCCTGACCACTGTTTTTCCAAACAAAATTTGTACCTTCAATGTGCCACCACCGGGCAAAACCGATCTGCTGCCTCCGAGAAAATCAGGAGCTTCAATGCGCCACCACCGGGCAAGTTCGATCTGCTGCCACCGAGCAAATCATGAACTTCAATGCGCCACCACCGGGCAAGTCCGATCTGCCACCACCGGGCGAATTCGGAACTTCAATGCGCCACCACCGGGCAAGTCCGATCTGCCACCACCGGGCGAATTCGGAACTTCAATGTGCCACCACCGGGCAAGTCCGATCTGCCACCACCGGGCAAATTCGGAACTTCAATGTGCCACCACCGGGCAGGGCCGATCTGCAAAAAAAAATTGCAGACCTTCCCAAAGAGAAAGAGGCTGACGCTTCTCTGATTCGAAAAATCCGCGCCGAAATCAAAAAATATGCGAGTACCAGCCCTGGCGCGCTTTGATGCGAAAAATCCGCGCCAAAATGCGCACAAGCACCAGCCCTGGCGTTTTCGCGTGTACCTCCGCGCCACCCGCGAATTTTGGCGCGTTGGCGCGACTGTTCGTATTAAAAACCGCGCCAATGGCGCGACTGTTCACAAAAAATCCGCGCCAACCTTTTCTTCTGCTCAGAGATGATCAGTCATCTGAGACCTATCCTTCAGGTGTTACTGCAGTCCACCTGAATCTACGAAAAAAACTTCTGTAAGCTCTTCCGCCACTACAGTTCTGTAATCAATGATGCATCCTAAAAAAAAAAAAGGCTGTCCCTACTCTGAGCTCCGATACCAAGATAAAAATGACACTGAAATGAAAAGAAGGAGTTGCAGCTCACAGGTGAGTACTGCACCTGGAGACTGCACTCAAACTGAGAGGACACTCAGAGTTTACTCTACATTCATGAATGAGGAATTACATCATTAAGTACAACACTAGGAATTAGGAAGTTGGAAACAAACTCCTAAATTGTAGGAACTAATCCTAAACTAAGGAGATACGTTACAACTTGTGTAACCATTTCTCCATTAATATAAAATAATATTAATTATTTTCAACTAAAATTACATAAATGTGCAAGTTTGAAAGAAGAAAAAAAGTGAAAAATATAATAAAAATAGACAAGCTTTTGATATACAATGAGCATCTTAAACGCAGGACAGAATCTTCATCACAACTTTGCATTGATTGACGAGTTAGGACATATTCTCTATGAAATGCGAACAGATGAAATCCTAACAGATGACGTAAATAGTAAATTTCTCTTTCCAAAATTTTATATTTATTTGTAATGGTAATGAACATAGTACTTATTATACCAAATCATCATTTTCCATCATTTCTATACTGATTAATATAAATTAAAATAAAAAAAATAAATTAATATATTTTAATATTATTTATTTATATTAATTATAATTAGAATTTTAATAAAAATATTGATATTAATAATATTAATATTACTTATTAAACATTAAAATGCTTAAAAGTTAAGCCAATCTATTTGTCCCTAGTATGCCATACAAACTTATCATAGCATTTCTACTCGGTACAAGTGAACAGTCAGACAAGACCAATGCCCTAACCGGTCAAAAGAGATGTAAGCAGATCTTTGAATTTTGGAATTAGATTTAGGTTTTAAATTTTTAAACTGTGTGTCTTTTGCATTGGATTCGTTCTTTTCAAAGACAGAATTTGTCTCTATTTTAGGTAATGGATTCCCCCTTTAATTTAATTGAAAGGACGCCAAATATTGAAAGGAGGCCTATTAACTTGAATAGAACTTATAGTAGTTGATCTCTATTTTATTTTTTTAGATTTTTATTTTTATTTTTATTTTTTTTAATTATTATTATTATTATTATTTATAAATAATTAAGTTGGATTGTATTATAGTTTAATTTTTTTTTATTATATTGATATTAATAATAAAAAATATTTTTATTTATTATTTATTTTTACTAATAATATTGATGATGATGATGTTTGTTAACGTCTATTAAAACCAAACATTGGTCTATAGGACCTAAAGAAATGAATTATTTAGTTTGTTTTAAAATTGTACTTCTATGCTCAAAGAATTTGGAGAGAAGCTTCGAGAGCTCACTATAATTTTGACATGTTAAAAGGCTAGGAAGGTCGGTATTGCAACAAATATTATGAAACTGAGATCTAATGTACGTGTAGTGAGGGCATTATGAGGGTATTATGAGAGGAAATTATTTTCATCCTCAATGTTCATATTCTAAGAGAGATGGCAAATCATTTCCACGCATGGTGTTTTAGGAACTGACCAACTAACAAATATTATGAAACTAAGATCTACTATAGGTGTAGTGAGGGCATTATGAGGGTATTATGAGAGGAAATGATTTTCATCCTCAATGTTCATATTCTCAGAGAGATGGAAAATAATTTCCACCCATGGTGTTTTAGGACCTCACCAACTACCTGTTTCACTATCGAGCTCATAATTTTTCATGATTATCTTGGCTATATTATTTTTTTTTTCTTTGAGCTAGTTAAAATAGCTAAATTTTTTTTATCTTTTGGAGTAGGGTTGATGACCTCCTTATAATATCTTAATTTTTTTTGGCCTCTAAATCTTTCTCGCACCACATTTTCTCTTTAAACATAGAAGTAACAATATTTTTAATGTTATTAGTATTTTGCAATGCAACATTTTCGTCGACCTCCAAATGCTTTAACGAGGGCCTTGTATCTTTCTACCAACCTCGTTTGAGCCTTAGGTGGTTTTGGGTGAAATTTAAATCTAGCATAGGTAGTCTATCGTATCCCATGTTATTGATTTTCTGCTTGTATAATAGGAGCCTAGTCATAGCTAGGCTTTCAATAGGGAAAAGACCCACTTCTATAAGGAGAATAGGATAGGGTGTATTGCTTTTAATTTTGAATTTTATTGATTTTGTGCTTGTACAATAGGATCCTAGTCATAGCTAGGATTCTGATAGGGAAAAGACCCACTTCTATAAGGACAATAAGATAGGGTGTATTGCTTTTAATTTTGAGGTTTGTGGTTGTAGCATCTTTACAGAATCCAGAAGCGTTTTCTTATTTGTAAAAATAAAATTAATTTCATTCATTAGTTCTTTTTATTTTATATTTTAAATTTGTTTATATTTTTGGAATAAACCATATCATTATTAAATTTAAGACTTTCCTTCAATTAAAACAATATATTAATAATAATAAATTTAACTTATTCCTTATTTCCAATTCTTTATCAACTATTTTTTATATTATAAATATATTTGTTATTAATAAGAGGGGTAGAGTATGTATGACTTTGTGGACTTAGCAATCAAATAGGTGTGGGGAGGTGGGCCTCTTGTCCCAAAAAAAGGGGTATCATACAACAATCTGGTGTGTGGCACAATCAAATAGGTATAGGGAGGTGGGTTTCTTGTCCAAAAAACAAGGGGGTATCATATACCCATTTGGTGTGTGGCTTGGCCACGACCTTAAAATCAGATAATAATAATAATTCTTGAGTGAAACTAGTTGTTATATTTTAATGGTTAGTAAACGTATCTCTACATCTATATTTTTATGCCAAGATGTGGTTCCTTAGCTTGTTGTGAAGATTAACCACACTAGTTGGTTCAAAACAAAGATATTTTCTCCTATGTAACTATGAGATAAATAAAATATTTCTTTTCAAATGCTTTTATTTGTTTCATGCCAATTTATTGTGAAGTAATTTAAAATGTTTTTTATTTAAATTGTTTTTATTTTATGATTTTATTATCGATAAACTTTATAAATATCATTTTATGAATATGAATTTGGGATAAGGGACTTACTAGACCACCCTAAAAGTATCATAAGGAAAGATTAGGCAATTTTTCTTAGAGTGGCTATCCCCCTAAGAAGAACATTAGTAAGCACGAGTTTGATGCCCTCAAATATTTGAACAATAACAAAAACATTGTTTTTATCAAAGCAAACAAGGGAGAAGTTGTGGTTATCTTAGATATAGGGAAGATTATCTCAGAAACATGTTGGAATATATTAAAGAAACAATAGTGTGCTAACTTTACATTACACATAGACCTTGCATTTTAGGTTATATTTTGTATTTTACATTTCACATTTATAAATATTCTCTTAAAAGTTTCTTAAAAACAAATTTCACATTTATAAATATTCTCTTAGAATTTTCTTGAAAACAAATTTCACTTTCCACATATATAAATATTTTCTTAAAAAAATTTTGGAAAAAAAATTCCATATAAAAAAAAGCATGAAACAAGTTTTATTTTTTTCTCCCAGCAACAACATTTATCCATCAATAATTTTAATGGAAAAATTCATTTCTCTACTACATTTTCCATCTCAAGAAGTATACTTTATGAAAGAACTAAATAGTTGTCACTCACAAATTTAGTATCATAGACAATTTATATCCAAGCCACTCTTTTTCTCTTGCTAACATTTTATAAATTATGTTTACCTAGTATACTTAGAAATATGTTTAAGATATGTATTATAAATTTAGAAAGTTAATTAAGCCAAAATATGTTTAAGATAAATAGTTGTCACTCACAATTTTAGTATCATAGACAATTCATATTCTAGCCATTTTTTTTGTTTTTAACATTTTATAAGTTACATTTATCTAGTATATTAAAAAATATGTTTAAGATATATATTATAAAAAATATTTTTAAGATATATATTACAAATTTATAAAGTTAATTCAGCCCATAGAAATGTTAAGTATTTACAAACCTTTATACTAATGTAACATCACCAACTATTCCCTCCATTTAAGAAGATAAAATAGATAGAGCCTTCTCCCATAGATAAGCCTTCCCTTCGTGCATAGGAGCTCGTTGGAAGTTCGAAACCTATGGAGTTGGGATTGTTGTATTCCCAGGCCATTTTTTAAGCCAGCCGAAAGGTTTCTTTTCGAAGAATTTACTTTGACGAAACTATGGGTCGAGCCCATAGAGATGGACGGAATTACTAACTCTAACATAGCTCAAATGTATTTCCTTTGCCTTTGTGCTCTGTAATTGCATGTTTAGGGAAGTTTGGTTTGGTATATTCACTGTTTCAAAGACAAAATACCATAAAAAAACTACGTATCAGGCATGCAGAGAAGTTTGGTTTCGTATATTCACTGTTTCAAAGACAAAATACCATAAACAACTAGGTATCAGGACAAAACACCATAAACAACTAGGTATCAGGCATGAAGAGAAGGCTAGGTATTTTTCGCTTTATTATATTTCATCTTTATCTCAATTATAAATTTGGAGAATATTTTGGAAATTTAAAAAGGTTGGAAATTCTAAAAATATCCGAAATTGGATATATAATTTACTTCACTCTCTTTACTGTGAGCTGTAAAATTTAAAAATATTTTGGAAATTTAAAAATATTTTAAAAAATTAGAAATTTGAAAAATATCCCAAATATGATTTACAATTTACTTCACTCCTCTTTATTTTCATATGTTAATTATGATGACTGGTACACAGTATTAACATAAAACTTGTGATCCGAAGCAGAAATTGTATTTTAGTCATCATTTGTCTATGTCTGGTATTTTGTAATCATGTTACAACACTGAGTGACTTATTATGACGACCATATCTATAGAAACAGTATCAACTGACTTACGTGTTGTTCTCTGATCAGATACAGACATGGGTGGTACAGACGTTTCAGAACTCTTTGAAAAAGGAGCTTATCTTTAATTTTATGTCAGTTCTATGAAAACAAAAAAGATAGAATGATGTGCAAGTTTGAAGGAAGAAAACACAGTGAAAAATATACTAAAAATAGACAAGGGTTTGATTTACATTGCGCATCTTAAACGCCGGCCAGAATCCTCATGGCAAGTTTGGATTGATTGTCTATGAAATTTGGACGAGATAGAATTGATTGTGTATGAAATGACAAATGAAGTAAACAGTGAATTTCTTTTTCAGGAAAATAGTGTTTACTAGTAAAACTATATAAGTAAATATCATTAATATATGTTTAAATTATAAAATATTTTTGGTAATAAATATATGCAAATAAATTTGGTTGATGAGTTTCGAACCAATTATTATGACTAGGTGAGAGATCATGTCAAGACATTGATTATAAATAGATGTAAAAATGTTAGGATAACGACTAGTTTGACTATGAAAATTATATTCTAACAATTAGTTTTCTCTAATTAATTAATTAATTAATTAATTATATAATTAATCTATAATCATAATATATATAGATATTCTTATTTAATTTAATTTATTTAATTATATATATATATATATATATATATATATATATATATATTCTTTTTATTATATTAACGAAGCCTAAAAAAGCGGACAAAGGGCAGAAACATAGGACCATCAAGAATAAATGGAAGGGATCAAGCACGTGCTGATATTCCATCCATCATCTCTATTGAGATTAACGGGTCTTTTTTCAGTTTCTAAGGCCTCTCTTACCTTACTATAATGGAAATGATCCATCCTAAAAATGACCTTAGCCTCTTCGATGCAAATATGATGGTTAGTCTTTTCTACATGTTCAGCTAGGGCGGAGGAGCAGGATTTTCCATGCTTAATGTCAGCAGCATGTTCACAAATCCTTTGATTTATAGACCCACTAGTTTCGCCAATATAAACAGTCCCACAAGAGCAAGGAATAATCTAGACAGATTTCCCATCCGATTTAAGAGTGTTGTGAATCGTGTTAAGGGGCTTGAAAGAAAAGGCTTAAATGAAGAAGAAAATTTATGTTTCTTCAGCATCCTAGCAATCCTTTCACTGGTTCCTTGAATGAAAAAAAGGTGAACATTCCAAGAACATTACAAGACCACTCACTAAGGACCTTTTTGAGCTTTAAGGCCTTCAAATCTACAATAACCATTTCCACAAAATACATTAAGGAGATGGGTTTTTTCTCCCTCAAGATGCGACTCATCAGAGATTCTCAAAGCCCTAATAATTAAGGTGTTAAAGACTCCTAATTTTATTATTATTATTTTCTGTTAATATAATTAATAGATGTTTAAATCATTATTTTATATTATTTATATATCAATAATTTTTATAAATGAAATAAATTATTATAGCTTAATAATATTATGTATTAATCTTTTATTAATATTAGTTTTAATATTAATATTATTTATATTAAAAATATTAATATTATTAATATTAATATTATTTATTAATAATACTAATGTTATTTATTAAATATTAAAATGCTAAAAATATTTACAAGAATCTAGTTTTCGCTAATATGCCACACAAAGTTATAATAGTACAAGTGCGACCAATGCTCTAACCAGTCAAATTAGATGTGAGTTTTAAATTTTTAAATAGCGCGTCTTTGCTTTAACTTCAATGTGAAAGTCTAAGGAATGAATGCCTGCAATGGATTCGTTCTTTTGAAAGATAGAGTTGAGTTTGTCCGTATTTTCAGAAATGGATTTGAGTTTTTATTTGATTGAAATGAAGCTTATTAGTATGAATAGAGATTATGCTTGGGATATTTTTTTTATTCTCTTATTTTAATTTTATTTTAAATTATTATTATTATTATTGGTAAATAATTAAGATTAACATTGAATTTTATTTAGTTTTAATTTTTTTTATATTAAATAATATTATTAATAATAATAAAATATTATTTTTTATTAATAATATTATTTATGATAATCAAATTAATTTTATTGGTTATTTTACTTAATTTCATTTAATTTAATTTAATTTAATTTTGTATTTGAAATTTATTGATATTTTATCTTATTTATACTTTGGAATAATTAAATTTGAGGATATCATTATCAAATTTAGGACCTTTTTTCAATTACAACAATATATTAATAATAATAAATTTAATTTATTCCTTATTTTTAGTTATTTATCAATTACTTTTTATATTATAAATATATTTATTATTAATAATAATTCTTAAACTAAACTAGTTGTTATATTTTAAAGGTTAGTAAACATATCTCTACATCTATTTATTTTGATGCAAAGATTTGGGTCCTAGGATTGTCATGAAGATGAACCACACTAGTTGGCTCGAAATGCATCAACTATATTTTCTCCTAATCCAAAGATTTCTTTTCAAACAATTTTATTTTTTTTGAGAAAATTTATCAATACCATTTTATGAATGTGAATTTGGGATCAGGAATTTACCATATAGCCCTAAAGATCACATCAAGAAAGATTGTGCAGTTGTCCTTAGAAAGGTTAATCCCCCTAAGAGAAAAATTAGAAAGCATGAGTTTGATGCCCTCAAATATTTGAACAATTAGAAGGAATTATTATTCTCAAAGTGGACAAGGGTGGAGTTGTGGTTATCTTAGATAAGGAAGATTACTAGAAAAAAATTTTGGACCATCTTTTCAATGGTGAGAGCTACAAAGCGATTAATAAGGATCCCATGAAAAATATTTATAAAAAAGTAGATGTAGCTATAAATTCCGGTAGTAGAGTTAGCTCCTCGAGCAATAAACTGGTCAAGAATAACCCTATCACTCCTAAGATCTATGGACTTCCCAAGATCCATAAGGAGGGTACTCCCCTAAGACCCATTTTCAACAATGTAAGAGGGTTCACATATCCTCTTGTTAAGTATTAGCCCAGAAGCTAAAACCCCTTGTTAGCCTTACAAATTCCTATGTAAAATACTCGTCATCGTTTGTCACTGAGTTAAAGTGTTTAAGGCTTGATCCTCAAGATATTCTAGTGAGTTTCAATGTAGTCTCCCTTTACAATAATATCTCTATTAATGAGGCCCTTGACATCATCAATCACCTCACATATCGTGATACAGCTAGATTGATTGAAATTTGTCTTACCTCTAATTTATTCAACTTTGAAAGGGAATTCTATGAACAAACTTGTAGTGGTGCCATGGATTCCCCCCTTTACCTTCTTGTGGCTATTCTATTCATGGAGGATTTATAATCTAAAGCTTTTGTCTCAACTCAATACAAAGAAAATATTTGGAAGAGATTTGTGGATGACAATTGCATCATCTGGCCTCATGGTTGGGAAAAGTTGGATCTCTTTCTCCAACATCTTAACAATTAATTGAACTCCATAAAGTTTACTATGGAATGTGAAACCATTGGGTGCGTGCCTTTTCCTGAGATCCTTATATCTAAGAAGGATGATGGTTCATTCTCAAAGCAGACATTTGAGAAGAAAACTCACACGGAGCAGTGTCTTCATAGAGTTGGGTGTTCTCAACACTTAGCTACTTTTTCCTTTAGAGTTTCTGATGATATCGACCTTGAAGGTGAGAAAATCCATATCCTTAACATGTTTAGAAACAATGGTTCTCATATGCACCAATGTCGCAAGGCTTTCCTTAAAGTTGCAAGTGGTTATAATATTATAAAAGAAGCTAAGGATCAGATTTATGGGGTTCAACTTCCTTTTATACAAGGAACTAGAGATGTGATTGTGAGTATCCTAAGAAAGCACAAGGTTCTCTCAAGCTTTAGACCCACCAGCACCATTAGAAGTTCGCTTATATGTGTAAAATACCTCGTGAACCCTATGAATAGGAAATGTGTTTATATAATCTCATGTTCCTACGGGACACCATACGTTGGTGAAAATTGTTGCTCAATAAATCAAAGGAGTAATGAACATGCAGCTGACATTGAACTTGGGAGGACCCGCTCCTCAGCCTTGGCATAAAATGTGGAAAAGGAAAAACACCAAATATTGATTCAGGATGCCCGTGTCATTGGCATGAGAGATTAGTTTCATCATCATAAGTTTAGCGAGGCTATAGATATTTGAAGGAGGCCAAGTAATTTGAGAGATTGAACATGGGAGGACGCACTCCTCAGCCTTGGCAGAAAATGTGAAGAAGAAAAAACACCAAATATTGATTGAGGATGCATGTGTCATTGTCATGAGAGATTAGTTTCATAGTCATAAGTTTAGGGAGGCTATATATATTTGAAGGAGGCCAAGTAATTTGAGAGATTAGTTTCATCATCATAAGTTTAGGGAGGCTATAGATATTTAAAGGAGGCCAAGTAATTTGAATAGAGAAGATGGCTAAAAGATTACTTTCTTCTTGAGTCTATATTTCTATTATTTTCTTTATTCTTTAACCCCTCCTTTTACTTTCTTTTTATGATTTTATTTTTATTTATTTACATTTATTTTATTTTACTGCTGTTATTCATATTCCATAAAAATTTTGGTTCTTGATTCATTTTAATTATACTAATTATTTTTATTTAGTTTATTAATACTATTTTTTCGTGTTTAATGATACTTTATGTATGCTTATGATAATTTACTATTTTAATTGGAAATGCTTTTGTTTGACTCAAATATATTTGTCTTTGTTCATTCTTTTTAATTTTATCTTCTTATTTTTATTTTAAAAAAAAATGTTCTAAAATATTTTTGTTTAATGAATAATATTTATTTTATGAAAACTAGGTGCTAAGTGTTATGTTCACACTGCCAAGTAATTTTTTCATTTAATTAAATTTTCTATTATTTATGTTTAATTACTTTATTTTCTTCTTTATTGATTGATTTATTTACTTATTTTTTCAATTAATTTATTTTTATTTTATTATTCATTTGTTCATTACATATTCATTTATTTTATTTTAAAATATTTTTGAATTAATTGTTTTTATTATTTATGTTTAATAAAATATTATATTTTTAATTTATTAATTGTTTTAGTGTTTTGATTGTATTTTTATTTAAGTTTGACCCTTTATTATATTGTTTAAGTTTTTAGAACTAATTATTTTGATTATTCAAATTTTGATGCTTATATTATTTTTATTTTTTTATGTATTGTTTTGTGGTTTGACTTAACTTATATTATTTTATTTTAGAAATTCATTCTTTAAAAAAATTCTTTTTGAATAATTAATTTTTTTAATTCTATTTTAAAAACTATATTTTGGAAATTATTTTCTTATACTATTTCTTATATTAATATAATATTTAATAATAACTATTTAATTAAATATAATTATTATATTATAACAACTATTTTTTTCAATTCATTTATTTAACTTAATTTCAAGATCTTATCCTTCATGTTGTCCTAAAAATGAGCGACACTAGAAAGTTGGAAAAATGTAAGAAATATACTTCCAATATGATTTCTACCAAAAAAAATTCCATTTACTCATGATAAACGAATTAAATTGCTGTGAAATTTTCAAAAAAAATTATTTATTGTATTATACTCGATTAGTTTAATAGAAAATAAAGATTGAATTTAACCAATTATTTATCAACCATAGCATTATATTTTCTTATATCATTAATTCACTTATACATTTTGTTTCACTCACTAAAACCTACATCTTTTAACTTTAATTTGGTAAAGTTTAGCTTTAAGACATGTGTTGGGTCATGGTACTAGAGATTTAAGAAACATGTTTGTGACAGGTGGAAACTAAATTGTTATAGTATTTTTTTTAAAGAGGTTAAATATTCATTTTTTGAGAGAAGGATTACGAAAGATGAACACAAATTATTTATGTTTTGGAAATAAATTTTAATTATGGAATTGTGCTTCCATAAAATTAAAAGAATATTAATGATAAAATTATTCTAAGAACTAAGAGTTGTCGAATAGAGAACAGTTAAAAATAGTTACCTTTCCTTTAGAGACAAAAAGTGCATCCCAGTGAGGAAAAGGGGCTCTCTGACTGAAGATAGAAAGGAGAATAAGGAAGAGAGTAGGATTTCCCGAGCTGGTGGTGACCAGTGGAAACACTTAGCATTCCTGAATCTTGAAAAAGAAGAGTACTATACTAGGGGTCCCGAGGTTTATTCTGGAATTTTTTGTTAAAGAACTCATCTGAGGTGTGGAGTACGGGGGGAGATGAGGATGTAATCACCTATCTCATGATAGGGAGGACATCATGAGAAATCTGTGAAGTGAGATAAGCAAACAAACTGTAGAAGAAGGAAGAACTAGAAATGCTATTTAGACAAGAATCTATTGAATATTGAAAGCATTCTTTAAATTAGGAAATGGTGATTTTTACACAGAGATTTTTGTAGTTACAATCATTTGAAGTTTTATTAAAGTATCCATGAAATTACACCAGAACAATGAATATTATTTTGACTGCGTAAAAATACATTTATTGAAATTATTTCTTGGGTTCAGGAAATAATAGTGTATGTGTTATTAGGAAAAATAAAAAAAAATATCTAATACAAGTAAATGCCATAAAAAATGTTAGTTCAAGGTCTAGAATCGAAACCCTGGACCCAAAAATGGTTGTTAATCTGTTAACCTATGATATACTCGGACAAAATGAGTTGCAGAGAAAAAACTCAAAATTCGGATGGTCCCGACATCCCTTTTAAGCTAAAAAATTAAGTAATTAAGAAGACAAAAGGAATAGTACAATATCAGTTCCTAAAAGAACGGATAAAGCCTCTGTCTGGAACCGATTGTCACATATAAAATTCTTGAGATAACGTAGGCAGAAATTCTTGAGATAACGTAGGCAGTGAAACCCAGAAAAACAACTTCCAATATAAATTTACTTAGCATCGAAACATTCTTACTGAATCCTTGCAGAAAAAAAAATATGTTATAGGCAAGAAGGAGAACAAGCCTCTTCGAATATAGTTAATAATTAACGCGAATGGTAAAGTACAGAAATCAAACATAACTCTATTGTATAAAAAGAGAAAACATCAATTCTGTCATTTCTATTCATAGGGGTTAAGATATATTTAAGAGAGGGTCGAATGACATATTTATTTGAAGACACAAGAGTCAAATAACAATGCATTGAAAAATTTAAATAACAATAAACCCTGACACACTGAGGAATTCTCTGCTTAGGTTGGGCCGAGAGTTAGACCGGCAACCACGAGTAATAAATTATACAACAGAATCTTAAATTGCATGTAAAATTGTTCAATAGGGTGAAGCCCTTGAAAATAAAGAAAACTAAGTAAACGACATCTAGAGCCATAAAAAATAATACATAAATTCGTAAGCCACATGTACCAAAGAACTAAAGCTGGAGAACTTTACTCTGGAACCTAAGAACCCCATCGGCAAATTAAGGTAATTGTGAAGAAAATGGCAGAGTTGGTTATGAAACCGTATCATTTCAACAACATCGACAAACACATTTCGGAAATCATTTCCAGTCGAATGGTGAAGCTATTACCTGTTTCAAAACCCAAAATCATAGAATATTAGAAACACATATTTTCCTGTTAGCTTCAGGAAGGGTAAAATCTAAGAAATACAGTGTGGAACCTTACATTAGCTTGTCTAAAATGCACAGTTGGTTGTGACTAAAAACCTACACCAAAGACTGTGAAGAGGAAGTTAAAATGGGTAAAAGGAAAGCCTAACGCGAAGAAAATGATAGGATAATAAAATTTAAGAATTAACTAAGTCTGGAAATCAAATTATCTGGATGGATTACTTGCTGCGAGGGTAAGGAAGTCATAGCCGGTAGTCGAAAACTGAAAGCTAGTTCACACATAGTCGGGAATGAAGTTTCCCTAGCACTAGAAAATCATTACAAACTCAAATGAATTTATATCACCAAGTCCAAGCACATAGAAATAGTTGTAGAGACAAACTGCCAATTCACCTATGAATAACAAAGAAAAAATATTTCTCAACTGAAGAATTGGGACTTACACTGCCACAAAGGGCTAATTCAAAATTGTAAGCTCGAACTGAATGACTGGAAGCTAATCGACAGAGCTAGGGTAGCGGTAGGGTTGAAGAGAGGCAATGCCATCTAAGCCGAGGGAAAATGAAGAGTTATTTAGGGTTGGAGGGGGTCGATACCCTAAACGTGTACCGTGAAAATCTCCACCGTAGATCTCTAAATCCAAAATATGATGATGACACGAAAGGCATGTGTCATCTGTACAATCCAAATCCCCATGCGAATGGTACAATATTACATATCCTCCTAATAACTCTCAACCTAAGGTGAATATCAATAACAAAGGTTGAATTCATATAACCGAATTAAGGGATTTGTCAATCTTCACATTATCCCTTTGGGTATTAATGGTATGCATCATGAATTTAAGAATGTCATCCATTCAACCAAAGCTCACATGTTATCTTTACTGTGATATGAATACAGGTATAGGTATTGATAAAATACACTTGATTGTAATTTAAAAAGAAAGATGACCCATGTGGAATATCCAAATGGTAAATAATTATATGTTAAGTGTTAAGTTGAATTAATATATGCATACAGGATTACATTGCTATGATCATAAATATTAATATGGGAATTATATGTAAAGAAAATAAATGTAACTTTTTTTTATTGTTGTATTTATATGTATGTTACAAGTGGTATTAGAACAACATTCATATGCTGGGACCCAATGGGTCACCTAACATTATAAATTGTTGTCTGTAAATGGTGCACAGAAGAAAAGAAAATAAAATAACATAGTAGGGGACAAAATGAGAAGGTGATTGACACAACAAACACCCCAGAATGCGGGGGAACACACACCTCAATCCCATCTAGAATTGAATTTGAAAATGTGGATTCAGCTGAGTGTAGATTGACACAAGCAGAGTAGTAGACTGCTATAATAAAAGAAACATCAAATGAGTATACTTCTAAGCACTGTGCAGAAGTTACGGGAGGAACTAGTTCAGGTCAAGAGTGGCAATGAATGCTTGATGCAAGATCAGGAAAGGATACTCAGAAGAATTTCTGATAAACAAAATCAAGGACTGATACAACCCAGTTCTGAAAGAGGTATGCGGGGAGAAAACGAATGAAAAGATAAGGACCAAACTATTGATAGAGTGGAAATAATCCATTCACAACGAAGTAACAATAATAGAAACTATAATGAGGCTGAGTCTGGTAATGTGTTATATCAACAAGGAATCAGGAAACAAAAAACTTGAATTATAGAGTGAATTCCAAAAGATTAAACCACCTACGTTTGATTGAGAAGCGGAGGAGGTGGCAGAAGATTGGTTGATTAATATGAACAAATAATTTCAAGTTTATGAGTACAACAGTAACCTTAAAGCCAAGTTGGCCATCTATCAATTAAGAGAAAAAACTACCCTATGGTGGGAGGAAGTCAAGAATGTTTGTAGTATCAAAGACCAGGATGTGACATGGGATGAATTCTAGAAATACTTCAAGGAAAAATATCTAACAGAACATTTCTATGATGAAAATTCCAGAGAATTCCATGATTTGAGATTGGGTCAAATGACAATGGATGAATACATAACCAAGTTGAATTCCTTATTAAGATACATTCCTTATTTAAGAGATGAAAATGTTAAGTTTCAATGGTTCTTGAGTAGTTTTCCGACCCACATTAAAGAATGAATTGAGTTCGTAAATCCAAGGACCATGCAAAAAGTAATTATAAAAGCGAGAATGTGCTACCAGTAGCCAAGGAAAAAGGAGAAATATGAAAAAATTTGCAGCCAAGAAAAGGGAGGAAAAACAATACAAATTTCAAAAATGCTAGGCCCAATAACTTTAAGAATTCTGAAAGGAATTTAGTGATCAAACAGAAATTAAGAAACCATCAAAGAACCCAATGGCCTATGGAAGAAAAGCCTACAGAAGCTTCTAGCAAGCCAGAACATGGACAAACCCAGAAACCACCGCTATAGTGCTGGCGGTGTGGAGAGGCTCATTGTTATAAGAATTTCCAACAAAAGGGAAGAAATGAATCAATAGCTAATATGCATGAAGCCTCTATAGTGGGATATGTGGCCCGAAATATACCCAGAATTAATGCACTGTGGGAAGATCAATAGGCAGATTACCTGCCAACGATGATAGAATTGGAAGGTAAGTTAATGTCACAAACAATTTCTATTTTGAATGACCCATGTGTGATTTTAAGTTATTTAAACCCAATAATAGTAGAAAATTGTAAATTACAATGTCAAAAAATTAAAAAATCCCTGGCTGGTACAACTAACCACTAGGTCAATGTGAAAAGTTTGTGCCAAAGTTCCAAACTGTACACTGGAGATTGGGAACCAACAGTTAAATGCGGAACTGAATGTACTACCTTTTTGATCCTATGATGTACTATTGGGCATGGATTGGTTGGAGAGACACTAGTCTCTGGTAGATTATAAAGAGAATATTATATATTACAGAATGCAATATGGAACTCATTAAGAATTACAAGGAATTATGAAGCCCTTACAATTGTGCCTATCACAGCCTCGCAATTGAGAAAGTGTATTAGAAAAGGATGTTAGATATATGACATTCAAGTGGGTTTTGCTAATTCTGAGGAGAAGACCCCTATGCTGGAAATCATACCAGTTGTACAAGACTACATAGATGTGTTTCTAGAAAATGTACCAGGTTTACCTCCAAGAAGTGACATTGATTTCACTATTTAAGTGAAGCCAGGAGCATCACCAATTTCAAGAGCACCATATCAGATGAGTGTACCAGAGCTAACTGAATTGAAAATGAAACTACAAAATTTGTTGGAAAAAGGGTATATTCGACCAAGTGTGTCTCCTTGGGGAGCATCAGTGTTGTTTGTAATGAAAAAGGATGGAACCATGTGAATGTCCATGGACTATAGATAACTCAATAAATCAGAAGTCAAAAATAAATATCCATTACCCCAGATAGATGATATATTTGATCAGCTAAAGGAGCCAACTGTATTCTCGAAAATAGACTTAAGATCTTGATATCACGAGATCCGAATTAAAGATGAGGATATCTACAAGACTTCTTTTCGTATCCGATATGGGCATTATGAGTTTTTGGTATACCATTTGGTTTAACTAATTCACCGGAAACATTTATGAGGTTGATGCATGGCATATTTCACCCCTTTCTGGACAGATTTGCTCTAATATTCATTGACAATATTTTGATTTATTCGAAAAGCATGGAAGAGACAAGGAGCACTTAAGGATAGTATTGGAGATGTTAAGAAGACATCAGTTGTACACAAATTTCAACAAATGTGATTTTTTCAAAGAACATATACAGTATCTAGGCCATGTCATTTCCATTGAAGGAGTAGCGGTCGATCCAGACAAAATTAAAACTATTATGGAATGGACAGTACCTGAAAATGTGGTAGATATCTGTTCCTTTATGGTGTTAGCTGGATATTATCGACGATTCATAGAAGGATTCTCAAATATTTATTTTCCAATTGCATCCTTGCAACAAAAAGGAAAAGTATTTAAATGGACCAGCGAGTGTCAGAATACATTCGAAAGGTTAATAATTTGCTGACCATTGCCCCGATATTGAGGGTAGCTGACCCCAACAAAGAATTTGAGGTCTATACTGATGCTTGTAAGGAAGGTGTTGGGAAAATTTTATTGTAATAAGGAAGGGTGGTTTCCTATGAATCAAAAAAATTATAGGAGCATGAAAAACGATATTCAGCCTATGACTTATCACTCACAACAGTAGTGCATGCACTCTGAGTGTGGAGGCACTAATTGTTGGGGAAGATATTTGTTTTAAACACCGATCACAGCATCCTAATGAGCTACTTTAAGAAATTTGATCTAAATGCTCGCTAGGGAAGATGGAATGCCTTCTTAATTGAATTTGATTTTGATATACAACATGTAAAAGGAAAGGAAAATCATGTGACAGATGCCTTAACCAGAAAGCTACATTGTATATATGAACTTTGTTAAAATCAAATCGAATGTAAGTTTTTAGATCAGATAAAAGAAGAAGCTGAGAAGGATCTTGAATACCGATTTTTATGGCAGCAGGTGGAGGAAGCCAAAAAATAGGAAAAACCTTTTGATTATGGAATTAACAAGGACCAATTGTTAACCTTCAAAGGAAATTTATAATACATTCCATCGAATGAGTTTAAAAGAGTTGATCATGAATGAGTATCATCGTAGTAATTATTCGGGACACCCAAGATACTAAAAAATGTTAACACCGATCACAAAAGTTTATTTCTGGCATGGTATGCAAAGAAATATGGTGGAGTACTTTAAAAAAATGTCTGGAATGTCAACAGGTTAAGGTGGAGCATAAACACCCAGCTAGATTGTTGCAGCCTATAATTGTACCTAAATGGAAGTGGTAATTTATATCACTATATTTTATTACTGGTTTACCAAGATCAAAAAGAAATAATGACTCCATTATCATGGTGGTTGATATATTGAGTAAGGAAACACACTTCTTACCTGTACAGTCTACTTACAAAATTGTGAAAATAGCATATATCTTCATGAAAGAGATTTTCAGACTACATGGCATCCCAAAGACTGTTATATCAGATAGGGACGTGAGGTTTACTTCAAAATTCTTGAAGACCCTATTTACGGCTTTGGGAACACAAATAAATTTCGGCACCCCTTACCATCTGCAGATGCATGGAAAAAATGAGCGGGTGAATCAAATATTGGAAGATATATTGCATATGTACATGATGTAGCAGCCAACGAAATGGGAAGAATATCTACATTTGGTAGAATTTTTATATAATAATGGTTACCAAGAGTCTCTTAAGATGAGCCCCTTTGAAGCTTTTTATGGGCGATGATGTCGTACCCCCATTAACTATAGCAGCCCCGAAACCAAGTTGATCCTTGGACTAGAAATGTTGGCTGAAATAGAATCGAAAGTGAGAAAGATCAGACAAAATCTAAAAGCAGCTCAAGATCGGCATATGTATATGCAGATAAAAAGAGATCTTACCGGGAATTTGAAGTGTGCAATCATGTGTATGTAAGAATTAAACCTAAGGAAAGCACAGTAAGGTGGACCTCCTGTGCCAAGTTGGCTCCCAGGTTCTATGGACCTTTCTAGATATTGGCAGTGAAACTCGGAAAAACAACTACCAATATAAATGTACTTAACATCGAAACATTCTTACTAAATCCTTGTGGAAAAAAAAATTGTTACAAGCAAGAAGGAGAACAAGCCTCTTCGAATATAGTTGATACTTAACGTGAATGCTCAAGTAAATAAATAAAACATAACTATGTTGTATAAAAAGAGAAAATATCAATTCTGTAATTTCTATTCATAGGGGTAAAGTTGTATTTAAGACAGGACTGAATGACATATCTCTTTGAAGATACAGGAGTCAAATAACAATCCATTGTATAATTTAGATAACATTTAACCCTGACGCACTGAGGAATTCTCCTCTTAGGTTGGGCTGAGACTTAGACCGACAACCAGGAGTAATAAATTATACAAAAAAATCTTAAATTGCATGTAAAACTATTCAAGAGGGTGAAGCCCTCGAAAATAAAGAAAACCAAGGTAAACGACATATGGAGCCATAATAAATAATACAGAAATTCATAAGCCTCAAGTACCAAAGAACTAAAGCTGGAGAAATTTACTTCGGAACCTAAAATTGCCATTAGCGAATTAAGGTACATGTGAAGAAAATGGCAGAGTGGGTTATGATACCGTAGCATTTCAACAACATTGACAAAAAAAATTCGTAAATTTTTTCCAGTCAAACGGTGAAGCGATTACCTGCTTCAAAACCCAAAATCATAGAATAATAGAAACAAATATTTCACTATTATTTTCACGAATGATAAAATCTAAGAAATATAGTTTGAAACCTTACATTACCTTGTCTTAAACACACAACTAGCTATGACTTAAACCCTGTACCAAATAATGTCAAGAGAAAATTGAAATGGTTAAAAGGAAAGCTTAACAGAAACAAAATGACATGATAATCAAATTAAAGAATTAACTAAGTCTGGAAATTTTATTACTCAGATGGCTTACCTAATGTGAGGGTAGCGAAGCCGTAGTTGGTAGTCGGCACCCGAAAAAAAGATCACACATAGTCAGGAATGAAGTTTCCCTAAGCCTGGAAAATCATTACACTCTCAAATGAATTTATATCACCAAGTATGAGTACATACAAAATGGTGCAGAGAGAAACTTCTAATTCATTTACGAATAATAAATTGAAGAGACTTCACAAGTGAATAATTGGGACTTACACTGCCACAAAGGGCTAATTCAAAACTGTAGGAGATATTATGTTAGTTACATTAAGCACCATGGCAAGAAAAAACTCAAATTGAATGAATTGAAGCTGGTCGATAGAGCCAGAGTATTCGTAGGGTTGCAGGGAGGCAACACCATCTGAGCTGAGGGAAAATAAAGAGTTACTTAGGGTTGGAGGGGGTTGATACCCCAAATGGGTACCATGAAAATCTCCACCGTAGATCTCTAAACCCCAGATCTAATGGCGACCTGAAAGGCATGTGTCATCTGTACAATCAAAATCCCCATGCAAAGTGTACAATATTTCATATCCTCCTAATAAATTTCAACCTATGGTGAATATCAATAACAAAGGATCAATTCATGTGAACAAATTAAAAGATTTGTCAATCTTCACATTGCCCATTCGGGTATTAATGATATGCGTCATGAATTTAAGTACTTCATCCAATCAACCAAATCACACATGCTATCTTTACCATGATATGAATATAGGTATAGGTGTCGATAAAATACACTTGATTGTAATTTGAAAAGAAAGATGGTCCACGTGGAATATGTGAATTGAAAATAATTATATGGCTAGTGTTACGTCGAATTAATGTATGCATATAGGATTACTTTTCTATGATAAAAAATATTAAGTTGGGAATTACATATAAAAGAGGTAAGTGTAATTTTTATTTTATTTTATTTCTGTACCGTTGTGTAGGTTACAAGTGGTATCAGAGAAATGTTCATAAACTGGGACCCAATGGGTCACCTAACATGATAATTTTTTGTGTGTAAATCATGCACATAAGAAAAGAAATGAAAATAACATAGTAGGAGACAAAATGAGGAGTGCATCGACACAAAAAACACCCCGAAATGCAGGGGAACCCACACCTCAATCCCATCTGGAAATGAATCCGGAAATGTTGATTCAGCTGAGTGTAGATCAACACCAGTAGACTAGTAGACTGCTAGCAGAATCACAACATCAAATCAATATACTTCTAAGAACTGCGCAGAAGTTACATGAGGAAATGGTCCAAGTTAGGATTGACAATGAATGCTTGATGCAAGAGTAGGAAAGGATACTAAAAATCCTTTCTGATAAACAAAATCAAGGATTGATACAACCAAGTCCTGAAAAAGATATGCAAGGTGAAAATGAATGACAAGATAAGGACCAAAGTAATGGTAGAGTGGAAAGAATCCACTCGCAATGAAGTAACAAGAATAGAAACTATAATCAGGCTGAGTCTAGTAACATCTCAAAACAACAAAAAATCAAGAAACAAAAAGTAGAATTACAGGGTGAATTCTGAAACATTAAACCACCTACGTTTGATGGAGAAGCAGAGGAGGTGGTAGAAGCTTGGCTGATTAATATGAACAAATAATTTTAAGTTTATGAGTACATAGGTAACCTTAAAGCAAGGTTGGTCATCTATCAATTAAGAGAAAAATATACCTTGTGGTGGGAGGAAGTCAAGAATGTATGTAGTATCGAAGACTAGGATGTGACATGGGATGAGTTTAAAAAGTACTTCATGGAAAAATATCTAACAGAGCATTTCTATGATGAAAAATCTAAAGAATTCCATGATTTGAGATTTGGTCAAATTACAATGGATAAATACATAACCAAGTTCACTTCCTTATTAAGATACGTTCCTTATATAAGAGATGAAAAGGATAAGGAACATCGGTTCTTGAGTAGTTTTCTGAACCACATGAAAGAACGAATTGATTTCATAAATCCAAGTACCATGGACGACGCAATTCAAAAAGCGAGACTGTGATACCAACAGTCCAAGGAAAAATGAGAAATAGGAAAAAATTGGCAGCCAAGAAAAGGGTAGAAAAAAAATCCAAATTTCAAAAATGTTAGACCCAATAACTTTAAAAATTCTACACAGAATTTAGTGAGCAAACAATTTGTAAGAAACCATCAAAGAACACAGTGGCCTACAGAAGAAAAGCCTTCATAGGCTTCCAGCAAGCTAGAACATGGACAAACCCATAAACCACCACTACAATGTTGGGGGTGTGCCGAGGCTCACTATTATAAGAATTTACAGTGGGAGATGTAGCCCAAAATATACCTAGAATTAATGCAATGTTGAAAGATCGATAATCAGATTACCAGCAAACGATGATAGAAATGGAAGGTAAGTTACATTCCCAAAATTTTTCTATTTTGGTTGACCCAGGTGCCACTTTAAGTTATGTAAACCCCAGAATAGTAGAAAACTGTAAATTACAAAGTTATAAATTCAAAAATCTCTTGTTGGTACAACTAGCCACTGGGGTAAAGAGAAACGTTTGTGCTAAAGTTCCAAATTGTACACTAGAAATTGGGAACCAACAATTAAATGTGGAACTAAATGTATTGCCTTTGGGATCCTATGATGTACTATTGGGAATGGATTGGATGGAGAGACAATGGTCTCTATTAGATTGTAAAGATAATAATATATATTACAAAATGCAAGATGCAACTCGTCAACAATTACAAGGAATTACGAAGCCCTTACAATTGTGTCCTATGACAGCCTCCAAATTGAGGAAGTGTATTAGAAAAGGATGTCAAATATATGCCATTCAAGTAGGTTTTTCTAATTCTAAGGAGAATACCCCTATGCTGGAAAGCATACTAGTATTACAAGTCTTCATGGATGTGTTTCCAGAAAATGTACCAGGTTTACCTCCAAGAAGGGACATCAATTTCACTTTTGAACTGATGCCAGGAGCATCACCAATTTTAAGAGAACCATATCGGATGAGTGTATTGGAGCCAACTGAACTGAAAATGCAACTACAAGAGTTCTTGGAAAAAGGGTATATTCTAACAAGTGTGTCTCCTTGTGGAGCACTGGTGTTATTTGTAAAGAAAAAGGATGGAAGCATGCGAATGTGCATGGACTATAGAAAACTCAATAAATTGATAGTAAAAAATAAGTATCCATTACCCCAAATAGATGATCTATTTGATGAGGTGGAGGGAGCAACTATATTTGCTAAAATAGACTTAAGATATGGATATCACCGAATTAGAATTAAAGACGAGGATATCTACAAGATTAATTTTCGTACCCGATATGGGCATTACGAGTTTGTGGTATTACCGTTTGATTTAAATAATGTACGAGAAACATTTATGAGGCTGATGAATGGCATATTTCAACCCTTTTTGGAGAGATTTGATATGATATTCATTGACGATATTTTGATTTATTCAAAAAGCATGAAAGAACACAAGGAACACTTAAGTATAGTATTGGAGACGTAAAGAACACATTAGCTGTATGCCAAGTTCAGCATTAGGGGAATTTTGAGGTCTAAAATGGGCCTCCTATTAAGGAAATAATAAAATAATAGCTAAACCAATAAATTAATATTTATGAATTTTAAATTCATTTTTTGCACCACAATCCATGTAACCATAGTTAAGTTCAATTCAAAAGTTGTACCAAAATAAAATTAGTAAAATTTTTTTATTGATGTGACTATAAATAAGAATGAGATTTTAAAGAAAAAGTCATTTTCATTGAACAATTAATGCATTTTTCCTTTGTACTTAAATAACTTAAAATAAAATATAAATATAAATTTATAAATTCTTAATTATATTATATGTTATTAATTAAAATTTATATTTTCTAAATTTTATAATAACATGTAATTAATATACTATATAAAAATAATATAATATAATAGACGTATAGGGATATGCATTGTTTCTTTCAAGAAATATGAAATGACAATAATATATTTTTATTCAAAAAGTGTGAAATGACATTTATTATGAGTAATTTACTTTGACTTTAAAAGTACTTAGAGCACTACCATGGTTAACCATGAGTTTTTAACCACCATTGAGAATGTGACAAGTAAGTACCTGTAACTCAAGAAATGCCACCTCAACTAGTAGGGATGATGTCATCCCCTAAAATGTGATTGGTTCTTATAAAGTGAATTTTTATTGTACATTTTCCTTAGGAGGCCCATTTCAGACCTCAAAATTCCCCTAATGGAAAATGGGATTTTTTCAAAGAAAAGATATAGTATCTAGGCCATGTCATTTCTATTGAAGGAATAACAGTTGATCTAGATAAAATTAAAACTATTATGTAATGGAGAGTACCCGAAAATGTGGCAGATATTTGTTCCTTTATGAGGTTAGCTCGATATTATCCACGACTAATAGAAGGCTTCTTGAAGATTTCTTTTCCAATTACATCCTTGTAGCAAAAAGAAAAATTATTTAAATGGACGAGTGAGTGTCAGAATAGTTTCAAAAGTTTAAAAAATTTGCTAACCACTGCCCCAGTGTTGAGGGTAGTTGACCTGAACAAAGAATTTGAGTTCTGTACAGATGCTTGTAATGAATTTGTTGGGGAAATTTTATCGCAAGAAGGAAGGGTGGTTACTATGAATCAAGAAAATTAAAGGAGCATGAACATCGATATTTAGCCTATGACTTAGAATTAACAGAAGTAGTGCATGCACTCCGAGTGTGTAGGAACTACTTGTATGGGAAGATATTTGTGTTAAAGACCAATCACAACAACCTAACCAGCTACTTTAAGTAAGCCTATTTAAATGCTCACCAGGAAAGATAGAATGCCTTCTTAAGTGAGTTTTATTTTGATAAACATCTTGTAAAAGGCAAAGAAAATCGTGTGGAAAATTCCTTAAGCAGGAAGATGCATTGTATATATGAAATTTGTTATAATCAAATCGAATGTAAGTTTTTAGATACAATATTTGGGCCATGTAATTTCCACTGAAGGCATAGCAGTCGATCGAGAGAAAATTAAAACTATTATGGAATGGAAAGTACCCCAAAATGTGGCAGATATATGTTCCTTTATTGGGTTACCTGGATATTATCGATGATTCATAGAAGTCTTCTCCAAGATTTCTTTTCCAATTAAATCCTTGCAAAGAAACGAAAAAGTGTTTAAATGGACCAGTGAGTGTAAGAATAGTTTCTAAAGATTAAAACATTTCTTGACGACTGCCCTGGTGTTGAGGGTAGCTGACCCAAACAAAGAATTTGAGGTTTATACTGATGCTTGTAGGGAAGGTGTTGGGGAAATTTTATCGCAAGAAGGAAGGGTGGTGGCCTATGAATCAAGAAAATTAAAGGAGCATGAACATCGATATTCAACCTATGAATTATAACTGACAGTAATAGTGAATGCACTCTGAGTTTGGAGGAACTACTTGTTCGGGAAGAAATTTGTGTTAAAGACCGATCACAACAGCCTAACCAACTACTTTAAGAAAGCTGATTTAAATGCTTGCTAGACAAGATGGAATGCCTTCTTAAGTGAATTTGATTTTGATATACAACCTGTAAAAGGCAAAGAAAATCATGTGGTAGATTGATCCGGCTTTATGCAGGAATGAAAAAAAATACACATGTAACCATAAGTACAAAGATGCAGTGGAAATAACACTTCATTTCATTTATATCAAATAATTGAAATTTTCTTATAGACAGAATGGAAATAAAATGGCTAGGGCATTGGTAGCTTATCTCTGAGAAGATATTGTGGCAGCTACAGGCCTCTGAAATGAGTTAAAATGAGGCTTAAGGGCCTATTTATTATCTAGAAACAATGGAAAACCCTAAACATCCAAAACCCTAACCCTAGGAGATGAAGTGCCAAAAATATGGGCCCCGTTTGGGAGAATTGGTGTTTCAATTTCTCGGGGACGTAAATTTGGTATATGATCTCCATTTGACACGAACCATACCTCGTTAGAAAGACCTATCCAAGGACTACAAATTTTTTTGTGAGAAACATTGGTCCATGGATCCATGTTGCTCCCGATTTTCCCCAAAAAATTTCGTTTAGGGCCTCAAAACGGCTCTGGAAGTTTAGGACCCGAAAAAATTCTAAAAATAGTAAGTTGTACCAAAACTGAAAAACTGAAACAGAGAATGGTGGGGCCCCAAGTGGAATAGGTGGGTGGCCACCAATATCCACCTAGATCATTTCTCGCCCCTTTGGAAGAAATGGTCCCCATTGCGTTGAGTTCCTCCATGAGATGAGGAAAATTATGCTGAACTTGTTCCTTGGTGAACCACTTGCCTTGGTGCAAGAGTTGGCTAGATTTGACAACTCGATAGAGTTGGATATTCTGTTGGCAAGTGTTCTTGATTCTCATTTCCATGATACAATCTGTGGTGTCCTATTCCATGCAGTCTGAGTTTAACTCTTTTGGTGTGAGTTCTTCTGCAATGTCAGAGGTGTCCAGTAGAGGTGGAAAGTAGGGACAAAGTCAATCTACATTGAATACTGGGTGCAGACCAAGGAATGGTGGAATAGTGAGCTCAAAGGCATTGTTCCCTATAGCCTTGGTGATGGTGTATGACCCATATCGGAGTAGGTGAAGCTTGCAGTGGGGTCCAGTGAGGCGCTTCTTCTGCAAATGTAGCCACACTTTGTTGCCCACCTAGAAGTTGTGTGGCACCTAATGTTGATCATGTCGTTTCTTGTACTTAGCATTGACTCTTTCCAATATGTCATGAACCTGTCGGCAGATATGCTTAATGTGCTTGATGAATTTTTGTGCTTTGTTAGCTTCAGACTAGACATGAGCCGAATCTACCTGAGTAGCCGCAAATGGCATGGCTACATTAATGGGACATAGTGGCTGGAACCCCAAGCCCACATGAAAGGGGTTGTGGCCGGTTGAGCTGTGGAGAGCCCAATTATAACTGTGTTGTACATAGTGGAGACTCTCATCCCATGTGCATGGATGCTTTGAATTGTACATGTGCAAAATGTGTACAATCATCCTGTTGACGACCTCTGTCTGGCCATCAGTTTGGGGATGGAAATCTGTGGACTTGGTGAACTTGGTGTCCAACATTGACCAGAGGCTGGACCAAAATGTGATGGGGGACTTCCTGTCACAATATGATATGTTAGACTATGGGATCCCAAAGAGCACCCACACTCATTCAAGGAATATTTTAGCAGTGGTTTCTGCTATGATATTCTTCATGCAGGATACCATAATAACCAGGAAAACATAGTCGTTTCCATGCTTAGTATAAGGAAGGCCCGATATGTAATCCATGGAGATGGATTCTCAAGGTCGACTAAGGGTAGGTAATGGAGCATAGAGGCCTTGCTTCTTGATGGTAGGTTTGGAAATGGCTCAAGCAGTGTAGGATCTGATGTATTTCCTGACATCGTGTTGAAGGTTCGACCAATAGAAATACTTTTGCAGTATTGCCACTGTTTCCTCGACTCCAAAATGTTGAGCGACTCGATTATAGTGCACTTCCCATATCATCTTGGCACACTCGCTTGAAGGAACACAAAGGTGTCCTAGGTGACATAACAATGCATCTTGGAGGTGAAAATTTGGAACTTGCATGCCCCCGAAGAGTACCTTGTATGTGTGGTTGAATTCTGGATCGCTCTTGTAGAGAAGTATCCAATCAGAAGTCTCGTGCCCACAAGAGTTGAGAACAATGGTTATGGCCACGATCGGTGGTTGGCTGAGGTAGTCTGCAACATTATTTGTGCTACAGTTCTTGTACTTGATGTTCAAATGGAATTTTTGCAGATATGTGGACCACTTCTGATGGTGATCGTTCAGCAACTTCCCTTGTGTCTGTATGAACTATAGGGGTCGGTGGTCTATGTGGATGATTGTTTCCTTCCCCAAAAAGTAATGCTTCCATTTTCAACAAGCCTGCATAATGGAATGCATTTTTTAGTCATAAGTGAGATACTTGCAAACTATGTCAGACAATGTCTCACTATGATATTCCATTGGATGCCCCTGTTGAGTAAGAGCTTCCCCAATAGCATATTCAGAGGCATCTATCTCGATCTCAAATGGTTTTTTAAAGTCTAGTAATGTGATCACTGGGGCAGAAAAGAGGTGATCTTTCAATTCTACCAACACCTTTTGTTGAGATTCCGACCAAAAGAATTTTTCTTTCACTCCTCCATTGGTGATTCGACTCAAGGGCCAAGTGATATGAGAGAATCCCAACACGAACATGCAGTAGAAATTAGCAAGACCTAGAAATATGCAAAGCTCTGTTAGAGTGGTTGGGGCTGGCCAATCCTAAAGGACTTGGATCTTGGCTGGATCCACATGCACCCCCCTTTCATCAATAATTTATCCTAGATATTGAATCTGGGTCATGCCAAAAGTGAACTTCTCCAAATTCTCCCATAAATTGTGTTGTCGTAGTGTTTGGAGGACTTCTTGGATGTAGTGGAGGCGCTCTTCCCAAGTCTGCCTGAATATCATAATTTCATCCAAGTACATCACTACAAATGAGTTGTTGAATGGATGCAATATGTCATCCATCAACCTCATGAAGGTTGTGGGAGCATTCGTCAACCCAGAAGGCATGTTGATCCAGTTGAAAAGGCCCTCCTTGGATTTGAAGGCAACCTTCCACACATCAGAGGGTTCGATTGGTACCTAGTGATACCCAGACTTCAAGTCGATCTTGCTAAAATATTTTTCCCCTTTGAGTTCTTCTAGAAGGTCATCAATCCCTAGGATCGAGTACCTTTTCCTGACAGTGATCTTGTTTAACACCCGATAGTCAATATAGTCTCCAAGTCCCATCCTTCTTCTATAAAAACATGATCGAGCTCCCATAGGGCGATGAGCTTGGTCGAATGTGACGTTTCTACAATAGCTCCTGAATCTGCTGCTTTATTTCATTGTTCTCCAAAACATAGCGCCTATATATCGGTCCATTCTATAGCGGCACACCTGGGGTCAGGTCAATGGGGTGCTTGACCTAACAGTGCGAAGGCACCCCTATGGGTGAGCTGAAGATGTCCCCGTACTCCTCCACAACCTTGTCCATTTGTTGTTGTCGTGTAGAGGAGCCATGTTTGGAGGTCGTGGCCACAATATTATTATTTCCCTTGGGGCAGATCATCAGGAAAACAAATTTCTTGGTTTGGGAAATGAGCTTACTGCATTGTTTTGTAGTAAGAAAAGAGATAGTGGGAGGCGGTGGTACCTCTTGTATCATGTACAACATATTTCCCAAAGTAACAATAACGGCGCAAGACTGGGACTCATATAAATCATGTCACTTCCACAAGTATGGTTGACCTAATAATACATCAGAAACATCAATAGGAGCAATGTCACACAATACCTCATTCGTGAAGGGCTTGATGCTATAGGACAAGTGGCACTGCAGGCTGACGCGGAGATCCCATCCTTGGTTAAGCCACCCGATGGTGTATGGTTGTGGGTGCATTGTGGTCGGCAAGCCCAACTGCTTCACGACATTTGCTAAGATGAAGTTCTTTTGGCTCCCATTGTCGATAATGAACTATAGTAGGGAACCCTTTACCCACATCTGGGAGTGGAAGAGACGCTCTACCTCCACTAGATCTTCCGGCTCCTTCTTAGGGACAGGGAAAATTTTAAGGATGGAAGTTTGTCTTAAAGTTTATAAACCTTGGAGAATATTAATAGTCCCTAATATAAAATTTGTAAAATTTTTGGTGACTTTTTTGTAAAAACATTTTTATTTCCATTATTTTATATTATTTGATATTATTTTGGCTATTTTTAAGGAAAAATAATGGTGTACTATAAAATTTGGGCAAATCATTTTAGAAAGAAATTGGAAATTGGCAAATATTTTTCTGGAAAAAGCATGGAAAATTAGCCCACTTGCGAATATTAGCCCTTAAAATTTTCCCTGCTTATGGATCTTCGCAGTGGCAACCATGGCGTTGAGATCTGCATCCATAATCTATTTCTTTTTTTCATTCCCCTTGTCTTGTTTTGATTCAGATTCGGAGCATGCATCCGATTCAGAAGCCCTCATCTCAGCCACCAGTGACTGCTTGGCCCAATACTCACTTGTGTTGTGAGTGGAGCTCTTATGGAATTCACACCACTTTCCCATCTCCTTCTTTGGCTTCACAGTGTTGTTCTTTGCTTGTGGATTTTGCAGGTTGTCTTGGGCCGCCATGCCTTGGATTTTTCCTTTGTTCTACAGTTTTGGGGCACCTTTCCCTTGATTTTGATTCGCAGATCCAAAGTCTCACTTCTTCTGTTTGAATTTCTGCTGAATCTTGGCAGCATACCGGTATGCCATACCAAGCAAGGAGATGTCGAGAAACTCCATTTCCTCCTAAATGTATTTGTGCAGGCAACTACGATACTGTAGCACCAAATGTTTCTCTGAATATTTGATACCCAACCTTCTGCACAGGGTATGGAACAAATTTGTCAGCTCATGCACATCTTGATCCCTTTGTTGCCGCAACGTGGTTCATTGTATGTACTTGTCCTCATAGCTCCCCATGAGATAGTATTGCTCCTTGATGGTGTCTCAGAAAGAATTCCGAGTGGTTAGGGCAGAGAAAAGAGAGGCTTTCATCTTATCCTTTTTCTCACAATAGGTTTCCCACCAGTCCTTGACATGGGGGGTAGCTTTGAGGAGTGAAAAAATAATAATCTCCCGGTCAGAAGAGTCATGAACTGAGAAATATCCTTCTAATAGATTCAACCATCTATCTACGACATCTGCATCTATTTGACCCTAAAATATGGGAATTTCAAAGTTTACTTGTACCTTAAAGGGAGTCGCACCTCCAGAGTGATTATTGGATGCAGATGCACTGCCGGTGGGAAATCGTTGAAGGATCTAGGCAAAGTTATCCATCATCACATTCCTTTGTTTTTCGAGGGCCTCCTCGAGCAATATTTTGAGAGGATCTCCTGCTCCCTCATATTTCCTTTTGTTCCGCATGGGCAGCTGTCGAGGTTTGCGAGGCTGATCTTGCAAAGGTTCAACCATATCAAGCCCTAACTCCTTATACCCCGACCTCATTGGGGACATGTAAAGAATGATCAAGAAAAAGCAGACCGCTCTGATACCACTGATCCAGATTTATGCATGAATGCAAAAAAATACACATGTAACAATAAATACAAAGATGCAGCGAAAATAATGTTTCATTTCATTAATATCAAAGAACTGAAGTTTTCTTACAGACAGAATGGAAATATACTAGCTAGGGCGTTGGTAGCTTATCTCTAAGAAGAGATGTGGAAGCTAAAGGGCTATGAACTAAGTTAAAATGAGGCTCGAGGGCCTATTTATTATTTATAAACAATGGAAAACCCTAAACATCTAAAACCCTAACCCTAGGATATGAAGGGCCAAAACTATGGGTCCCGTTTGGGTAAATTGGTGTTTCAACTTACGGGCGAAACAATTTTGGCATATTATCTCCATTTGATGTGAACCATACCTCATTAGTAATATATATCTAAGGAATACAACATTTTGTGTGAGCAACGACTAATTTTTGTCCCGATTTTCCCAAAAAACATCGTTTAGGGCCTAAAAACAGATTTGGAAGTTCAAGACCTGAAAAACTGCTAAAAATAATAAGTTGTGCCGAAACTAAAAAACTGAAAGAGACAATGGTGGGGCCCCAAGTGGAATAGGTCAGTGGCCACCAATATCCACTTGGATCACACATGCGTTAAGCAGGAAGCTGCATTGTATATATGAACTTTGTTATAATCAAATTGAATGTAATTTTTTATATCAGATAACCTTCAAAGGAAATTTGTACATTCCAAATCGAATGGAGATGATCATGAATGAGTATCACCAAAGTAATTATTTGGGACACCCAGGATATCAGGAAATGTTAACAGCGATTAGAAAACTTTATTTCTGGCATGGTATGTGAAGAAATATTTCATATTACTTAAACAAATGTCTGGAATGTCAACAGGTTAAGGTGGGTCATCAACACCCAACCGCATTGTTGTAGCCTATACCAGTAGTTGAATGAAAGTGGGAAGTTATATCACTATATTTTATTACTAGTTTACCAAGATCAAAAAGACATAATGACTCCATCATGCTGATGGTTGGTAGACTCAGTAAAGTGGCACACTTTATACCTGTACAATCTACTTACAAAAATGTGCAAATGGCAGATATCTTCATGAGAGAAGTTTTCAAAATACATGGCATCTTGAAGACTGTTATATCAGATAAGGACATAAATTTTACTTCATCATTTTGGAAGACCCTATTTACGAGTTTGGGAGCAAAAATAAATTTCAGCACCACTTACCATCCCTAAACGGATGGAAAAACTGAGTGGGTGAATCAAATCTTGGAAGATATGTTATGTATGTATGTGATGCAGAAACCAACGAAGTGGGAAGAATATCTAAATTTGGTATGATTTTCATACAATAATGGTTACCAAGAGTCTCTTAAGATGAGCCCCTTTGAAGCTTTGTGTGGGCGACAGTGTCGTACCCCCATTAACTAGAGCTGTCTCGAAACCAAGTTGATGCTTGGACCGAAAATGTTTGCTGAAATGGAATCAAAAGTGAGAAAGATCAGACAAAATTTGAAAGTGGCTCAAGATCGACAGAAGGTATATGTAGATAAAAGGATAACTTACCGAGAATTTGAAGTGGGTGATCATGTCTATATAAGAATTAAACCTAAGAAAATCACACTAAAGTGGACCTCCTGTGCCGAGTTGGCTCCCAGGTTCGATGGACCTTTCCATGTATTGGAGAGGGTGGGACCTGTGGCTTATCGGTTGGCTTTACCGAGCCATATTCAGGTGCATAATGTGTTTCATGTATCTATACTAAAACAATATGTGCATGACCCAAAGCATGTAATCCATTGGTTAAGACTTTAGTTCGAACCGGATGACAAATTTCTGGTCGAACCTCAATGTATACTCGATCGAAGAGAAATCACGCTCGGTAGGCGAGCCATCACCCATGTTAAAGTGCAGTGGAATCACTTCACCTCAGATGAGGCTACCTGGGAAGAAAGATTTGTGCGTGAGGCTTATCTAGAATTGTTTGTAAAATTGGAATGAAACACTGAGAATGATGTTTACTTCTAGAGGGGGAAAGTTGTGACAGCTAGCTTAAGTACAAACTAAATTGTTATTTTATTTATTTTAAAGAGACTAAACATTCATTTTTTGAGAAAATGATTACGAAAGATGAGCATAAATTAATTCTATTTGGGAAATAAATTTAATTATGGAATTGTGGTTCCATAAAATTAAAAGAAAATTGATGGTAAAAGTATTCCAAGAAGTGAGAGTGGTTGAACAGAAAACAATTAAAAACAGTTACCTTTCCATTGGGGATAAAAGGTGGATTCCAGTGAGGAAAATGGGATCTGTGATAGAATATAGAAAGGAGAATAAGGAAGAGAGTGGGATTTCCTGATTTGGTGGTGAATAGTGGAAACACTCAGCATTCTTGAATCTTGAAAAAAAAGAGTATTATACTAGAGGTCCCAAGGTCTCTTCTCGAATTTTCTGTGAAAAAAATCATCTTAGGTGTGGAGCATGGGGGGAGATGATGATGTAATCGCCTCTGTCATGGCAGGGAGGACATCATCAACGATCTCTGAAGTGAGACAAGTAAATAGAGTATATAAGAAGTAAGAACTAGAAACATTGTTTAGATAGAAATATGTTGAATATGGAAAACATTATTTAAATTAGGAAATGATGATTTTTACATAGAGATTGTTACATTTATTTGAATTTTTCTTAAAGTATCCAAGAAGTTACAACATAACAATTGATATTATGCTGACTGTGTAAAAAATACATTTTTTGAAATTATTTCTTGGGTTCAAGAAAGAATACTGTATGTGTTATGAGGAAAAATAAAAACAAAAATATCTGCTGAAAGTAAATATGAGAAAAAAAGTTAGTTGAAGGTCTAGAATCGAAACCCTGGACCCAAAACTGGTTTCTAATATGTTAAGCTATGATATACTCGAACATAATGAGTTGCAGAGAACAACACAAAATTCGGATGGTTTGGACATCCCTATTAAGCTGAAAACTAAGAAATTAAGAAAACAAAAGGAATAATACAGTATCAATTCCTAAAAGAAGGAATAAAACCTCTGTCTAGAACCAATTGTCACATATACAATTATTGAGATAACGTAGGCAGTGAAACCCAGAAAAACAATTGCCAATATAATTTTACTTAACATTGAAACATTCTTACTAAATCCTTGTGGAAAAACAAATTTGTTACAAGAAAGGAGGAGAAAAAGCCTCTTCTAATATAGTTAAGAATTAATGAGAATGATCAAGTGAAGAGATCAAACATTTAACTCTTTTGTATAAAAAGAGAAAACATCAATTCTCTAATTTCTATTCATAGGGGTAAAGTTGTATTTAAGAGGGTCGAATGACATATCTATTTGAAGATAAAAGAGTCAAATAACAATCCATTGAAAAATTTAGATAACATTAAACCCTGACGTACTGAGGAATTCTCCTCTTAGGTTGGGCCAAAAGTTAAACCGATAACCAGGAGTAATAAATTGTACAGCAGAATGTTAAATTGCATGTAAAACTGTTCAACAGGGTGAAACCCTCAAAAATAGAGAAAAATAAGGTAAACTGAATTTGAAGCCATAAAAAATATTATAGAAATTCATAAGCCGCAAGTACAAAAGAACTAAATCTCAAGAACTTTACTTCGGAGCCTAGAAACCCCATCGCCGAATTAAGGTACCTATGAAGAAAATGGAAGAGTCGGTTATGAAACTATAGCATTTCAACAACATCGAAAAACACATTTTGTAAATCATTGCCAGTAGAACAATAAAGTGATTACCTTCTTCAAAACCCAAAATAGTAGAATATTAGAAACACATATTTTCCTATTCCTTGCATGAAGGGTAATATCTAAGAAATACAGTGTGAAACCTTACATAGCCTTGTCTAAAACTCACAACTGGATGTGACTCAAAGACTGCACCAAAAAATTTCATGATGAAGTTAAAATGGGTAAAAAGAAAGCTTAATGCAAAGAAAATGATAGGATAATCAAATTAAAGAATTAACTAAGTCTGGAAATTCGATTATTCGGATAGATTTGTTGCCGTGGGGGTAAGGAAGCCGTAGCTGGTAGTAAGCAGTCGAAAAATATATCACACATAATCGGGAAATTTCTTTCCCTAGCCCTAGAAAATCATTACACACTCAAATGAATGTATATCACCAAGTCTGAGTGCGGTGGAGATTGAAATTTCTAATTCAGGTGCGAATAATAAAGCAAAGAGATTTCTCAACTAAAGAATTGGGACTTACGCTGCCGCAAGGGCTAATTCAAAAGTGTAGGATTTATTATTTTACTTGTATTAAGCGCCATGGAAAGCCAAAGCTCTAGCGGAATGACTCAAAGATAGTCGACAGAGCTAGAGTAGCGGTAGGTTATAGAGAGGCAATGATGTCTGAGCCGGTTAGAGTGGGTCGATACCCCAAACGAGTACCGTGAAAATCTCCAACATAGATCTCTAAACCCTAGATACGTGAAAGGCATGTTTCATCTGTAAAATCAAAATTCCCATTTGAAAGGTACCACATTTCATATCCTCATAATAACTCTTAACCTACGAAGAATATCAATAACAAAGGATGAATTCATATGACCGAATTAAGAGATTTGTCAATCTTGACATTGTCCCCTTGGGTATTAATGATATGCGTCATTAATTTAAGTACTCCATCTAATCAACCAAATCTCACATGTTATCTTTACCTTGATATGAATACAGGTAAAGGTGTAGAGAAAATACACTTTGTAATTTAAAAAGAAATATGATCCACGTGGAATATCCGAATGGTAAATAATTATATGGCTAGTGTTAAGTTGAATTAATATATGCATAAATGATTACTTTGTTATGACCACACATATTAATATGGGAATTATATATAAAAGAAGTAAATGCAATTTTTTAATTTATTCTTGTAATGTTATGTATGTTACACTATTACATTCTCGTAATAGAGATTTTGTTAACTTATCAAATATAATAATAATAAATATACAAAATAGGATTATCATCAAGTAGATATAACTCTTTTGGTAAACCATGATTTTGGACTAGTTGTAAGTGATGGAAAGCTATTAAGTATAAAAGAATGAAAAATACTCTCTCCTCTCTCTTTATATATACATAAACAAGTGTTTGAATACTCTAATATCTTTGATTATGTATCTTACATTTGTTGTGAGACAAAGAATATTTAATAACTAATGAAAATTCAAAGAATATTTAATAACTAATGAAAATTCAAAAGTTAAAATCTATTTTATTTTAGTATTGATTTTATTTATTACAATTAAAATTAGAAAAATAAAATTTATAGTTGCAATGTAGTATAATATCCATCTCTATTTGTTAATTAATTGATTTAAAGTTGTGGAGAATGCTTAGAAATTTTCACACAATTAAAACTCTTCATACAATAAAATATTTAAACACAAATCTACAATAAAAGCTCTCTACACAAAATTCTCTACTAAATTTATTGCTCTATCCAACTTTAAACTAAAGACCCACCACAACACAAATACCAAAAGTGAAGAACATCATAAACTCTCTGATCCATCAAATTCACTATCCATTTTACACTACCAACAATTCCTCGAGATAGAGAGACATAATTAAGTGGATACTATCAAATTCGCTCGCTATCCATTTTACAGAACCAACAATTCCTGGAGGTAGATAGACATAATTAAGTGGATATGATCAAATTCACTATCCACTTGTCTCTACTAGATTCATAGCTCTGCCCAACTTCAAACTAAATGCCCACCACAACACAAATACCAAGAGTGAAGAACATCATAAACTCTCTCATCTATTGAGTATAAAATTCGCTATCCATTTTATACTACCAACAATTCCTCGGGTTAGAGAGACATAATTAGGTGGATACGATCAAATTCACTATTCATTTTCCTCGAGGTAGAGAGACATAATTAAGTCGATATACCTCGTACTTGAATATCCATCGAATTGTACCCATTCATGGCAAGTAAAATATTATATAAACACCCAAAACCAAAAAAAAGAGAGCCACCCATATTGATAGGCTCCATGGTTGGATTGGGCAAAGAAATTGAAATAGGTTATGATGAATCAATTAGTCGAGAAGAAGCTAGATGGGTGGATGAATGTAAACCACCCTTACACAACTAGTAATGCCCTACACAACTAGTAATGGCTACAAAGTTAAGTAACCACAATGAAAGTCTATATGTTTATCCAACCTTATTTAAAAGATTAGTGGGAAGCCTTATGTATTGCATCAAACATTATGTACGGAGTTAGTATGATTTTGAGATGTATGGAGTCAGTCAAAGACTTACATTTGAAATTTGGAAAGGAGATTTTAAGATATGTAGCATTAACTATAAATTTGTATTCATCTAATGACTTACCTTTGAAAGTTGGTGATAGGATTTTAGGATATGTAACATGAATTACAAATTATGGATATTATATAATAGCACATAAAATAAAGATTTAATTGGTCAAAATCACAATGATTTTGTAGTAAGTTTGGATGATAGGAAGAGTATATCAGTGTATATATTTTACATTTGTTCAAAGATGATATCATGAGCATCTAAGAAGCATCCCATAGCAACAGGCTCAGCAAAAGCAAAATATGTAGCAGCAACAATGATTTTGTAGTAAGTTTGGATGATAGGAAGAGTATATCAAAATATATATTTTTATATATATATATATATATATATATATATATATATATGTATTTTAAGTTGGTTCAACGATGATATCATGAACATCTAAGAAGCATCCGATAGCAACAACAACAACAATAGTAACATGTCAAACAGTTACCCAAAGTTTTAGAAAGATTTCAACAAAAAAAAATGAGGTACAACAACTTATTGTGACAATAATTCAACCATTGAAGTATGCAAATATAATTTGTTTAATGAGAAAAACAAACATATTCATAAAAAATAGCATTTTATAAGTGATTTTCTAAACAAAAAAATTATTTAAAGTTTTGCAAATCAATTGCCTGAAATATTCAAGAATCCATTATGAACAAATATATTTAAATTCCATATAAAAAATTTGGAGATCGTAAAGTCTGATTTAATGAGCTAGGGAAAAGGGAAATGTTGAAATATGTAATTACTTCCTCCCACATGTAAAAATTTCTAGTAACATGAAATTGAAAAAATGTACAAATTTAAATTTCTAGTAATTTACATGTAGAAACTTTTTAAAGTTAGATTTAGTTAAAAACCAAGATGTATATTTATTCAATTCAATTATAATCAGTTTTCAGTTCAAGTTGAAAATTGAATAAAATATTGAGTAGTAAGTTTCGTGTATTGAAAATAACAAATTTATATTTTTTGAATTACATCTCCTAATAAAAAAAAAGGACCACAACTCATAACAAACCTAAAAAAAATGATATACGCCTCCAGGCTTGACAGGATTCTGATTTTGTCGCTGCATTTTATTCCCACTTCATTTTATCGTTGCATTTTATTCCCACATCATTTATGTAGCTCTTCAGCCTCTGTGCTCGGGGAGCGGCTTCAATATTTAAGATCTGTAAAGCAGAAGATCAAGCCACAGATCTTTGATATACATTCACAAAAGATCTGAGAGGAGAGAATAGATGAAGCCTTCTCGCAGAGATAACCCTTCCCCTGAAAAATAGGAACTCGTGCGCAGTTAGAAACCGATGGAGTTCAGATTGTTGAATCCTTAGGCTAGGCAATTTAGAAGTTTTTGTTGAGGGAATTTATGTTGATGAAACGATAGGAGGAATCCATAGAAATGAGAGGAATTACCAACTCTAATGTATTCCCTTTGCCATTCTTCTCTGTAAAGTTGAAAATAATTAATATTATTTTATATTAATGGAGAAATGGTTACACAAGTTGTAACATATCTCCTTAGATTAGGATTAGTTCCTACAATTTAGGAGTTTGTTTGCAACTTCCTAATTCCTAGTGATGTAATGCCTCATTGATGAATGTAGAGTAAACTCAGAGTGTTCTCTCTGTTTGAGTGCAGTCTCCAGGTGCAGTACTCACCTGTGAGCTGCAACTCCTTCTTTTTCAATTCAGTGTCATTTTTATCTTGGTATCAGAGCTCAGAGTAGGGATAACCTTAATTTTTTTTTTTTTTAGGATGCATCATTGATTACAGAACCATAGTGGCAGAAGAGCTTACAGAAGTTTTTGTAGATTCAGGTGGACTGCAGTAACACCTGAAACACAGGTCTCAGATGACTGATCATCTCTGAGCAGGAGAAAGGATTGGCGCGGTTTTTTTGCGAACAGTCGCACCATTGGCGCGAGTTTGAGGGTGATAAGCGTGCCAGCGTGCCAAAATACGCTATTGGCATGGAAGTACACGCAAAAGTCGCACTAGGGCTGGCACTCGCACGCATTTTGATTTCGGCGCGGATTTTTCGCATCAGAGAAGCGCCAGGGCAGGGACTCGCACGCATTTTGATTTGGGCGCAGATTTTTCGAATCGAATAAGCGCCAGCCTCTTTCTCTTTGGGAAGGTTTGCAATTTTTTATTTTTATTTTTATTTTTTTGCAGATCGGCCCTACCCGGTGGTGGCACATTGAAGTTCCGAATTCACCCGATGGTGGCAGATAGGACTTGCCCGGTGGTGGCACATTGAAGTTCTGAATTCGCCCGGTGGTGGCAGATCAGACTTGCCCAGTGGTGGCGCATTGAAGTTCCTGATTTGCTCGGTGGCAGCAGATTGGACTTGCCCGATGGTGGCGCATTGAAGTTCCGAATTCGCTCGGTGGCAGCAGATCAGACTTGCCCGGTGGTGGCGCATTGAAGCTCCTGATTTGCTCGGTTGCAGCAGATCGGATTTGCCCGGTGGTGGCACATTGAAGGTACAAATTTTTTTTTTCGAAAACAGTGGTCAGGATCTGGTATGTGGTGATTTTTTTTTTAGTGTGTCCTGCAATTATTCAGTTAGGTAGAATTATTCATCAGAGGATCAGGAATTTTATCAGTCCAATATGAATAATAGTATAGAATCATATCTCCACGAGTCTGGCAAACTCGATGGATCGAATTTCTCCAACTGGAAATTCAAGATACAAACTTTAATTGAAAGCGCAAATGCGTGGTCGATCGTTACATGAAGTGAGCTGAGACGAGGATCAGCTGCACAAGAACAAGACTCGGATAAAAGGGAGACAAAAGAAAAGGTCATATTGAAGATGTCCGTCAAGGACAATATTATCCCGCATATTAAAGACTATAAATCAGCCACTGACATTTGGACGATGATTAAAAACCTATACCAGACACAGAATACAAACCGTGTCTTGTCAGTCAAAGGCAAGCTGTTTGCGATGAAGATGGAGGAGAATGAGTCCGCTGCTGGATTCATTGCGAGAGTCAAAGACCTGAAGGACAGATTGGGAGATATCGGAGAGAAAGTTTCCGATTCGGATCTGGTCACGATCACGTTGAACGGAATGACAGATGAATACCAGATGTTTATCACAGGGCTGGCAGCAAGGGAGAAAGCCCCTGCGTTTGAAGATCTGACAGGGATTCTGCTACAGGAAGAAGAGCGACGACAAAATTTGAAATCGCAGAGCAATGACCTTGCTATGATGGAGAAAAGGGGACAGTATAGAGGGAAGCAGCCACAGCAGCAATAGCAACCACAGCAACAGCAGAGAGGAGCCAACACATTTCAGAAGAGACCGTTTAAAGGTATGTCTGCTAATAATTTTCCCAGCAAGAAATGTTTTTACTGTGGAAAACCTGGTCATCAGATTAAAGAGTGTAACAAGAGGTAGGCAGACGAAGCAAGAAATAAACAGAGAAAGCACAGAGGATACTTCGTTGAGGAAGATGAGGATCATAGCCACGAACTTCGACTATTTACAGCTGATTGTGCTCTTTCAGCTTCAAAGGGAGATGAGGACGACATATGGTATGTCGATTCTGGTGCTTCCTCACATATGACAGGTAAGAAGGAATGGTTTGAATGTCTTGAAGAAACTTCATGTGGGTAGAAAATTTATTTAGGGGATGATAGTGGATATGAGATCAAAGGATATGGTGACATTCCAGTAAAATTACCTAGCGGTAACATTAGACGCCTTAAAAATGTATTGTATGTGCCCGGAATTAAGAAAAATTTGATCTCTGTCTCAATGATTACTGATCAGGACATGCAAGTTCAATTCTTTAAGACTAACTGTGTCATAAAGGATAGCCAGATGGAAATAGTTGCAACAGGAGTGCGCGTGGGGAGCTTGTACAGATTAGATGTGAAAAGTATGACAAAGCAAGAAATGGTTGCAACTGGATCGACAGCTGAAGATCTCTGCCATCAGAGATTTGGCCATCTTAATCTGCAAGACCTCATCTGACTTTAGAGAAAAGGTATGGTTGATGGACTCCCTGTTTTTCATAATGTTAAGTTGGACTGTGATGGATGTGCATTAGGGAAGATGCATAGAGAAGAGTTCCCTTTGCATGTTAATGGAAAAGAAAGAGATATCTTAGAACTGGTGCATACAGATATATGCGGACCTATGCAGAGTAGGTCATTAGGAGGTGCATATTATTTTCTCTTATTTACAGATGATTGCACTAGGTTCTCATGGATATACTTTCTGAGTAAAAAGAGTCAAGCCTTTAAGTATTTTAAAGAGTTTAAATCTATGGTAGAAAACCAGAGAGGAAAAAGAATAAAAATTCTCCGCTCAGATCAAGGGGGAGAATACAGGTTGGGAGAATTCATGAATTTCTGCAAGCAGCATGGGATTGTTCAACAGTTCATAGTGCCCCACACTCCTCAGCAGAATGGAGTGGCAGAACGAAAGAACAGAACTCTTGTGGAGTGCGCAAGGAGCATGCTTCAAGGTAAGGGTCTATCAAATGGTTTTTGGGCAGAAACTTTTAACACTGCTGTCTACTTAAAGAATAGGAGTCCTACTAAATGTCTAGGCTTCAAAACCCCTTTTGAAGCATTGTTTGGATTCAAACCAGCAGTGAGTCATTTAAGAATATTTGGGTCAAAATCTTATGCTCATATACCTAAGGTAGATAGGAAGAAGTTAGATCCAAAAGCCTTGAAATGTATCTTTGTTGGATATGGCACTAAGTTCAAGGCATATAAGTTATTTAATCTTGTGACTCATAAGGTTTTTGCAAGCAGAGATGTCATATTTCATGAACAGGTTGAAGAAGGAAAGGATGACTGTAACAGTGATTGGCACATTCCATTGCTAATGGAAGAAAACAGTGAGGATGATGAAGTACAGTAGCAGAAACGAGAAGAAGAAGTAACAGGTAATGTAAGCAATGATGCAAGCCCGGAGAAGGCTGAAACAGATAGATTTGAGGTAAGTCCCCTACCAAGGAGATCAAGTAGGAAGACTCAATTACCATCCAGATTGAAAGACTATGCATTAATGACAAACATTTTAAACATTGTAGAACCTGCAAATTAGGAAGAAGCAAGTAAATCTGATGAATGGAGGGCTGCAATGCATGAAGAAATAGAATCAATAAACAAAAAGCATACTTGGGATTTGGTTGAATTGCCTGAAGGTAAAACCCCCATAGGATGCAAATGGTTGTACAAACCTAAAATAAATGCAGATGGGAGTATAGGAAAACTTAAAGCTAGACTGGTAGCAAAGGGTTATTCACAGCAAGAGGGAATAGATTTCGATGACACCTTTGCTCCTGTAGCCAAATTAAACACCATTAGAATGCTAATTTCCTTAGCAACAAAGCATAAATGGCAACTACACCAGCTAGATGTTCAGTCTGCATTTCTGAATGGTGACTTGAAAGAAGAAATTTATTTAGTTCAGCCTGAAGGTTTTGTGAAAAAGGGGCAGGAACATCTTGTTTGTAAATTGAAAAAGGCACTTTATGGTTTAAAACAAGCACCCAAGTCGTGGTATGAGAAGATTGACTCATTTTTTGTACAGCATGGCTTTCATAGGAGCTTGAATGATCCAAATCTGTATACCAAGTTTAATAAACAGAGGTAAATTATTTTGATTTCTTTGTATGTAGATGATATGATTATAAGAGGGGATGCTAACAATCTGATCAAAGAAATCAAACAGCAGATGTCACAAGTGTTTGAGATGAAAGATCTCGGAAATCTCCATTATTGTTTAGGATTGGAGGTATGGAAAGATTCTGGACAAACTTTTCTTACTCAAGGGAAGTATGCCAGAAGCTTGCTGGAAAGGTTCAGAATGGAGCAGTGCAGATCAGAAGCAACACCACTGCAGCAGAACTTAAAGTTGAGCAGTGACGATGGTACTAAAGAGGTGGATGCCACTATGTATAGACAGCTAGTTGGCAGTTTGATATATCTCACTACAACTAGACCAGATTTGGCATACTCTGTTAGTATGTTGAGCCAGTTCATGTCGAAACCACTCGAAAGTCACTGGGTCGCAGCAAAAAGTGTGTTGAGGTATCTTAGTGGTACTAGTAATTATGGTATTCTATACACTGACACTTCTGATGTTACTCTAGCAGGTTTTTCAGATTTAGATTGGGCAGGTAACTTGGATGATCGAAGGTCTATCACAGGTTACGCTTTCAGCATTGGATCCGGGGTCATAGCATGGAGCAGCAAAAAGCAAAGTACTGTAGCCTTATCTTCATGTGAAGATGAGTACCAAGCATTGTGTGCAGCCACATGTGAAGCTATCTGGTTGAGAAGACTTCTCAACGATGCAGGAGAAGAACAGAAAGAATCAACTATCATCAAAAATGACAACCAGAGTACCATCAAGCTTGCATACAATCCAGTCTTTCATAAAAATACCAAGCACATTGACACTCAGTTCCATTTTGTTCGAGAGAAACTACAGTCAAAAGAGATATTTGTTGAATATTGTAAAACTTGTGATAATATGGCTGATATTTTTACTAAGCCTCTTGGGCGTGTAAAGTTTGAATTGTTTAGAAGGATGTTAGGAGTTCAGGATAATCCTTTATCCATTAAGTGGGGGAGTTGAAAATAATTAATATTATTTTATATTAATGGAGAAATGGTTACACAAGTTGTAACGTATCTCCTTAGATTAGGATTAGTTCCTACAATTTAGGAGTTTGTTTGCAACTTCCTAATTCTTAGTGATGTACTTAATGATGTAATGCCTCATTCATGAATGTAGAGTAAACTCAGAGTGTTCTCTCTGTTTGAGTGCAGTCTCCAGGTGCAGTACTCCCCTGTGAGCTGCAACTCCTTCTTTTTCAATTCAGTGTCATTTTTATCTTGTAATTACTTATTTAGGGAAGTTTGGTTTGGTATATTCACTCTTTCAAAGACAGAATACCCTAATTGAAACAGAATACCCTAAACAACTAGGTATCAGGCATGCAAAGAAGGCCGGACATTTTTCACTTTATTATATTTCATATTTATTTCATTCCTAAATATTGTAAAATTTTTGGAAATTTAAAAATATTCAAAAAAAAATTAGGAATTCCAAAAAATCCAAAATTTGATATACAATTTACTGCACTCCTCTTCACTTTTACTTTCCGGTGTTAGCTCTCATGACGGGTACACATAAAACTTGTCATCCGAGGCAGAAATTGTCTTTTAATCATCATTTGTCTATGTCTGGTATTTTGTATTCATGTTGCAACACTGAGTGACTTATTATGACGACCATATATAGAGAAAGTGTATCAACCGACTTACGGGTTGTTCTCTGAGGTACAGACATGCGTAGTACATACGTTTCAGAACTCACTGAAAAGTGAACTTATCTTTAATTTTTATGTCAATTCCATGAAAACAAAAAATTACAGGGATGTAAAAATATAACAAAAATAGACCAGAGTTTGATATATGATTTTTAATATATCTGGTGAGGTTATAGTTTCATTAATACATTTGAAATATGTAAACTTTTAGATTTAAACCAGTACAAAATAAAAAAAAATTAACATATATACATTAATTGAGCTATAGTTCTAGAAATATTAATTAAATTTAAACAAGTACAAAATCAAAATTTTTTAACATGTACTACACATATACATTAATTAAGCTATAATTCCAGAAACATTAATTACCTTATATACCAAGGCTCTCAAGGCACAGAGGTAATCTTCAAGAAAAAATGGGTGTTTATTGTCTATCAAATTTCGACGACGTGCTAGTAACAGTGAATTTATGTATCCAGAATCATACATTTGTAATGAAGAGAGTACTTAATATGCCATACAAACTTATCATAACATTTTTGTTGGGTACAAGTCAACAGTCATACAAACAAGAGCAATGGCATAGCGGGTAAATAGAGATGTTCGTTGATCCTTCATATTTTGTAAAGTGATTTAGGTTTTAAAATTTTTGCACATCGTGTCTTTACTTTAACTTTAATGTGAATGTCTTGACCGAGTTGACGTAGAGTGAATGTATTCAATGGATTCCAAGACATAGCAGTGGATTGGTACTTCCCTTGCCAACGCTTCTATTTGTTTCCCGTTATTGTACGCTTCTCTTTGTTTCCTTTGTCACTGTATTATGTAGTACTTTCATTTTATGATTGTATTATCCAGTAAATGAATAAATGCATTTTTTAATGGATCTGCGATCAAAAATTGTTTTAACTGTTTTTAAAATAATTTAAATTTCATATTGGAAAAAAAAATTATAATTAAATTGTTTTTTTAATAAATGAATGAAAACATTATTTATTTTATTATTAAATTTAATTTTTTATTTATTAACCAGTTCATTATATTTTATTATATCATTAATTAATTTATAATTTTTGTTTTATTAAATAAACTTATATCTTTTAATTTCAAGTTTTTTTAGTTTATTTTAAGTTTACCACATTTATCTTAACACATAATCTATGAAGCTCTAAGAGGGATCGAACAAAGCTCCAAGAAGGATCAAATTTTTTGATATATATATATATATATATATATATATGGTGTAAAATTTGAGGAAATGTTTGTATCTAGATAGATTTGATGGTTCTCATCCCTTGATAGATCCAAGGTTAAGATGGACGTTGGCTAGTTTTAGTAGTGCATTGTTCCATAAAATTGGTTGACCATTTAATTATTCTCATCATTTTAAACACTCACACAATCAAATAATATTCATTGTTTCAAACTATTTTCTTCCACTATTGTTATTGTCACATTTGTTAGTTTTGACATCATTTTAGGGTGGTTGAAATTATAGACCATTCAAATAAACTCCATCTATTGGAGCAAATGACATTCCTTGTCTATCTTTCTTTGCAATAATAGTAGTGTTCTCCAAATTTAATGATTGTGACTCATGTAGTGTTTAATACAATTAAGTTTCAATGGAATTTGTTTTCTATTACCTTGTTTGAAATGATGGAAAATAAGAGTAACAAAAATATATTCAATTACAAATAGTTTACACTTTCAAGAAGCAAGAACATTTTATTTAAGAAGAAAATTCAAGTATTTACTTATAGTTAAAATATTGGAATACAAAAATCAATGCACATCCTCAATATGTTTTTTTGCATAACCTGGAGTGCACACTATTAATATAATTACTTTCAAAATTAACCTCCCTCATACATTTACTTATATCGAATCTCAAATCAACATCTACAATGAAAACATGCATTTAGTGTGAGAAACCACATAGGATTAGAAATCAACATCTACACCCAAATCAATGCATCTAGTGGGAGTAATCAAATAGGATTATTTATCAATATCTACAAATGTATGTAGTGCAATCAACCAAATAGGATTAGAAATCAATAAATACATTAAAATGAATGCATCTAATGCAATCAATCAAATAAGAGGAATCAACATCTACACTAAAATTCAATGCATCTATTTCAATGAAAAACCAAAATATTCATGGCTTTCTACATCCAACTTTTTTACCTTTTGTGAAACCCTAACTTCCTCTTCCTCTATCGTTAATAATGTTCAATATTACATAATACCATATAATATGTATTTTTCTATCTGTATCTTTCTTCTTTCCCCTCTCTCCCTCTCCATTCTATGCATATATCCCTCCGTATCTGCTTCTCTCTCTCTCTCCCTCTCTCTCTCTCACCCCCCCTCTCTCTCTCTCCTTCTCTATTTCCCCATCTCTCTCTCTCTCTCCCACTACCATCTATATCTATATATCCCTCCATATTTCTTTCATTTTCTATCTACTTCACCACCCAAGCGACACTCTTTCTCTCCATATCTATCTATCTCTCTCTCCCTACCTCTCTTTGTCTCTACCTTCTTCCCTCTCTCCCCCATCCATCTATATCTCTATGTCTATTTTCCTCTCCTTCTTTTTATTTCTATCTCAACCCCAAAAAATACACACACTATCTCCATATCTATCTACATCTATCTCTTTCCCTCTCCTCTCTCTCTCTCCCCCTTTCTCTACAAAATATCTTTGTCTCTCTCCCCAATCACTCTCTCTTCAACTATGTCACTATATCCCTTCCTTTCTCCTTCTCTCTCTCCCCATCTCTCCCCTCCATCTTTCTATCTCATTCTATCTCCCTTCCCCTTCTCTTCCTCTCTCTTTCTTCCTCTAGTGGCACCCTCACTCTCTCTCCATATCTCTCTTACCAATCCCCATCTCTCTCAACCTCTATCTATGTATGTATTTTTTCTTGCCTCTCCATTTGTCTCTTACCAATCCCCCTCTATCTCCACCTCTATCTGTGTATGTATTTTTTCTTCCCTCCCTCTATCTCAATGTCCAACTCCATTTCTCTCTCCCTCCATCCTCTATCTCTTCCTTCCTCTCTCTCCCTCTCTTAACTCTCTCTCTCTATATATATATATATGCCTCTCATGCCTCCTCTCTTTCTTTTCCCTCTGTCCCCACTCCATCCATATGATCAAGAATTGTCACCATGTGTAATCAATAATATATGTAAAATCCACTATAATAATACTTATAATGGAGATGACTATTATTATAATATATTGAAATAATAATAATAAATACATTGACTATTATACCACTAATAATATATAAATAAATAACCTATTAACTATTTAGTATCATCCAAAATTTATATCCAAACTAATCTTTTTTTTAATGTTTATAGAGAAATATTCAACATTTTATTAATTAAATTTACTAAATATACTCTAAAAAATTATTATAAATCTATAATTTTAATTAATTAAACATATAAATGTTAAATTCTTACAAACCATTACACATGGCCCAATATTCTCCACATCATCTAAAAGGAGTTCTAGCATAGATAACCCTTCCCTTGGTGGATAGCAGCTAGTGGGAAGTTGGAAACCTATGGGGTTAGGATTGTTGCATCCTGGGTTTTTTTTATTATTATAAGCTACTCAGAGGTTTCTGTTCGAGGAATTTACTTTGATGAAGCGATGGGTCGAATCCATAAAGATGGACGGAATTACTGTAACGTAGCTCAAATGTATTTCATTTGCCTTTTGGTTCCGTAAATATTCACGGTTTCAAAGACAAAATACCTAAACAACTAAGACAAGATACTTAAACAACTAGGTATCAGGCATAAAGAGAAGGCCAGGCATTTCTCATTTTATTATATTTTACCTTTATTTCAATTATAAATTTGGAGAAAATTTTGGAATTCTAAAAATATTTTAAAATTTGAAAAATTCTCAAAATATCGAAAATCTGATATACAATTTACTTCACTCCTCTTTACTTTTGATGTAATTTTGGAAATTATTTTGGAAATATAAAAATATTTTTAAAAATTAGAAATTCCAAAAAAATCCAAAATATGATATACAATTTACTTCACTCCTCTTTACACTATGTTAACTATGATGACTGGTACACAGTATTAACATAAAACTTGTCATCGGAAGCAGAAATTGTCTTTTACTCATCTTTTGTCTATGTCTGGTATTTTGTATTCATGTTACAACAGTGGGTGACTTATTATGACGACCATATCTATAGAAACTCTATCAACCGACTTACCTGTTGTTCTCTGAGATACAGACACGAGTAGTACAGATGTTTCAGAACTCTTTGAAAAATGAACTTATTTATAATTTTTATTTCAATTCAATGAAAATAAAGAATTACATGGATGTGCAAGTTTGCAAGTAAGAAAATTAATGAAAAATGTAATAAAAATAGACCAGGGTTGGATATACAATGAGCATCTTAAACGCAGGACAGAATATTCATCACAAGTTTGCATTGATTGATGAGCTAAGACTTTATTGTCTTTGAAATAAGAACAGATGAAGTAAATACTGAATTTATTTTTCCAAAGTATTATATTTATTTGTAATGAACATAATTATATTAATAAATGCGATGCGATTGATATATGCTCAAATTATTATTTTCTATCATTTATATACTAATCAACACAAATTAAAATAAATAAAACAGATGAAATAAATTAACTTATTTTAATACTATTTATTATATAAATTTTAACTTTAATATTACTTATATTAATAATAGTAATACTAATAATAATAATATTAATATTAAACATTTTAAAATTAATATTAAATATTAAAATGTTTAAAGTTACAACAATCTGTTTATTCCTAATATGCTATACAAACTTATCATAGCATTTCTATTGGGGACAAGTGAACAATCAGACAAGACCAATGTCATTCACAATGAAGTAACAAGAATAGAAACTATAATGAGGCTCAGTTTGGTAACGTATTAGAATAGCTAGAAATCAAGAAATAAAAAGTGGAATTATAGGATGAATTTTGAAAGATTAAACCACTTATGTTTAATGGAGAAGTGGAGGAGGTGGTAGAAGCTTTGTTAATTAATATGAAAAAATACTTTCAAGTTTACGAGTACAGTTGTAACCTTAAAGCCACGTTGGCCATCTATCAATTAAGAGAAAAAACTACCCTCTGGTGGGTGGAAGTCAATAATGTCTGTAGTATCGAACACCAAGGCATGACATGGGATGAATTTGAGCAATACTTCAAGGAAAAATATCTAACAGAAAGTTTCTATGCTGAAAAATCCAGATAATTCCATGATTTGAGATTGGGCCTAATTACAATGGATGAATACATAACCAAGTTCACTTCCTTATTAATATATGTTCCTTATTTAAGATATGAAAAGGCTAAGGTTCAATGGTTCTTGAGTAGTTTTCCGACCCACATCAAAGAAAGAATTGAGTTCATAAATCCAAGGACCATGGACGAAGTAATTTTAATGGAGAGAATGTGTTACCAGCAGTCCAAGGAAAAAAGAGAAATAGGAAAAATTGGCAGCTAAGAAAAGGGCAGAAGAACAATCAAAATTTCAACAATACTATGCCCAATAACTTTAAGAATTCTGCAAGAAATTTCATGAGAAAACAGTTCGAAAGAAACCATCAAAGAACCCGGTGGCCTACGGAAGAAAAGCCTACAGGGGCTTCCAGCAAGCCAAAACATGGAAAAACTGAGAAACCATCACTACAGTGTTGGGGGTGTGGCAAGGCTCACTATTATAAGAATTGCCCACAGCCGAGGTAGAAATGAATTAGTATCTCATCTACAAGAAGCCTTTGTTGTGCAAGAGGTGGCTCGGAATATACCTAGAATTAATATAGTGTTGGAAGATCGGCACACGAATTACCATCCAAAACTGATAGAATTGGAAGGTAAGTTACTTTCACAAACTGTTTCTATTTTGGTTGACTCAGGTTCTAGTTTAAGTTATGTAAACCTCTGAATAGTAGAAAACTATAAATTACAAAGTCAGAAATTCAAAATTCACTAGTTGGTGCAACCAACCACTGGGTCAAAGACAAAAGTTTGTGCCAAAATTTTAAACTGTAAACTGGAAATTGGGAACCAACAGTTAAATGTGGAACTGAATGTACTTCCTTTGGGAGCCTATGATGTAATATTGGGCATGGATTGGTTGGAGAGACACTCGTTTGTGGTATATTATAAAGAGAATATTATATATTACAGAATGCAATATGGAACTCATCAATAATTACAGGGAATTAGGAAGCCCTTACGATTGCATCCTATCATGACCTCCCAATTGAGTAAGTGTATTAGAAAAGGATGTTAGATATATGCCATTCAAGTTGTTTTTTCTAATTCTAAGGAGAAGACCCCTATGCTGGAAAGCATACGAGTAGTACAAGACTTCATGGATGTGTTTCCAGAAAATGTACCAGCTTCTCCAAGAAGGGACATCGATTTCTCTATTGAACTGATGCTAGTAGCATCACTAATTTCAAGAGCATGATATCGGATGAGTGTACCAGACCTAACTAAAATGAAAATTCAATTGCAAGAGTTGCTGGACAAAGGGTATATCAGAGCAAGTGTGTCTCGCTTGGGACCACCAGTGTTGTTTGTAAAGAAAAAGGATGGAACCATGCGAATGTACATAGACGATAGACAACTCAATAAATTGACAATAAAAAATAGGTATCCATTACCCCAGATAGATGATCTATTTGATCAGGTGAAGGGGGAAACTGTATTCTCGAAAATAGACATAAGATATGGATATCACCATATCCGAATTAAAGACGAGGATATCTACAAGACTGCTTTTCGTACCCAATCTTGGCATTACGAGTTTTTGGTATTAGCATTTTTTTTAACTATTGTACCAAAAACATTTATGAGGCTAATGCATGGCATATTTTACCCCTTTTTGGACAGATTTGTGCTGATATTCATTGACGATATTTTGATCTATTCAAGAAGCATGGAAAAACAAAAGGAGCACTTAAGGATTGTATTGGAGATGTTAAGAAGACATCAGTTGTACGCCAAGTTCAGCAAATGTGATTTTTTCAAAGAATAGATATGTAGTATCTAGGCCATGTCATTTCTGCTAAAGGAATAATAGTTGATCCAGAGAAAATTAAAACTATTATGGAATGGCGCGTACCCCAAAATGTGGTAGATGTCCATTCCTTTATGGGGTTAGATGGATATTATCGATCATTCAAAGAAGGCTTATCGAAGATTTCTTTTCCAATTACATCCTTGCAGTGAGAAGAAAAAGTATTTAAATGGACCAATTAGTATCAGAATAGTCGCGAAAGGTTAAGACATTTGATGATCACTACCCCAGTCTTGAGGGTAGCGAACCTAAACAAAGAATTTGAGGTCTGTACCAATGCTTGTAAGGAAGGTGTTGGGGAAATTTTATTGCAAGAAGGAAGGGTGATTGCCTATGAATCAAGAAAATTAAAGGAGCATGAACTTCGATATTCAGCCTATAACTTAGAACTGATAGCAATAGTACATGCACCTTGAGTGTGGAGGCACTACTTGTTGGGGAAGAGATTTGTGTTAAACATCGATCAAAACAGCCTAACCAACTACTTTAAGCAAGATGATTTAAACACTTGTCAGGAAAAATGGAATGCCTTCTTAAGTGAATTTGATTTTGATATACAACATGTAAAAGGAAAAGAAAATCGTGTGGCGGATGCCTTAAGCAGGAAGCTGCATTTTATATATGAACTTTATTATAATCAAAACAAATGTAAGTTTTTAGATCAGATAAAAGAAGAAGCGGAGAAGGTTCCTAAATACTGATTTTTATGGAAGTAGATGGAGGAAGCTAGAAAATAGGAAAAAGCTCCTAATTATGGAATTAACAAGGACCAATTGTTAACCTTCAAAGAAAATTTATACATTCAATATTGAATGAGTTTAAAAGAGCTGATCATCAATGAGTATCACCGCAGTAATTATTCAAGACACCCAGGATACCATAAAATGTTAACAACGATTATAAAAGTTTATTCCTGGCATGCTATGCGAAGAAATATTGTGAAGTACTTAAACAAATGTCTGGAATGTCAACAGCTTAAGGTGGAGCATCAGCACCCAGCCGGATTTTTGCAGCCTATACTAGTACTCGAATGGAAGTGAGAAATTATAACACTATATTTTATTATTGGTTTACCAAGATAAAAAATAAATAATGAATCCATCATGGTGGTGGTTGATAGAATCAGTAATGCGACACACTTCATACCTGTACAGTCTACGTACAAAACCGTGAAAATAGCAGATATCTTCATGAGAGAGATTTTGAGACTACATGGTATCTTGAAGACTATTATATCATATAGGGACGTGAATTTTACTTCAGCATTATGGAAGACCTTATTTACAAGTATTGGAACACAAATAAATTTCATCACCGCTTACCATCCCCAGACGGATGGACAAACCGAGCGGGTGAATCAAATCTCGTAAGATATGGTGCGTATGTATGTGATGCTTCAGGCAAAGAAATGGGAGGAATATATACATTTGGTAGAATTTTCATAAAATAATCGTTACCAAGAGTCTCTTAATATGAGCCCCTATGAACCTTTGTATGGGCAAAAATGTCATACCCCCATTAACGAGAGTAGTCCTGAAACCAAGTTGATGCTTGGATCGGAAATGTTGGTTGAAATGGAATCGGAAGTGAGAAAGATCAGACAAAATCTGAAAGCGGATCAAGATCGGCATAAGTAATATGCAGATAAAAAGATAACTTACAGGGAATTTGAAGTGGGTGGTCATGTCTATGTAAGAATTAAACCTAAGGAAAGCACACTAAGGTAGACCTCCTGTGCCAAGTTGGTTCCTAGGTTTTGTGGACCTTTCTAGATATTGGAAAGGGTGGGACGTGTGGCTTATCGCTTGGCTTTACCCAGCTATATTCGGGTGAAAAATGTGTTTCATGTACCTATACTAAAACCATACGTGCATGACCCAAAGCATGTAATCCATTGGAAAAGAATTCAGGTTGAACCATACAATGAATTTTTGGTTGAACCTCAACATATACTTGATCGGAGAGAGATCAAGCTCTGGAATTGAGCCATCACCCACGTTAAAGTGCAGTGGAAGAACTTAAGCTCAGATGAGGCTACCTGGGAAGGTGTATTTTTGCATGAGCCTTACCCAGAAATGTTTTCTGAATCAGAATGAAACAGCAAGGAAGGTGTTTACTTGTAGAGGGAGGAAGTTGTGACAGTTGGCTTAAGTGAAAACTAAATTGTTATGTCATTTATTTTAAAGAGAGTAAACATTCATTTTTTGAGAAAAGGGTTACAAAATATGAACATAAATTAATTCTGTTTGGGAAATAAAATTTAATTATGGAATTGTGGTTCCATAAAATTAAAACAATACTAATGATAAATGTATTCCAAGAAGTGAGAGTGGCTAAATAGAAAAAAGTTAAAAATAGTTACCTTTCCTTTGGGGATAAAAGGTGCATCCCAGTAAGGAAAAGGGGTTCTATGATAGAATATAGAAAGAGGAAGGAAGAGAGTGGGATTCCATGAGCTGGTGTTGACCAGTGAAAAAACTTAGCGTTCCTCAATCCTGAAAAAGAAGAGTACTCGACTAGAGGTCCCGAGGTCTCTCCTGGAATTTTCTGTTAAAAAACTCAAATGAGAAGTGGAGCATGGGGGGAGATGAGGACATAGTCCCCTCTTTCATGTTAGGGCGGAGATCATCAGCAATATCTGAAGCAAGATAAGTAAAAAAACTCTAGAAGAAGTAAGAATTAGAAACATTGTTTAGACAGGAATCTATTGAATATGGAAAACGTTCTTTAAATTAGGAAACGATGATTTTTACACAAATATTGTTGTAGTTACATTTATTTGAAGTTTTCTTAAAGTATCCAAGAAATTACTGCAGAACAATGAATATTATGTTAACTTTGTAAAAGTACATTTATTGAAATTATTGCTTGGGTTCAAGAAAGAATAGTGTATGTGTTATGAGGAAAAAACAAAACAAAAATATATACTGGAAGTAAATACCAAAAAAACTATTAGTTCAAGGTCCATAAGCGAAACCTTGGACCCAAAACTTGTTGTTAATCTGTTAACCTATGATATACTCGGACAAAACGAGTTTCAGATAAACAACTCAAAATTCAGATGATTCAGACATACCTATTAAGATGAAAAACTAAGAAATTAAGAAGACAAAAGGAACAATATTGTATCAGTTCCTGAAAGAAGGGATAAAAAGTTTTTTTGAACCAATTGTCACATACAAAATTCTTGAGATAACGTAGGCACTGAAACCCAGAAAAACAGTTGTCAATATAAATGTACTTGACATCAAAACATTCTTACGGAATCCTTATGGAAAAAAAAAATATTATAGGAAAGAAGGAGAACAAGCCTCTTCTAATATGGTTAAGAATTAACTCAGATCCTGAAGTAAAGAAATGAAAAATTTAAATATGTTGTATAAAAAGAGAAAACATCAATTTTGTAATTTCTATTCATAGGGGTAAAGCTGTATTTAAGAGAGGGCCAAATGACATATATATTTGAAGACACGGGAGTCAAATAAGAATCCACTGCAAAATTTAGATAACATTGAACCCTGACGCACTGAGGAATTCTCCTCTTAGGTTGGGCCAAGAGTTAAACCGGTAACCAGGAGTAATAAATTATACAATAGAATCTTAAATTGCATGTAAAATTGTTCAAAAGGGCGAAGCCTTCGAAAAATAAAGAAAACTAAGGTAAACAATGTCTAGAGCCATAATAAAAAAAATAAAAAAATCATAATCCACAGGTACCAAAGAGCTAAAGCTTGAGAACTTTACTCCATAACCTATAAACCCCATCGATGAATTAATGTACCTGTGAAGAAAATGATAGAGTCTGTTACACCATTTTTTGGTCATCTAACCTACTATCGTTAGATGGACCCAAGTACACCATGTAAGACCAATTTTACCCTAAGTAAAATTGCTTTCACTATGTAAAATAACTTAATAAACCACATTTATTAGGTTGTTTATGGTCAAAACAGGAAACCCCAAAAGGAAATATTAAACAAATCTATATTTGTTTGATTTTCCTCATGGAATAATTAATTAAACAATAATTTAATTATTATTCCTGATCATGTTTAACCCAAAACAAAGAAATTAATTAGATAAATCCCTATTTGTCTTATTATTTTCTAGGAATAATTATTTAAATCTTATTTAAATAATACTCCTTGTTAAATATGACTAAATCACCCACAAATAATTAAATAAATCATTATTTATTTGATTATCATTCAACCACTTCCTTAAAATGATAAATAAATCATTTATTTATTTATTATTTACAAATAAAGGGATTTGACCCAAGTCAAATACCTTTTCCTTCCAACAAATATAATAAAATATTCCATAAAAGGTGGATCTAGATTTGGTTAATGTTATTTTAATCATGCACCAAGATCTAGAATGACCCAATATTTTGTTATAAATAGGAGGGTTTTCCTACCATTCTTCACCTTTTGTTGTCTATTAGATCACTCTGGATCTAAACTCTTGGTCTGACTTTGAGCCATTATCATTGTCATATTTTCCATTATTTTTTGTGTGAGCTCCCTTTGAGTTCTATCTTTGTCTAGTTCAACTAACAAGGTAGAGGGTTAAGAAATGATAGATTCAAGTCTCGCGGACTTCCAAGAACCCATCCCATTGAGGAGGACCTGTGTTATTCTGTTTTCCTCCTAGGTGCCTTTGACACAAAAAATTTTTGAAAAAAACACTAGTCTTGTCTATTGGATACATGGAGTAAACTCTTTATTTTTACTTACTTAATGTCTTTCTTTATGTATATATCCGTTTTTTTGCAAATTTCCTTTTTCTTGATCAACTAATCACAGATCTCGAAGATATTGGAAAGCTACATTTTGATGTTGAAGCATGTAGTTTATGCGTAGCTAAAGTGGTCTTTTCTTACACTTCGACAAAGGATTACTAATTAACAATTACACTCCACCTTGATTTTCAAATTACGATCCTTTGGTTATATTCTGATATCCATTACTGTAATCTTAGGCTTTTTCAGCTTTTTGTTTTTCCTATTTTCATGTTTTTTTTCACCTATAAAACCCTAAAACATTAAAATTTCTAATTTCCACGTGTTTCTGGCCCTATTGCGCAGGTGACAGACATCAGCCGCAACTGAGACGACAACTTTTCCGCAAATCTGCCTCCGTGACAACCGGAGTTGGAGGTCGCACTTTTCAGCCCAAAAACTGCGACCTGGACTCCAGGTCACACTTTTCAGCCCCTTTTCTGCGACTAGAACAGGAAAACAGGTCATAACCTGCGACCTATGCTTTTTTCTGCTGTTTTTCTGCAATTTTTTTGGGTTTTGCTGAAGTTTCTGTCAGGGTTTTCCAGCCTCTGTCTCAGCCCGTTTTCAACCTGGTTCTGATTTGTTTTGCTCATCTAAGTGGGAACATAGCCCCCTAGGGCTTCAGTACCCTCCACTTTCTGTGGAAGAGTTTTTATCTGTTTCAGGTCTATTTTTTCAGAGTTTCAGCCCCCCTTTTTCCAAATCTGATACCTCCTTTTCAGACCTCTTTTAATCAGCTCTTCTCCCTTTCAAATCACCTCCTGAAGATTTTTTTGGATCTACTTTTAGGGCCTCCTCCTTGCCCCTTCTGCTTTTTGCTGATTTCCTCCTTTTTTCCAGCCACTTTGCCTTTGCCTCTTGGCTGTGATCTGCACCTCTTTTCAGCAGCTTTTCCCTTTAGATCCCTATCCCTTTCGACCCTAGATCTATTGGCCTCTTTTTAGTGTGTTTTGACTAGATTTTTTCCTTGTTTTAGATTATTTTTGAGAGACCCACATTTTTGGGTTTAATCGATGCAATAGTAGCTGTTAATTTTCTATTATTTCAGCATTATATACTGTTTTTGCAGCATTATTTTCAGTTACGCAGCACACTTTTTCTCTTGCTCTCAAAACGAAAAGGGTTTAAAAATTAAAATTAATGCACGCCACACACTCACCCTAAGCGAAGAAGAGCCTGGTTTACACCGCCAGGCAAAGACTTTAAAATCAATTGACACTACACCTTTTTGCCCTTGTTTCGACATTGTAATCACTTGATTCTGCACCTCCCTGCCTTTGACAGCCATTCTTCTTCCCCTCGTGCCGTGTTTGTGTTGTCACCATTGCGCCCCCAAGGCGCGCCTCCCGGAGACTTCTTGGCCTTCACCCTCAGTTTCTGGTCGATCGACCTGCTCCGTTCCGCCGTCGTCGAGCCAGTCCTCCTCCGAGTCCGCACTCCGACTCCTCTTATGATTCATTGGGTTCTCCTTTTCCTTCTAGTTCTCCCCATATCACCTTCACTATGTCTGGTCCAGGGCATAACGCTGGCAGTAATCCTGGCCCTAATGCCGGGACTCCCACTAGCTGAACCACCACAGGAACTACCTCAGCTACACCTTTGCTCTCGTACATCGCAGGCCTCAGCCTCCCCGATTTCAATCAGTTGATCAATGACCCTATCTGCCATGATGTTGGTTGGCCTGCTATGCCAACCAAGCTCCCCTCTGACATCCCTAAGTTCGAAGGCCTTGCTGGAGAAGATCCAACCAACCATGTCCGATCTTTCCACATGTGGTGTTCCTCCAATTCCATTACCGATGATTCCATCCGTCTTCGGTTGTTCCAATGGACGCTTACAGGAAAAGCTTCTAAATGGTATGTTGACCAAGCCACCTCTTCCCATACCACCTTTGCGACCATTTCCCAAGCCTTTTTATCTTATTTCTAGCTCCCTCTCCAATACGATACTGGTACGGAGCTTTTGAACTCTTTTAAGCAAACCTCTTCGACCCGCATTTCCACTCATGTCCAGGAATGGCGGCGAAGATGAAGCTTATGTCGAGCTCCCCCCTTCGAAGATCGGGTTTATATGGACTGGTTCCTTCGCACTCTCTTAGCTCCCATTGGCAAAGATGTCGCCTCCCATTTCCCTCAAACTGAAGAAGTCACCCTCCAAATAGCCTTGAAATATGACCTGATCTATGCTCAGTCTGGTTATGTTTATACTGTCCATCCTTACCTCCCCAGGCCCGTAGGCGCTAACGCCCCAGGGGCATCTCATTCCGTCGAGGGTATCGTTGGAGCCCTTTCTCATCCGTATGCTCAACCTTCTATGGGCTATGGTCTCCCTCAGGGATGGGCCAGCACCTCTAGCACTTTTTCCCCTCCAGGTAGCATGTATCCAGGATACGGCATGCCTCATCATTTTATCCAACCTCCTGCTTACCTCAATGTTGCCCAACCTAACCATTACCCTTATCCGCAGCCTGGTGCGCCAGCTCCTCCAGCATATGCGCTTTCGTCTCCCTTTCCTCCTCCAACCCCGCAACAGCACCTACATCCCCCTCCAGGGCAAGTATTTGCACAGCAGGGCATGACTAATCCCCCTTCTTCTCAAAGAAGGCGCAGAGGCAATCCAAACCAATATGCCCCTGGTACTCGTGGACCCAATCCTCAAGGTATTGACCCTAAAACTGCTAACCAGCAACAGGGCACTCAGCCCAAGCCAGACAGGCCTCTTCGCACAAATAAGCCTTGTTCGTGTTGCGGTGTTTACGGTCATTACACCCATGATTGTCCCCTCTTACCACAGATGTGGCAGATGTGGGAGTCTCAAGCCACATTGCGAGGACAACATGCCTCCCCTCATGCTCCCCCCAATGTGACCACTACTCAACCAGCTGTGTTTACTGATCCTTTCCCTCAACAAGGATTCATGGCTACCCAACCACCTGACGAAAAGGTCGCCACTCCACCTTCCCTTTCTGGTTCCTCCGATTACCAGATCCTCATGATGAACTCTGATCCATCCCCAACCGTCGACCTTCACCTTCAAACTCGATCTCGCCAGTACCCCAAGCCTCCCGCTTAGTCTGCCCCCGAGTCCCCTTCTTCCGGTTCTACAGAGCCTCTTTCGACATCCAATGGTCCCTTACATATCCCTGAACCCAAAGTGGAGGTCCATACCAAGATGCCTAAAGGACTGTTACGTCGAAATGCTGCTTCTAGTCGAGTTGCTCATTCGTATAGCATAGTAGATGATTTGGCACAATCTCCTGCTGCCATTTCCACGTTGGAACTCCTCCAGTTGTGCCCTTCCCAAAAGAAGGCTTTGCTATCTGCCGTGGGCGCTGTAGATCCTACTGATGACCAAATGATTGTTTTCGACGCCCATCAATCAGAACATCCTCCTCTTCCTGCTTCCGTCGCCTTCCAAATCCCAGTCAAAATCTGGAATGCCAACGTTTCTTAGTGTATAATTGATGAGGGGGCATCCACCTGTGTGATGTCTGCTTCGGTTTGGAAGCAACTCGGATCTCCTGAGCTGGCCCCTACCACGATCACCCTTCGAGCATGGGACGGCCACGCCTCCCAGCCCATTGGCCTTTTTCGCAATTGTCCTATCACCCTTGCCGGTAAGACCATTTGCGGTGACGTCGAAGTCATCGACGCCCCTCTAGACTACAACATTCTATTGGGGCGAAGCTACACCTATGCCATGTCCACTGTCCCATCCGCGGTTTTTCGCAAGATGTCTTTTCCTCACAATGGAAAGATAGTCACCATCGACCAGTTGACTTACCATGAGCCACCGTCTCAGACCTCCTCGGAGACGACCATCTCTTCTGTAGCCAATAAGCAAACTGTCGATTCCTTGACTAGTGTCTCCCTTGGCGTCTACAAAGATTCCTCCCTGCTTGGAACTTTTCCTGGTCTTCCCCCTCCTCATATCTCTGATCCCAGCTTATCGAATGTTTGCATGATGCAATCGTCTCGGGCTTCCCTTAAGCGACCCGCTTCGGCTAGCCAGCAACCTCAAACTCAACCTCGCCCACTGCAACCCGCTCCTAGCCCTTCATCTTCGCCAGCCGGACCTCCTCCTTCTGGCCCTTCTCCTACAGCTGGTATCCCTGAACCCCTTTATCCCCCTGGATCGGTTCCCCGAGGCCTTAATCATCTCGGAGCCGTCCCTCCTGGTCATTATCCCGCGGGTCAGATACCTTTCCTGGCTCCCCCTCCCGGAGCCTATTACGTCCCCGTCATGGCCACCCTCTCTCTCCCTAACCCGACCCTGGGTATACCCATCTGGTACCTTGACCCTCCAGCCACCACCCCTCCTGATCACCCCAAACCCTATCTTGCTTTGACACTGGTTCAACCGGTCCCCCTCGCTTCCTCCGTTGCTACCATGCCCCCTACGCCTCCCCAGGACCCTACCCCTGTGGTGACAGATCTAGGAAAGAAAGGCAAAGCTCGCAAGGGGGCATCCAAAAACAAGGCCACCCCGACTGAGCCAGCTCCTCCTCCACCCACCAAATCTTGCGCCTTGTGTGATGTCGTCGGTCACGCCACCCACACTTGTCCTGAGTTGCCCTGCATTCAACCCATGGTTAAAGTCACGTTCCCTGAGTCCACGGTCTCTGACCCTTCTCTTCCATCCTCGTCCGTAACCAAGAACCCAAAAACTATTCGCACTAGCAAACCCTATGCTTTGTGCGGTGTCCATGGTCATTACTCCCACCATTGTCCTCACCTAACGCATTACCGCGCCTATTTAGAAGTAGTCTGAGAGTATGAGGTTGAACAAAATCAATCCGCCTCTCCCATACTGGCACAGTATGCTTCGGGTCAGCTTGAGGATTCCCCCGCTCCCATCAAAATCCCCCCCCCCTGATGTCCAGATGACGGAGTCTACTACGACCATTATTTACCTATCATCCTCTGTGAGACCCTTGGAGCACATTCCCCTTGAATCCTCCCCTGTTGTTTCACTTGACCCCCCTTCAGCGACCACCCTGGGCTCCCCATATTTTAACCATTTGTTTCCTTGTTCTTCCATCATTCCCCGCGACGATCTGTATGCACGCCTTTCTTCCCCTACGGATGATTTATATAACTTTTTCGCGTCATGTGGTGTCCTTTCCACCCTATACCCCCTCTTTTCCGCCCATACACGAGATCACTCCACCCGTATCTCTGTTTACCTCCACAGCCCGAGTCCCCGCCATACCTCCTATCGCCCTCATATACCACCCTCTAGTTTGTATATGAGTCATAGCCATCCTGCTCATCGCACTCCCTCCCACAGTTTCCGCTCGATGTCTTCTGTACACTCACGCTACCATCATTGTCACTCCTCCCCCCATTTGTTGTCTTTTAACACTATTTCGCAAGACCTCCCGTCCCCACCTTATATCGGTTACGCCGATGGTGCAAATCGTTACTCCCGAAATCTAGCCTCGGTAGGTTGGGCCATTTTTACCCCCTTGCATGCCCTTGTGCTCTCAAATGGGGTCTGCATTGGTACTACCACCAACAATCAGGCCGAATATGATGCAGTGCGTGATCTCTTAGCCAATGCCCTCTTTCATCGCATCCTCCATCTGCATGTTCGTTTAGATTCCCTACTTCTTGTAATACAACTAAATGGTGTCTATTGTGTCTGTAATCTTGTGCTGTTTAGATGATATTTACGAGTGAAACTCTTGATACGTGAATTTTAAACCATAACTTTCAGCCATGTACCTCGAGAATAGAATCACTATGTAGATAGTATTGCAAACCATGTTCTAGATTGACATTTATCACACGCATTTCATACAAGACAATAACATTCATAATCATTAAAAAAGATGCATATCCATCATATGTGTCGCAAAATATGTGTTTAGAGTCCATCTACTCTGATACATATGACATGCCCATAGCATGTTAAAAAAACTCAAAACTGGGGGCAACACCTGCCCCTACATACACACTAGGGGGCACCACATGTCCCACACCTAATCACTATCTGGCGGATCCCGAGCCAATCGCTCTGCTCCTGCAGCCTGTAGATCACATATCCCCTGACCGGCCATCGCCATGCGCCACATGACACCTCGCCATTCCGAGGGTAGACCAATGCATGGCTCTATGTACTGGTCGTCTAAGTCTTGCCACCCGCGTTCTGACACTCCGGTCAGCAACCTCTCACATCTATGGCAGATGTCCTCCAGAAGGGCGGTCGCATCCTCATTACGCGCTGCTCTCGACCCACTCGGACTTGCAACTCCAGATCCTATTGGTTGTCCCATATATCTGGCCGGTTTTACCAGAGCTATATCTGCATACCAAAAGTACAGGAATCAGTACCCTATCTACTATTCACTAACTGTAACATGCCCAAAAAAGAATAGTTACTTATCACTTACCATCAGGTCCCCATACTCGACCAGGCGGAAGTGGTAGGTCCGGATCCGCACAATAACTCATCCCACTATAGGGATAGTCATCTATGTATAACGGCATCTGATCCCAATGGGCAAAGAACTCAAGTCGAAACACTCGTTCGACGGCCCCTCCTCCTCCTCTGCACAGTAGCCGCCCCCACTGGTGCATCCTGGGCTCTCTCGGGCCCCCATCTAGGAGTTGTATATGAGGTCGTAAGGTCAGGATCTTCTCAAAAAAGAAGGAACACAATAAAGTTCCATACGAGCAATCATGGTTCACTTGCAGCTTGCACATCGACAGCTGTCGTTTTAACGACACCAAAATCACTTGGGCCCACCCATAGTAGGTCCCACTCAACACGCTCTCTACGATCATCATCTGCCCCCCAGTGATGTGATGGAACGCCTGGCTGCCCAGGATCCGCAGCACCGCTGCGGCCACTGCCCGGGTCTCCAGTCTCTCTAGGTCCCCGATCGGTATCAGCGTCCCTTTGACTCGGAGACCCGGTCGACAATGCCGCTCCACAAACTCCATGATGTTCCGCCCCCGCGACAACACTGGCTGCGTATTTCCCACCATCCCAAGTGGCGGGAGACCTGTCAGAAAATACACATCCTGGACTATCAGTTCGATCCTGTGCCCTTGCACTCCAAAGACCTCATGCTCTGGATCCCAATAACTAATAATCCGGGCCAACAGGGGCTCTCCAGCTCTCATCAAAAGGGTTCTCCAAAAACTTCAGAACCCCAAACCTGGCCAACACACAACGGACAACCTGATTTGCCTGGATCTCTGCCCGTAATGTACCCAGGTCTCTCTCTCTCCAGTTCACCTGTATATCTGCCATATCTACACAAAAACATCATCTTTGTCAGCCTACAGATAGGGAATACTGTAACCAAACACAAAAAACCCAACTCTCAGCCATCAAACAACACTAAAACACCCTCATCTTCTAGGTCACACTTTTCTGCAAAATCTTGGGATAGGTCGCACCTTTTGGCTCAAAACTTGCATCCCAGGTCACAGATTTTGGCCCAAAAAGTGCGACCCAGACGAAAAGATACAAGGCAGGTTGTTCTTGAGATTCTGGGCCCTAATCTGAACTTTCAATCCATCAAAATGAAAGAGTAAGGTTAGGCCTCTTACCTGTAACTGACGGATCTCGATTCCAACGGTCGGTTTGTTCACTACGCTCACCACAAGATTTAGGGCCTTCTCTCCTCTCTACATTCACCACAGCAACACTAGCAAATGAGTGGATTTGGAGGGAAAACTGCCTTATTAAAAGAGAACCCTTGTTTCGTCTTTTGCTTGCTTCGACCATACTGTAGATCCGTTTGACAAACCGTCTGCACCGCTGGAAAGCTCTCACCGAGCTCTCAAATGGGTATCTATTAGTTTTTTGTGATTTGATACTTCACCACGACACATTTTGTCCAAGATGGGTCACTTCACCTCTCGTTAAAATCACATTTCTTCACTTACAACACGTGTACTTGGGGCACCACTTTGCCTCCTTACTTGTCTTTGTTCATGATGATTTTCTTTGTGAGTTACCATCTCGTACTCATGTTTTCAGGGTCCCCCATTGGACCTTTACTGTGTGGCAGCACCATCGAGTCGCCCTTGTTTAGAGCATCCAGGTGGAGTCATCATCACATTCATGGAGTCTATCCCAAGTCCCTTTGTACCGCGCTATAGTCCTCCATCCCTTATTTCTTGGTTTCTCTCTTGTGTCGCACATTATGGCCTTCAGTCCCACTGTCCCTTATCCCTGATGATATTGTGTCAGTCGCTGCAATGTCATTCATGCCCTTTATGCTCTAGCAAGGGAAGTCATCCATTCGCTACTCAGTCCCTTCCATTTCACCATCATCATTGGTGTCAGTCTGTCCGTCGCTCTACTATTTTCTCTCATGCCTTAGTTGAGGATCTCTCATTGCCTCACCTATGGCGGACCTCCTTTTGTCGACATCAGCTCCTTCATTCCAGAAGACAGGTCTAGAGGGCGGTGTACCTTGGTTCCAGCTTCCACTCTTGTTCGGTGCCTCGGATCAGGCAAAGGGATCTCTCATTTCCCTTTGACTTGATTGTTTCTCCACTCCAGCTCCTTTCATCATGATCGAGATCCGTATGCTTGATGGTTCAGTGATGCAGCAGTCGCTTTTGGTGATTCCCGGGTGTGTGTGAGATGTCTCAGCCCTCATGAGGGGGTGGCCCTGCAGGTAGCCCCCCACATGCCCGGATGACCTCTTCATTGCAGCCTTCGATGCAGCTCCATATATTTGATGATGTCGACCTTAGCCGCTTGCAGCACCTCTTTGATTTGCATGTATCAGTCAGATTTTGTGAGCCCTTCCCCGCTTATAGGGGGCATTTGGGTTGTATTTGTATCTCATGTACTCAGATATTATTGTATAAGTCCTGGCTGTTATCCCAGGCACAACATGTATGTGGGATCCCTCATTGTATTTTTATCTGGCTCATGTTTATGCCGGCTATACTTTATGGTTCGGTCCCTTGTTTACTAGACACACTATTCTTTTGTACTTTGTCTCGGCGGGCATAGGTATGCCTCCCCCGCCGCCTTTAGCACAGGTACCCTCTCATAAAAAGAGACTTGTTGCACCTGCGAGTCTCGTCTCCTCAGGGTCTAGTTCTTCAACACACTAGTCTACCTTACATTTCTCTCTCTGACTTCCCTCTTGATGTCTGGTGATTGAGTTCTTACAACGTACTTCGGTCATACGATTTGCTCCTAACACTCGCACGCTGGGGGGCAATCTGTTACACCATTTTTTGGTCATCTAACCTACTATCGTTAGATGGACCCAAGTACACCATGTAAGACCAATTTTACCCTAAGTAAAATTGCTTTCACTATGTAAAATAACTTAATAAACCACATTTATTAGGTTGTTTATGGTCAAAACAGGAAACCCCAAAAGGAAATATTAAACAAATCTATATTTGTTTGATTTTCCTCATGGAATAATTAATTAAACAATAATTTAATTATTATTCCTCATCGCGTTTAACCCAAAACAAAGAAATTAATTAGATAAATCTCTATCTATCTTATTATTTTCTAGGAATAATTATTTAAATCTTATTTAAATAATATTCCTGGTTAAATATGACTAAATCACCCACAAATAATTAAATAAATCATTATTTATTTGATTATCATTCAACCACTTCCTTAAAATGATAAATAAATCATTTATTTATTTATTATTTACAAATAAAGGGATTTGACCCAAGTCAAATACTTTTTCCCTCCAACAAATATAATAAAATATTCCATAAAAAGTGGATCTAGATTTGGTTAATGTTATTTTAATCATGCACCAAGATCTAGAATGAACCAATATTTTGTTATAAATAGGAGGGTTTTTCCTACCATTCTTCACCTTTTGTTGCCTATTAGATCACTCTGGATCTAAACTCTTGGTCTGAATTTGAGCCATTATCATTGTCATATTTTCCATTATTTGCTATGTGAGCTCCCTTTGAGTTCTATCTTTGTCTAGGTTTTCTACACCAACAGGAGAGAGAAATGCTAGATCTGAAGTGCTGAGGACTTCCAAGAACCCATCCCATTGAGGAGAATTGGAAACATCTTCCTGTTTTCCTCCCAGGTGCCCTTAATACAAAAATTCTTTCAAAAAATTGTTCTTGTCTTGTCTATTGGATATATGGAGCAAACCCTTCTTTTTATTGCTTAATGTTTTTCTATTCATAGATCTGGTTTTTCACAGCTCTTGTCTTGATCAACTAATTGCAGATCTGAAGATATTGGCAGCCACATTTGATGTTAGGGCTATTAGTTATGTGTAGCTAAAGTGGTCTTTTTTCATACACTTCGACAAAGGATTCATACTAACAGAGTTGGTTATGAAATCGTAGACTTTCAACAACATCGACAAACACATTTCGTAAATCGTTGCCACTCGAATGGTGAAGTGATTACCTACTTCAAAACCTAGAATCATAGAATATTAGAAACACATATTTGTGTATTCGTTGCACGAAGGGTAAATCTAAGAAATACATTGTGAAACCTTAAATTACCTTTTCTAAAACACACAGCTGTCTACGACTGAAACCGTGCACCAAATAATATCAACAAGAAGTGAAAATGGCAAAATGAAAGCTTAACGCAAATAAAATGAGAGGATAATCAAATTGAAGAATTAACAGATGGTTTACTTGTCGTGGGGGTAAAGGAAGTCGTAGCTGGGAGTGAGCAGCCGAAAACTAGATCACACATAGTCAGGAAGGAAATTTCCCCAGCCCTAGAAAATAATTACAAACTCAAATGAATTTATATCACCAAGTTTGAGCGCGTAGAAAACGGTGTAGAGACATACTACTAATTCACCTGCGAATAATAAAGCAAAGATATTTCTGAACTAAATTAAGCAGTATGGCAAGCCAAAGCCTCAACTAAATGACTTGAAGTTGGTCGGCAGAGCCAGTGTAATGGTATGTTGCATAGAGGCAACGTTGTCTGAGCTGAGGGGAAATGAAGAGTTAGTTTGTGTTGGAGAGGGTCGATACCCTAAACGGGTACCGTGAAAATATCCACCATAGATCTCTAAACCCCAGATGTGATGGGAACTTGAAAGGCATGTGTCATCTGTACAATCCAAATCCCCATTTTAAGGGTAAATAATTTCATATCCTCCTAAAAATTCTGAACTTACGGCGAATATCAATAACAAAGGATGAATTCATATGACAAAATTAAGAGATTTGTCAATCTTCACATTGCCCCTTCGGGTATAAAGGATATGCATCATGAATTTAAGTACTTCATACAATAAACCAAAGCTCACATGTTATCTTTACCATGATATGAATACATGTATAGGTGTCGAGGAAATACACTGCATTGTAATTTAAAAAGAAAGATGATCCATGTGGAATATCCAAATGGTAAATAATTATATGGCTAGTGTTGAGTTGAATTAATATATCCATACATGATTACTCTTCTATGATCACAAATATTAATATGGGAATTATATATAAAAGAAGTAAATGTATTTTTTTTTAATTGTTGTATTGCTATGTATGTTACCTTGTTTCATTCTCGTAATAGAATGTTTTTTAACTTAAAATTAAATATTAGTATATTAAATATAATAATAATAAATATACAAAGTAGGATTAGTTAAAAACATAAGTTTGTAAATTTGTATGGTTTGATTAGTTTAAAAGATTATGATCACATTGGTTTAATTCGTTTGGTAAAGCATGATTTTTGACTAGTTGTAAGAGATGGAAAGCTATTAAGTATAAAAGAATGAAAAATACTTTCCCCTCTTTGCTTATATATACATAAACAAGTGTTTGAATACTCCAATATCTTTGATTACCTGTCTTACATTTATTGTGGGACAAAGGATATTTAATAACTAATGAAAATTTCAAAGAATATCTAATAACGAATGAAAATTTAAAAGTTAAAATCTATTTTATTTTAATGTTGATGATATTTATTACAATTAAAATTATAAAAACAAAATTAATAGTTGCAATATAGTATAATATCCATATCTACTTGTTAATTAATTGATTTAAAGTTGTGGAGAGTGCTGAAAAATTTTCACACAATAAAATATTCAAGTACAAAACTACAATGAAAACTCTCTACACAAATCTCTCTACTAAATTTATAGCTCTGTCCAACTTTAAACTAAAGACCCACCACAACACAAATACCAAAAGTGAAGAACATCATAAAGGCTCTCATCTATTAACCACCAAATTAGCTATCCATTTTACACTACCAAAAATTCCTTGAGGTAGAGAGACATAATTAAGTGGAGACGATCAAATTACTATCCATTTTACACAACCAACAATTCATAAGGTAGAGAGACATAATTGAATGGATACCATCAAATTCTCTATCCGCTTATCTCTACTAGATTCATAGCTCTGTCCAACTTCAAACTAAATACCCACCACAACACAAATACCAAAAGTTAAGAACATCATAAACTCTGTCATCTATTAACGGTAAAATTCTCTATCCATTTTACACTACCAACAATTCCTCGAGGTAAAGAGACATAATTAAATGGATACGATCAAATTAGCTATCCATGTTACACTATCAACAATTCCTAGAGATAGAGAGACATAATTAAGTGGATATACCTCTTACTTGAATATCCATGGAATTGTACCCATTCATTGGAAATAAAATATTATATAAACATCCAAAATCAAAAAAGGAGAGCCACCCATATTGATAGACTCCATGGTTGGATTGGGCAAAGAAATTGAAATTTTTTCTGATGAATCAATTAGTCGACAAGAAGCTAGATGGGTGGATGGATGTAAACCACCCCTACACAACTAGTAATGGCTACAAATTTAAGTAACACTATGAAAGTCTATATGTGAATCCAACCTTATTTAAAGGATTAGTGGGAAGCATTATGTATCTCATCGGATCAAACATTATGTATGGAGTTAGTATGGTTTCGAGATTTATGGAGACACTTAAAGATTTACATTTGAAAGTTGGAAAGACGATTTTAAGATAAATTTGTAGTCATTTAATGACCCATATTTGAAAGTTGGTAATAGGATTTTAAGATAGGTAGCATGAATTACAAATTATGGGATATTATATAATAGCATATAAAATAAAGATTTATTTGATTAAATTCACAATGATTCTGTAGTAAATTTGGATGATAGGAAGAGTATATCAAAATATATATTTTATATTGGTTTGAGGATGATATCATGAGCATTTAAGAAGCATCCCAGGCAATAGGCTAAGAAAAAACAAAATATGTAGCAGCAATAATAATAGCATGTCAAACAGTTAATCAAAGTTTTACAAAGATTTCAACAAAAACAATGAGGTACCACAAATTATTGTGACAACAATTCAATCATTAAAATCTGCAAATATAATTTGTTTCTTGAGAAAAACAAACATATTCATAAAGGATGGCATTTTATAAAAGAGTTTGTAAAAAAAGAAAAATTTATTTAAAGTCTTGCAAATCAATTGCCTGAAATATTCAAAAATCCATTAAGAAGAAATGTATTTAAATTCCATATAAAAAATTTGAAAAAAAATTCTAGTGACATGAAATTGGAAAATGTACAAATTTAAATTTCTAACAATTTTCAAGTAGAAGCCTTTTAAAGTTAGATTTAGTTAAAAAACCAAGCTGTATAAGTCAGAAATAATTAATATTATTCGTATATTAATGAAGAAATGGTTAAATTGTTGTAACGTAGCTCCTTAAGTTAGGATTAGTTCCTAGGATATAGGAGTTTGTTTACAACTCCCTAATCCTTTGTGATGTACTTATACTTGTATCATTCGATTAATGAATGTAGAGTGTACTCTTCGTTTGAGTGCAGTCTCTAGGTGCAGTTCTCACCTGTGAGCTGTAACTTCTATTCAGTTCAGTTTTTATCTTCGTATCAGAGCTCAGATTGGGTGAGCCTGATTTGTTTATTGAGAGCCTTAGTGGCTATAGAGCCTTCATGGATACGTTGTACACAGGAGCATTCTTCTCACAGGAGCTTCATGCTCACAAATCTCGGATGATTGATTAATCTCTGAGTAGAAGAGGGTTGGCACACTTTTTCCGTTGGCAGTCGCGTCGAAACGCACAATTGGCGGGACTGTTAAGGCCATAACCGTGTCATTGCCTCAAAAGACGTCATTGGCGTGTCTGTTCAAGCCATACCCACACCTTTTTGGAGGCTTGCATGTATTTTTATTTGGGCGCGGATTTTTTGCCTCGGAAAGGCGTCAATCTCTCTTATAGCGGTTCTCCATATAATATTTTCCCGGTGGTGGTAGATAGGAGTTAAGGATTTGACCGATGGTGGTAAATCAAAGTTGCAGATTTGCCCGGTGGTAGATCAAAGTTAAGGATTTTTCCAGTGGTGGTAGATCATAGATGCAGATTTTCCCGATGGTGGTATATCGGAGTTGCAGATTTTCTCAGTGGTGGTAGATCGGAGTTAAGGATTTTCCCGATGGAGGTAGATCAGATTTGTAGATTTTCCCAGTGGTGTCATATCGGAGTTGCAGATTTGCCCGGTGGTGGTAGATCGCAGTTGCAGATCTGCCCAGTGGTGGTAGATCAAAGTTGCAAATTTTCCTGGTGGTGGTAGATCGAAGTTGCAGATTTTGTCGGTGGTGATAGATTGGAGTTGCAAATTTTCCCGGTGGTGGTAGATAGGAGTTGCGGATTTGACTGGTGGTGGTAGATGTGAGTTACAATCACAATATCAGACCAGGTTGGTGGCAGATCTGTGATCAGGATTTGGTATGTATTGAATTTCTGTTAGTGTATCTTGTAATTATTCATTTGGTTAGTGTTATTCATTAGAGGATCTGAAAGCTTATCAGGTCAGTATGAATAATAGCATAGAATCGTATCTCAACGAGTCTGGCAAACTCGATGGGTCTAGTTTCACCAATTGGAAATTCAAGATACAGACATTGCTTGAGGGAGAAAATGCGTGGTCAATTGTCATAGGCGATGAGCGGAGACCGAGTTCGATAATAGGAACAACTACACAGGAACAAGACTGAGATAAAATGGAGAACAAAGAAAAATTCATCCTGAAGATGTGCGTTAAGGAAAATATTATCCCACATATTAGATATGAAAAATCGTCCACTGAGATTTGGATGACGATCAAGAATCTATACCAGACCCAAAATACAAATCGCATCTTGTCACTTAAAGGCAAGTTGTTTGTGATGAGGATGGAGGAAAATGAATCCGCCGTCGGATTCATTGCAAGGGTTAAAGACTTGAAGGACAGATTGGGAGACATCGGAGAGAAGGTGTCTGATTCCGATCTAGTCACAATTAAATCTAATGGAATGAAGGATGAATATCATATGTTCATCACAGGATTAGCATCGAGGGATAAAGCCCCTACATTTGAATAATTGACAGGAATTTTGCTACAAGAAGAAGACCGACGGTAGAATTTAAAACCATAGAGTGATGATCTTGCTTTGATGGCGAAGAGGCGATAGTTTAGAGGGAAGTGGCCACAGCAGCCACAACATCAACAGCAATAGAAGCAACAGAGAGGAGGAAGCACATTTCAAAAGAGACCATTTAGAGGTATGTCTGCAAACAATTTTTCAAACAAGAAATTTTTTTACTGTGGGGAAATTGGCCACCAAATTAGGGACTATTATAAGAGGGAGACAGACGAAGCAAGGAATATGCAGAGTAAGCACAAAGGATACTTTGATGATGAAGATGAAGACCATAGTCATGAACTTCGACTATTTACAGTTGATTGTGCTCTTTCAGCTACTAAGGAAGATGAGGACGACATATGGTATGTCGATTCTGGTGCATCATCACATATGGCAGGTAAGAAAGAATGGCTTGAATTTATTGAAGAAACTTCATGTGGATCCAAAATTTATTTAAGAGATGACAGAGGATATGAGATCAAAGGGTATGGTGATATTCCAGTAAATTTACCTAGTGGTGACATTAAACATCTTAAGAATGTACTGTATGTGCCTGGGATTAGGAAAAATTTGATCTTTGTATCTATAATAACTAATCAGGATATGTTAGTTAAATTCTTTAAGACCTGTTTAGTGATAAAGGATAGCACGATGGAACCAGTTCCATCGGGAGTGCATGTGGGGAGCCTGTATAGACTAGATTTGAAAAGGATGCCACAGCAAGCCATGGTTGCAACTAGATTGACAGTCGAAAACCTCTAGCACCAAAGATTAGGTCACCTTAATTTGCAAGACCTCATGTTACTTCACAGAAGAGGTATGGTCGATGGACTCCCTGCTTTTCATAGTGTTCAATTAGATTGTGATGGATGTGCATTAGGGAAAATGCATAGAGAAGAATTTCCTCTGCATGTTAATAGAAAGGAAAGAGATATTCTTGAGCTGGTGCATACAGACATATGCGGACCTATGCAGACTAGGTCACTAGGTGGTGCATATTATTTTCTTCTATTTACTGATGATTGCACTAGATTCTCTTCAATATATTCTTTGAGTAAAAAGAGTCAGAACTTTCAGTGTTTTAAAGAATTTAAAACTATGGTAGAAAAACAAACAGGAAAATGCATAAAAATTCTCCGCTCGGATCAAGGGGAAGAATACAGGTTGGGAGAGTTCATGAATTTTTGCAGATATCATGGGATTGTTCAACAGTTTACAGTGCCTCATACACCAACACAAAATGGAGTGGCAGAACAAAAGAACAGAACTCTTGTGGAGTGCGCAAGGAGTATGCTTCAAGGTAAGGGTCTATCAAATGGTTTTTGAGTGGAAGCCATCAACACTATTGTTTATTTAAAGAATAGGAGTCCTACTAAATTTCTTCGCTTCAAAACCCCTTTTGAATCATTATATGGATTCAAACCAGCAGTGAATCATTTGAGAGCATTTGGGTCAAAATATTTTTCCCATATACCCAAGGTGGATAGAAAGAAGTTAGATACTAAAGCAATGAAATGTATCTTTGTAGGATATGGCACTAAGTTTAAAGAAGACAAGTTATTTAATCCTGTGACTCATAAAATATTTGCAAGTCGAGATGTGGTATTTCATGAACAGGTTGAGGAAGGAAAGGATGACAGTAATAATGAATGGCACATTCCATTATTAATGGAGGAAAACAACAAGGATAATTAGGAGAAGGAGCAGAAAGAAGAAAAAGAAACAGGTGATGTAGTCAATAAGGCAAGCCCGTATAGGTCTGAAGTAGTTAGATTTGAGGTAACTCCCCTACCGAGGAGATTAGGTAGGAAAAATCAATTACCAGCCATATTGAAATACTATGCTTTAATGACAAGTATTCTAAACATTGTAGAACCCATAAATTATAAAGAAGCAAGTTAATTTGAGGCATGGAGGGCTGCAATGAATGATGAAATTGAATCAATTACTAAAAACCATACTTGGGATTTAGTTGAACTGCCTAAAGGAAAAACACCCATAGGTTGTAAGTGGTTGTTTAAAACTAAAGTGAATGCAGATGGGAGTATAGAAAAGCTTAAAGCTAGACTCGTAGCAAAGGGTTATTCACAACAAGAGGGAATATATTTCGATGAAACCTTTGCTCTTGTAGAAAAATTAAATACCATTAGAATGCTAATCTCTTTAGCTACAAAATATAAGTGGAAGCTACACGAGTTAAATGTTAAGTCTCCATTTCTGAATGGTGATTTGAAAGAAGAGATTTATTTATTTCAGCTTGAAGTGTTAGTTAAAAGGGGGCAGGAACATCTTGTGTGTAGATATAAAAGGACATTATATGGTTTAAAACAAGCACCTAGGTCGTGGTATGAGAAGATCGATTCATTATTTGTACAGCATGGTTTTCTTAGGAGGAGGAATGATCCAAATCTGTATACCAAGTTTAATAAACAGTGGCAAATTATTTTGATTTCTTTGGATGTAGATGATATGATTATAATAGGTAATGCATATAATCTGATCAAAGAAATCAAACGGTAGATGTCGCAAGTATTTGAAATGAAAGATATCGAAAATATTCATTATTTTTTGGGTCTGGAAGTATGGAGAGATTCTAGAAAGACTTTTCTTACTCAAGGGAAGTATGCCAGCAGTCTGCTAGAAAGATTTCGGATGGAGCAATGTAAATCAACAAAAACACCATTGGAGCAGAATGTGAAGTTGTGCAGTGACGATGGCACTAAGGAGGTGGATGCCACTAAGTATAGACAACTAGTTGGTAGTCTAATATATCTTACTACAACTAGACCAGATTTGGCATACTCTGTTAGTGTGTTGAGCCAGTTCATGTCTAAACCTCTCGAAAGTCAATGGGTTGTAGCAAAGAGTGTGTTGAGGTATCTTTATGGTACTAGTGATTATGGTATTTTATACACTGACATATTTGATGTTACTTTAACAGTTTTTTCAGATTCTGATTGGGCAGGTAACCTGGATGATCGAAAATCCATCACAGGTTATGCATTCAACATTGGATCCATGGTCATAGCATGGAGAAACAAAAAGCAAAGTACTGTAGCTTTATTTTCAGTTGAAGTTGAGTACCAAGCATTGTGTGCAACCACTTGTGAAGCTATCTGGTTGAGAAGACTTCTCGAAGACGCAGGAGAAGAACAGAAAGAAGCAACTACCATTAAAAGTGACAACCGGAGCACTATCAAGCTAGCATGCAATCTAGTATTTCACAAAAACACCAAACACATCGATATTGAGTTCCATTTTGTTCGAGAAAAACTTCAGCCAAAGGAAATACTTGTTGAATATTGTAAATCTTGTGACAACATGGAAGATATTTTTACTAAGTCTCTTGGGAAAATAAATTTTGAATTGTCTAGAGGGATGTTAGGAATTCAGGGTAATCATTTCTCTATTAAGGGGAGAGTTGGAAATAATTAATATTATTTGTATATTAATGGAGAAATGGTTACTTTGTTGTAAAGTAGCTCCTTAAGTTAGGATTAGTTCCTAGGATATAGGAGTTTGTTTACAACTCCGTGATTCTTTGTGATGTAGTATCACTCCATTAATGAATGTAGAGTGTACTATCGGTTTGAGTGCAATCTCAAGGTGTTGTACTCACCTACTCACGTGTGAGGTGCAACTTCTATTCAGTTCAGTTTTTATCTGTGTATTTATTCAATTCAATTATAATCAATTGAAGTTGAAAATTGAATAAAATATTGAGTAGTAAGTTTGGTATATTGAAATACCAAATTTATATTTTGTGAATTACATCTAATAAAAAAAAGACTACAACTCCTAATAAACTGAAAAAAAAAAAAAGGATATACCCCTCGAGGCTTGACAGGATTCTGATTTTATCGTTGCATTTTATTCCCACTTCATTTATGTAGCTCTTCAGCCTCTGTGCTCGAGGAGCAGATTCAGTGGGTCACAGAACGAGGGTTCTTTGGCGGCTTCAATATTTAAGATCTGTAAAACAGAAGATCAGGCCGCAGAGCTTTGATATGCATTCACAAAAGATCTGAGAGGAGAGAATAGATGAGGCCTTCTCGGAGAGATAACCCTTCCCCTGGGAAACAGGAACTCGTGCGCAGTTAGAAACGGATGGAGTTCAGATTGTTGAATCCTCAGGCTAGGCAATTTAGAGGTTTTTGTTCAAGGAATTTATGTTGATGTATCGATAGGAGGAATCCATAGAAATGGGAGGAATTACTAACTCTAATGTATTCCCTTTACCATTCTTCTATGTAATTACTTATTTAGGGAAGTTTGCTTTGGTATATTCACTGTTTCAAAGACAGAAAACCCTAATTGAAACAGAATTCCCTAAACAACTAGGTATCAGGCATGCAAAGACGGCCCGACATTTTTCACTTTATTATATTTCATATTTATTTCAATCGTAAATATTCTAAATTTTTTGGAAATTTAAAAATATTAAAAAAAAAATAGGAATTCGAAAAAATCCAAAATCGGATGTACAATTTACTGCACTCTTTACTTTTACTTTCCGTAGCGTTAACTCTCATGACGGGTACACAGTATTAACATAAAACTTATCATCCAAGGCAGAAATTGTCTTGTATTCATCATTTGTCTATGTCTGGTATTTTGTATTCATGTTGCAACACTGACTGACTTATTATGACGACCATATCTATAGAAAGTATATCAACCGACTTACGGGTTGTTCTCTGAGGTACAGGCATGCGTAGTACATACGTTTCAGAACTAACTGAAAAATGAACTTATTTTTAATTTTTATGTCAATTCCAAGAAGATGTGAAAATATAATAAAAATAGACAAGAGTTTGATATATGATTATTAATATTTCTGGTGAGGTTATAGTTTCATTAATTCACTTGAACAATATCTGCAAATTTTTAACTTTAAAGTACAAAATCACAAAATTTAACATATAGTACACATCATTAATTGAGTTGTAGCTCCAAAAATATTAATTACCTTGATATATCAATGCACATCTAAAACAGTAGACATAATCTTCAAGAAAAAATGTGTATTTATTGTCTATCAAATTTCCACGACGTGCTTGTAACAGTGAATTTCTGTATCCAGAATCATACATTTAATATGCCATATAAACTTATCATAACATTTTCGTTGGGTACAAGTCAAGAGTCATACAAACAAGAGCAATGACATAACGGGTAAAAAGAGATGTTCGTTGATCCTTCATATTTTGTAAAGTGATTTATGTTTTAAAATTTTTGAACATCGTGTCTTTACTTTAAGTTTAATGAGAAAGTCTTGGCCGATTTGACGTAGAGTGAATGTATTCAATGGATTCCAAGACATAACAGTGGATTGGTACTTCCCTTGCAAACGCTTCTATTCGTTTCCCGTTATTGTACGCTTCTATTTGTGTCCACTGTCATTGTATTATCTAGTAGTTTCATTTTATGATTGTATTATCCAGTAAATGAATAAATCCATTTTTTTATGGTTTTGCTAGTAAGTATGAAAAATTGTTTTAATTGTTTTTAAAATAACTTAAATTTCATATTGGAAAAACAAATTTATAAATTAAATTGTTTTTTAAATAACGGAATGAAAACATTATTTATTTTATTATTAAATTTAATCTTTTATTTATTAACCAGTTCATTATATTTTATTATATCATTAATTAAGTTAAAATTTTTGTTTGATTAAATAAACTTATACCTTTTAATTTTAAGTTTACTAGATTTATCTTATTTTAATTCAATTCATTTTAAGTTTACCAGATTCATCTTAACACATGATCTTTTAAGCTCCAAGAGGGATAAAACACTCGATCTATGAAGCTCTAAGAGGGATCAAATTTCTTGAGATATAATTTTTTTTTGGGTGTAAAATTTGAGGAAATTTTTGTACCTAGACAGATTTCATGGCTCTCATCCCTTGATAGATCCAAAGTTAAGATCAATGTTGGCTAGTTTTAGTAGTGCATGGTCACATAAAATTGGTTGATCATTTAATTATTCTCATCATTTTAAACACTCACAAAATCAAATAATATTCATTGTGATCAATCTCAAACTATTTTCTTCCACCATTGTTATTGTCTCATCTCTTAGTTTTGACTTCATTTTAGGGTTTTTGAAATTATAGACCATTAAAATTAACTCCAACTATTGTAGTAACTGACATTCCTTGTCTATCTTGCTTTGCAACAATAGTAGTTTTCTCCAAATTTAATGATTGTGACTCATGTAGTGTTTAACACAATTAAGTTTCAATGGAATTTTTTTTTCTATTACGTTGTTTGAAATGATGGAAAATGAGAGTAACAAAAATGTATTCAATTACAAATAGTTTACACTTTCAAGAACCAAGAACATTTTATTGAAGAAGAAAATTCAAGTATTTAATTATAGTTAAAATATTGTAATACAAAAATCAATGCAGGTACTCAATATGTTCTTTTGCATAACCTGGAGTGCAGGATATTAATCTAATTAGTTTCAAAATTAAGGTCTCTCATACATGTACTTACATCAAACCTAAAATCAACATCTACACTGAAATCAATGCATTTAGTGTGAGCAATCAAATAGCATTAGAAATCAACATCTACAACGAAATCAATGCATCTAGTGGGAGTAATCAAATCAAATAGGATTATTTATCAATATCTACAAATGCATCTAGTTCAATCAACCAAATAGGATTAGAAATCAATAACTACATTAAAATGAATGCATCTAATGCAATCAATCAAATAATAGGAATCACATCTACACTAAAATCAGTGCATCTCTTTCAATGAAAAACCAAAATATTCCTCGCTTTCTACATCCAAATTTTTTAGCTTTTGTGAAACCCTTACTTCCTCTTACTCTATCGTTAATACTGTTCAATATTACATAATACCATATAATATGTATTTTTGTACATGTATCTTTCTTCTTCCCCCTCTCTCCATCTCTCTCTCTCACCCTCTCTCTCTCCTCCTCTATTTCACCCTCTCTCTCTCTCTCCTTCTCTATTTCCCCATCTCTCTCTCTCCCCCACTACCATCTATGTCTATATATCCGTCCATATTTCTTTCATTTTATCTATACTTTCCCCCCCCAAGCACACACACTCTTTCTCTCCATATCTATCTATCTCTTCCTCCCTACCTCTCTTTTTGTCTACCTTCTTCCCTCTTTCCCCATCCATCTATATCTCTATGCCTATTTTCCTCTCCTTATTTGTATTTCTATCTCAACCCCAAAAATACACACACTATCTCCATATCTATCTACTTCTATCTCTTTTCCTCTCCTCTCTCTCTCTCTCTCTCTCTCTCTCTCTTGATTTCTCTATAAAGTCCCTTTGTCTCTCTGCCCAATCACTCTCTTTCTCTCTCTTCAACTATGTCACTACATCCATTCATTTCTCCTTCTCTCTCTCCCCTTCTTCCCCCTCCATCATTCTATCTCATTCTCTCTCGCTTCCCTTTCTCTCCCTCTCTCTTTCCTCCTCTCGTGGCACCCTCACTCTCTCACCATCTCTCTCTTATCAATCCCCCTCTCTCTCAACCTCTATATGTGTATCTATTTTTTTTCCCTCTCCATCTTTCTCTTATCAAACCCCCTCTCTCTCCACCTCTATGTGTGTATGTATTTTTTCTTCCCTCCCTCTCTCTCATTGTCCAACTCCATCTCTCTCTCCCTCGCTCCTCTATATCTTCCTTCCTCTCTCTCCCTCCCATAACTCTCTCTCTCTATCTCACTCTATTTTCCTCTCTACCCACCCCCACTCTCTCTTTCATTTTCCCTCTATCCCCACTCCATCCATATGATCAAGAATTGTCACCATATGTAATCAATAATATATGTAAAGTCCAATGTAATAATACTTATAATGGAAATGACTATTATTATAATATATTGGAATAATAATAATAAATACATTAACTATTATACCACTAATAATATATAAATAAAGAACTTACTAAAGAAACAACAGTTTTCAAACTTTACATTAAAGAAAGATCAATTTATTATGAAATTGGTATGCCTTCCATTTTACATTACATTTTGTATTTTGTATTTTCCATTTTAAATTTTACATTTATAAATATTCTCTTAAAATTTTCTTGAATTTTTTTTTACATATGGTAAAGAATGAACCAATTTTTAATTTTTCTCCCACCAAGAGCATTTATAATTAATAATTTTAATCCAAAACTTCATTTCTCTATTATATTGTCAATCTCATCAAGTATCCTTTATGAAAGAACTAAATAGTTTTAAGTCACCTATTTAGTATCATCTAAAATTTATATTCAAACCAATCTTTTTTTATGTTTATAGAGAAATATTCAACATTTTGTTAATTACATTTACTAAATATACTCAGAAAAATATTTAAAATAAGTATTATAAATTTATAACTTTAATTGAGCAAACATATAAATGTTAAATGCTTACAAACCATTACACATGGCCCAATATTATCCACATCTCTCAAAGGAGTTCTAGCATAGATAACCCTCCCTTTGGTGGATAGGAGCTCGTGCGCTGTTTGAAACCTATGGCGTTAGGATTGTTCTATCCTCGGTTTTTTATTTATAAGCTACTCAGAGTTTTCTGTTCGAGGAATTTAGTTTGATGAAGCGATGGGTCGAATCCATACAGATGAGACAGCATTACTGCCTCTAACGTAGTTCAAATGTATTTCATTTGCCTTTTGGTTCCGTAAATATTCACGGTTTCAAAGACAAAATACCTAAACAACTAAGACAAAATAACTAAACAACTAGGTAATCAGGAATACAGAGAAGGCCAGACCTTTTTCATTTTATTATATCTTTATTTCAATTATAAATTTGGATAATATCTTGGAAATTTAAAAACATTTTAAAATGTGAAAAATTCCTAAAATATCAAAAATCTGATATACAATTTACTTCACTCCTCTTTACTTTTGATGTAATTTTGGAAATATAAAAATATTTTAAAAAATTAGAAATTTAAAAAAAAATCCAAAATATAATACAAAATTTACTTCACTCCTCTTTAATTTATGTTAACTATGATGACTCGTACACAGTATTAATATAAAACTTGTCATCCGAAGCAGAATGTAAGATACCGAAAGACGAAAAAAAAAAATTTATTACACCCAATTTGTTACATAACATGTAACCAAAGCTATGGTTATGGTTATTAGTTGGGAAGGTTTAACCCTTACATAGTGACTAATATATTTGTGATTATATCATGCCTATTATCAACTGTTTGGGCTTTATGAGGGTATTCCATAGTAGCTGTCATGGTACTAGAGTAGTTATGTGGTGCCAGAATCGCAGATCTGTTTGGGATTGGGTCCGAGATTCTATGTCCACATGTCTCTTCCTTCGTTGTCCGTTATTTGGGAAAAAATGGAGTAGGTTTGCTCGGTAGGAACATGCCTTTGACAAAACCCTTCTCCTATTCGCATAACCTCAATTTTGTTTTTCTCCGACATTGATTTATCTCTTCTCTGCTTTGACAGTGGTATATCTCCACCATTTTTGAAGGTTTTCTTATTGTAATTAAGTTGTGGGGTTATGATTTTGTTTGAGCTAGCAGTGAAACCCGATGGATGAGGCAACACATGAAGGAATGGTGCTTAGCGGGGGCTCCAACTTCCCTTATCTGCAGTCCAAAATCTGGCATGAATCCACAGGTTGCACAACAGGTGTTTTCTGTCTTTGCCCTCGGCTCACTATGTAGGATCATCTATTCAGCCCTTCAGCTCACCAGCAGGTAACCCAACCTATAAATAAATATTTAGCCTTTGTTCAACTTTGGCTCTTAATATCTGTTTTAGGTTTATTTTAGAAATGTGTAACCCTCAGCTACTGAGAATGGTATTATCTCTTGTAGGTCGCCGCTCAACAAACTTTGAAGGTTTTAAAAGCATGAAGGTAATAATTCTTTGCTTGTTATCAGATACGTCTTGTTTTGTTAGATTTGTTTATGAGTTTGTGACTCTGTATGAAGTTTCTCACCATATTTAACTCTATTATTTCCTTGCTGTCACACATGTACCCATTTCAGCGAAAAGTAGACTTTGGCTTTTCATTTTCGTTTAACTAGTTTTGGACTAAAATCCCTATGCCTCCTTACAGTTCTACCTTTTTTCCACTTGGTCGTCAAGAACTCCTTTTGTTGGGAAAAATACTGAGAGGGGGGGGGTGAGTCAGTATTTAGGGCATACTCTAATATTTTTACTTTTCCTTACTTCAAAACCCATATGCTACTTTGCTAAAGCCAACTAGCGTATACACGCGGATCTACTTCATTAAACTCACGTATACACAGAGATATTATTATGCAATTAAATCTTTACTTAGATATATGCAACATTCATTCTTCTGATGTTTAGTTAACAGTAAACATGTGTAGTAACAACAGAATAAATCATCACACATAAGCATCACACATGAACACCAGGATTTTAGGTGGAAACCCAAGTCGGGAGAAAACCACCGCTGCCGTTGTCTCAGCCTTCAATATTTTATTATAGAGAAAACATCTTACAACAATGTGCTGGCGCAGACTCCTACCAGCACACAGGCACCCACCTGCGCTCATTTACCAGACTCTCCTGGAAGGGAGCATCGACCCCCTGCTCTCGTTTACCAGCCTCTCCTGGAAGGGAGCTACGACCCCCTGCTCTCGTTTACCAGCCTCACCTGGAAGGGAGCTACAACCCCCTGACTGAAGGCTACAGCCCTCAGCACCTCTATGGACCACGTTTCATAAATTTTCACACTGGATCCAAACAACTTCAATAGAGCACAACTTGCAGGCCACGTTTCATCATATTTTCAGACTGGACCCACTCCATACATTTAAGCTTAATCCTTGTCGACGTACATACTAACAAGTTGCGGATATGGAGTAATATCGGAAAAGATGGAACGTTTTATTTCTTACCTGAGACTTCGACCAAGCTGGTTTTGCATCGCGCCTGCTGTGATCCTGCATTGTATACGCGCCCGACCATAAGCAATATGTACGTACATATCATAGAACTAATTTCACTGCGCATACGCGCTTTCTCTTCAGCGAAGCCGCGTATATACGTGCTTCCTCTGCGGCGAACTAGCGTATGGTTCTTCATACATTTAGGTCATTGCAATTCTTCAGAACAGATACATCACACAGATTTAACCCTTTACTTTAGACATATGTTCGCCTCATTTCAGATTTAATCATTACACAAACAGATCTAGAAGATACGAATACATTTCAGATCTAGATTCCCTTCTTCATCATTTTCTTCATAGGTGCATCACAGATTCAAATCTATCATCAAACTATTACCCTTTCCATACAGATATACTTCAGAGAGAAGTATTCATTCAAGCTCAGACATCTTGCACCCACGCTCATCATATGCACAATGAATTTCTTCTCCTTATATAGGTTTACCCTTTTTCAATACCATGAGCCAAAACCACATTACTTTCCGATGGTATTCCTAGACGGGGTCATTTAGACGAATCATTACCTAATACAATGGGTCAATACCATGGTGGTTACCCCTGGTTTTGCACTTTATGAGCGCTTTTTCCCATACGCGACTTGGCACGTTGTTTCCCGCGTGCATACGCGACTTCTCCTAGACAGATCCGCGTATGCCTTGAGACATACCCTTTTCATCATACTTTGACACATACTGACAATTCTTCCATCATTACATTCTGTACTCACTGTAGATACAACTGATTTACATCATTTAACAAGTTCATCAAGACATATTCTATCAGCTTCTTCATTAGGTAGGTTTTGCCATCATCTTCATCAAGTGGGTTGCCATTCAGAACAACATATCAAGTCTGGGTTGTCATCAGGGACCTTTCAAGCATATGTTAAACATCATATCCATTGATTCACATCATTTAGTTTATCCAGTCAAGAATAACTTCATGGGGTGGATTTCATCTCAAGATAACACATGCCAACAATCTCATGTCTTCATCTTCATTAAGTGGGTTATTAAGGGACAACACTGTATCCTCATAAATCTCATACAGACAGTGTGACTTGATAGTGTTGATCTATACATGAATAGGTATTAAAGAATACAGCCATGCCTGTGTCACTCTCCCCATTCTTTGACACCATTATCTTCATTCAAACACCATGTCACTCTCCCCCTTTGACATCAAGGGCAAAGGGCGGATCAAAACCAACACACTCTCCCCCTTTTCTCTTCATGGAGAAGAAGGGTGCTGTAGATCTGATGTGCACTGAAATTATCATGCTCCTCTTGAGTTCATGCTGAAAGTTCATCCATATGTTTCAATGAAGTACATGACTCTATGACCTTCCTATCACCAAGGACTCATACTTACATAAGTGGATTTACATATGAGACTCAAATACCCAACCAAGTGGGTTTACACATTTCAATACAACTACCCAACCAAATGGGTTTACAAATTTTGACAAGTCCTTACATGACGGAATATTACAATTTTTACATCAAGGGTCTCAACAAGACCTTTTCATCAAATTACAAGTATGAACTTTTATGACCAAAACCAGAAAGACCTTAAGAAAGAGAACATATTTCAGATCGATCATAATGCCAATAATGCATTATACTCAGCAAGGCTAATTCTCCCCCTGAATTTGTGCATCCAAGCATCCTTTCCATATGACTAAGGCTCCCCCTTAGTTTATGCATCCTGAACACTTTCAACCAATCATCAAGGCATCTTTAAAACATCAGAGATTGAAACAGTATTATAAGAACTGGAACACCACCAGAGATACCAGAGATACCAAACAGTACTGCAGCTATGCTGAAGAAAGCTGACCCCAAACAGAAATTTATCAGCAACCAGACATACGCGGTTTTATGAACTCGCGTATATACGCGACTGTGTTTCAGGAAATCTGTGTATCCAATACCATCTTCTATATTTTAACCAGATCTGATCCTCTGTGAGGAAAAGACAGTGTTCAGCTTCTTTCTGAGATATTTGAATGCTTCCCTGGAATACAGATAGATAGAACAGTGTAGTTGTGTCTTCAAGCGTCATCCAACGGTTGTAGCATAAGCTCATTAGTAACCAAGCCTTCAGATTCTTTGCAACATCAATACATTCTTTCCAATAGAAATTATCATATCAGAACAACATCTTCAAATATGTGTCAAGCAATCATCCATGTGGTCCAATATCATTAAGATCTTCAAGATTTAACATGATGTAGCATATGTAGGGAAAAGGTCTCAACCATAGTAACAAAATCTGCATGATCCATTCTTATTTCTGAATCATAAGACTTCCAACTCATCCATGTGTGAGCACAAAAGATATTTTCAGCAAACAGGGCTCAAAATCTCATCATAATAAACCATGTACTAAGTCATCATCATGAGTATCACAATAACCAAATAATAAGCAGTTATAGTGCCAACAATGCAATCATTAGTATTCAACCTGCTGCTCCCCCTGAACCAGTGCTCCTCCTTAACTTGTGCAACCTGAACACCTTCATCAGCAAGTCATCAGCAACAATCTCTGCATGATCTATCCTTATCTTTGAATTATAAGACTTTCATCTCAGCAACGAGTACTCTTCATCAAGAAGAAAAAAGGACTCATCCATAATCTTCAACATAAGAAACCATGTATCATTTCATTAGCATGAGTATAACCAGAAAAATGCTAACAGTACAATCATTAGCAGTCAGACTGATGCTCCCCCTGAACCTCTGGTCCTGAACTTTAGTTGTCATCCCAATTCTCTTATCATTAATGCATACGCGATTGTGTCTGCTGGAACTCGCGTGTATACGCTCCTTTTGTTCATAGAACCCGCGTATGGAAAGTGAAGCATAGAAATTTTCACATTCCTTCATCTCCCCCTAAACTTGTCCTTCCTGTACCTATCTTCTTCATATCAGATGCACTGTCAGAAATAAATATAACCAGAATAATCAAAACAACCATGAGAATCATCAACCGTTGCTCCCCCTGTGACGAAACATTACTAAACCCTATAATGTATCTCACATCATTCCTGCAGTCAATAAGAGAAGTAAGCTTCAGAAGCGGATGACTGCAGTAGGGTCAATATTCCCTACGTTTCTGACCGGTCCTCCTTCTTTCTCCAAATTTGCTTGAAACTTCTTATTGTGGGCTGGAAGTTATCGAATTTCTCATATCTGTTCATCCTGCATTCCTTTTCTACATGTCCATACTTGTTACAAGCATAACATCTCATGTGGCCAGAGAAATGAGTATAAGAATCATAATGAGCTTTTCTATTCTTCCTTCTATTGCAATCAACAACTTTGTGACCATACTTGTTGCATGAAACACAATATCCCTTAAAAAAACCAGAGTACCTTTCTATGTAGGATCTTTTAGTTTGTGGCTGAAACGATTTGCTCCTGCAATTTGCTGCAACATGTCCATAATCATGACAATTAAAGCATTCAACATTATTGAATGATTTCCTTTGAGAATTCATGATTGTAGGTTGACCTTTAGTTTCTTTCAACACTTCAGATTTTGCATTGATGTCCTTTGATTCTTTAGCACTTCCTTGTGAACTAGATTCTCCTTTAACAGTTTCATGAAAACCAAGACCAAGTTTGATAGCAAGAGACCTTTGATTACTCAAAATATTGTCCAAAATCTTAGTACTATCTTGAAACCTCAAAAGTTTAACCTTTACTTCTAATTTACCTTTGAGAATGTTTACCTCCACCTCCAAGGCTTGGAATTGCTTCTTCATGCTTTATTCTTTCCTTCTTCCATCTTCTACTTGATCATTCAGATTTAGAATCTCTTCTTTCAACCCATTTCCTTGTTCTTCAAAATTTTGTAAGAGTTCTTCATTATTCTTCTTCAATGCTTCGAGATTTACTTTCAGAGATATGCTTTCTACTTCAAGTCCTGCATTCTTCTTATTTGATTTATCCAGATCTTCTTTGAGGGAGATGATTTCTGCTTCAAGACCTTCCTTTTCAAATGATTGTAGAGGTTCCTCATTCCTCTTATTTGATATTTCGAGATCTGCTTTCAGAGAGATGATTTATGCTTCAAGTTTTTCACCTTGATTGGTTGCATAAGCGTACAACCCTTGATACTTGTCTATCTGTCCATTTAGTGTTTCTATATTTTCATTCATCCTAGAGATCACATCTTTGTAGATAGATTCCTTCCTTTCAAATTGATACCAATCATTACTTTCATCATTTTCTTCTAGACTTTCACTCTCTTTAGATGATTTTTGCTAATCTTCATCTTTAATCTTGACAGCTTCTTCTAGATCCATACTGTTACTTTCACTATCTTTACCTTTGCATGCACAAGAGAGTAAAATACAAGAGCAGTGATCAATACATGTTTCATCTTCTTCAATTTCTGCTATACATGATTTCTGAGGTATTTCCTTTCCTTGAGTAACCTTCTTCTTTTGCTTCTTTGCCATGAGCACTTGTAGAACTTGGTCAGAATCTTCTTCATCTTCACTGGACACTTCATCATCATCTTCCTTTGCATAGTAACTCTTCCTCTTTTCAAATTGTTTCCCTTTACCATGTTTTTCTCTATAAGGACATTTAGCAGCATAATGACCAACTCTTCCACAATCAAAACATTTGAAGGGAGGCTTACCTTTGAATCTTCCAGTACCTAGTTGGAGTTTTCTCACAAAATTCGCTTCTTCTTCTTCGGATATATAGCTGGATTCCTTGACAACTTCCTTTTCTTTTCCTTTTGCAGACGCCTTAAAAGCAACTTCTTTGATTTGAGAAGGACCTCCTTGTCTCATTTCAAAAGCAGTCAGAATACCATGTAATTGAACAATAGTAAGAGTTTGAAGATCTTGCCTTTCTTCAATAGCTGAAACTTTAGAGTCAAATTTTGAAGTCAAGGATCTTAAGACTTTTTCCACCAGAGTAGTATCAGTTATGGTTTCACCCAAATTTCTCATTCGATTTACAATATCATCCAGACGAAGAAAGAAACTGGCAACACTCTCATCACTATGCATCTTCAATTTTTCATATTCAATTCTAAGAGTTTGGAGTTTTGCACTTTTTACCTTTGTGTCTCCTTCATAGCTTAGAATGATTTTGTCCCATATTTCTTTTGCTGAATGTAGCTGCATCACTTTAGCAAATTCTGGTTCAGACATGCTTCCTAATAAGACATTTACTGCTTTGGAATTGATTTCATACTTCTTCCTTTCTGCTGCATCAGTAGGAATACTTGCCGGATATTGATAACCTTCTTCCACGATTGCCCATACTTCTGCACCAAGACTTTGCAGATATGCTTTTGTTCGTATCTTCCAGAATAGCAGATTATCTCCATTGAATAGAGGTGGCCTTATAGACATAACTCCTTCATGACTTCCCATTGCGACGGATCTCCTTCAAGCGATCAAGCTTCTGCAGAAGGACCTGCTCTGATACCAATTGTTGGGAAAAATACTGAGAGGGGGGGGGGGGTGAATCAGTATTTAGGGCATACTCAGAACTTTTTACTTTTTCACTCTCTAAAACCCATACGCTACTTTGCTAAACCAAACTAGCGTATACACGCGGATATCCTTCATAAAAATCGCGTATACACAGAGATCTAATTATGCCATTAATTCTTCACTTATATCATTCCATCATTCATTCATTAGATGTTCTATAAACAGTAAACATGTGCAGTAAGAACAGAATAAACCATCACACATAAGCATCACACATGAACACCGGGATTTTAGGTGGAAACCCAAGTCGGGAGAAAACCACCGCTGCAGTTGCTCAGCCTTCAATATTTTATTATAGAGAAAACATCTTACAACAATGTGCTGGCGCAGACTCCTACCAGCACGCAGGCACCCACCTGCGCTCGTTTACCAGCCTCTCCTGGAAGGGAGCACCGACCCCCTGCTCTCGTTTACCAGCCTCTCCTGGAAGGGAGCTACGAACCCCTGCTCTCGTTTACCAGCCTCACCTGGAAGGGAGCTACGACCCCCTGCTCTCGTTTACCAGCCTCACCTGGAAGGGAGCTTCAACCCCCTGACTGAAGGCTACAACCCTCAGCACCTCTATGGACCACGTTTCATCAATTTTCACACTGGACCCACTCCATACATTTAAGCTCAATCATACATCAAACTGATACATATAACTCACTTACAGATATCAGTAAACCATCAGAACAGATCAGACATTTCTTACCACAGACTTCAGCAAACCCTAGTTTTGCATACGCGCTTTCCTTTCACTGATCCTGCGTATATACGCGCCTTCGACCATACAAACCCGCGTATACTTTTGTACATATCATAGAACTAATTTCTCTGCCCATACGCGCTTTCTCTTCAGCAAACCCGCGTATATACGCGCTTCCTCTGCGTCAAACTAGCGTATGGTTCTTTAGACATTTAGGTCATTGCAATTCTTCAAAACAGATACATCACACAGATTTTACCCTTTACTTCAGACAGATGTTCGCCTCATCTCAGATCTAATCATTCCACAAACATATCTAGCAAATACAAATATATTTCAGATCTAGACACCCTTCTTCATTATTTTCTTCATTGGTGCTTCATGCATTCATATCTATCATTCAACTGTAACCCTTTCCATTCAGATATACTTCAGAGAGAAGTATTCATTCAAGCTCAGACATCTTGCACCCACGCTCATCATATGCACAATGAATTTCTTCTCCTTATATAGGTTTACCCTTTTTCAATACCATGAGCCAAAACCACATTACTTCCGATGGTATTCCTGGACGGGGTCACATAGACGAATCATTACCCAATACAATGGGTCAATACCATGGTGGTTACCCCTGGTTTTGCACTTTATGAGCGCTTTGCACTTTCCCTGTGTTCAAAACACGTTATTTCTACTAACGTGCATCTGTGACTTTCTAAATAAATCCATTGTGCCTTGGAATATACTCTTTTCATCATGCTTTGACACATCTTTGACAATTCTTCCATGTTGTTCACAATACTCCTTGTAGATAGCTCACTGTTTACATCATTTAACAATTCATCCAAGACATATTCTATCAAGCACAACTTCATCAGGTGAGTTGCCATCATCTTCATCAGGTAGGTTGCCATTCAAAATTTAACACTCTATCAGAGTGGGTTGTCATCAAGGACAAGCTTTTCAGCATCATATTGCCAACAAACATCATATCACAGGAGATTACACATCATTTACCAAGTCCATCAAGTCAAGAATAACTTCATCAGGTGGATTTCCATCAAGGACAACACATGCCAACAATCTCATGTCTTCATCTTCATTAAGTGGGTTGCCATCAAGGACAACACTCTGCATCATATTGCCAACACCTTTCACTAGCTGGTGGTTATGCGCTCTGCTGTTTCATTTTTGGTTCCTATTTTTTCTTCATTTTCTATAATTGCTTATTAAGCTATCATTTAGCTCTCAAGGAACTAGTCTTTTCTCTGAGAATTTTTTGCTGTATTAAGAACCGAGGGTTTATTTTTATATATTTACCCCAAGTTATATAATGGGTTCCGGATTTCTCTTAAATCTATTTCAATTTCTCAATCACATTTGTAATTATCGAACTATTCTATTATGAATTAAGGATTCGAGGAGGTCTATTACTCTGGAAAATGTTTAATGTTTTCCATATTTTGTTTGAAACATATTTGGTTCATTTTGGTCGGGAACTCTGTGTTATAAAAATAATGTGTTTTCAAAAGAATTTCCAATTGCATGCATACGTGATAATTTCTCTATCTTTTAACTATATTTTGTATTTCGTTATATTCCATAGCAGATGTAGAGAAATTAAACATGAGCTCAATTTTATTTTCTGTAAATCCCGTGATAAGTGATGCTTTCTCCGAATCGTTTATTTTCTCTACCTAGCTTGGATTTTCATGTTTATTGGTTTAATACATTTACCTCGGCACATAATACTTGTAAAATAAATTGTAATTCCAAATCTATACAGGTTAGTTTTTTACAGTTTTCTAGGATTTGGTGACTGGACCACTCTCATATTTTTCTGAGTATAGCTAGAATAGGAAGAATGATGCATTTTGGGTTTCCTTCTATTACCTAGAATCGACAGTTCTTCGGACAGTTAAGATAGTTCTGATAGTTATGCTTGAATCTTCCAGAGTTTACTTGAGTTAATAATAATTCTTTTATGTCTGTAATTTTCCTATTCTTTCTGTTGACACTTAATAGAAATAAAGAGTTACTGTTTGAAATTCTAAAAACAAAACTCTAATTCTGTGACAATAACTCAATTTTTACTATGTTACCATGAAAGGCTCAACCTAGTGGTATCTACTTTCTTCCCTTTTATATTACCCAACCCTGTTTAGTACCTTATTCTAGGATGGAGACTCAATGTGAAAATTCTATACAATACATTAAATACTTTACTAAAATCATAATATTCACAGCACATCTCTATTTTCAAACTTGAAACAAATACAATGTAATTTTTCAAGAAATTTATCTAGTACTTGTGTACATTTCCTATAAGATTTTTTTTTTGTATATTCAACCATCATAAACAATGAGATACTTATCTGAATAAGAACATTTCTGATGGTGTTCCTCCCAACCTTCAAGAGAGGCAATGACGTCCTGCTCTTCCCCCGTGCTCCACACTGAAAGGTACACGTTACTAGTAAGCTTCTCTTATGACCTCAGGGCCCCAAGTCGAGCCAGTTCCAGAGTATTTCAGGATATCTGAGAGATTTTCCAGTGGTAACTACCATCTCAGGAAAAATTTCCACTCTCCTCCTTAGTCTCTGAACATAACCCCTTTTCCTCACTGTGATGAGTCTCTTATCCCCAGAGGAGCAGGTAACTATTCAAACTGTCCAACCACCTTTCAGTTATTTTATAACATTTACCATCAACCTTTTTACTTTTTACGGGATCACTTTCAATCACTAATTTTATTATCCAAAATTAACAATAAAGAAAAAAACTTTTCCAGCAAAATATTTATTGTCTCAATCTTTTCCTTGAGAAAATAAAAAATGTCATTTAACTAGTTAACAACTAGTTAACATTAAATGCGGCTGTCAAACTCCCCCCCATGGAAGTAACATCGTCCTCAGTGTTTCACTCCAGATCATAAAATAGCTATGGGTAAGCCTCAAAAATAAACCCTTCGTCCTTCAAAGTAGCCTCATCCAGGGCAAAGTGCTTCCACTGCACTTTAACCTGGGTGACGACTCACTTCCTGAGCATAATTTCTCTCCTGTCAAGTATGTGTTGTGACTCAACTAGAAACTTGCCATCCAGCTCTACCTGAAAACAAAAAGTTTCCTTGTCAATTTTTTATAAAGAAATCATATTTCAAGTTAGGATTTTTAATTCTATCCTACTTGTATATCTTGCCAATGAATTACATGCTTCAAATCATGCACATATCGCTTTAACATTGACACATGAAACACATTATATGCTCAGATGTGACTAGGTAAATCCAGTCGATAAGCCACATGTCCTACCCATTCCAAGATTTGGAAGGGTCCACAGAACTTGGGAGCCAACTTGACATAAGAGGCCCACCACAAGGTACTCTTCTTGGGTTTTATTCTCACATACAAATGATCACCCACCTAAAATTATCGATACGACCTCTTCTTATCTGCATAGATCTTCTGTCGATCTTATGCAACTTTCAAGTTTTATCTGATATTCTTTACTTCTAACTCCATTTCAGCGAGGATTTCGAGTCCGAGCATTAGTTTCGTTTTAGGGCTACACCAATTTATGGGTGTGCGACATTGCCTCCCATATAGAGCTTTGAAAGGGCTCATATTAAGGGACTCGTGATAACCATTGTTCTAAGAAAACTCAACCAGATGCAAATAATCTTCCCATTTGGTTGGTTGCTGCATCACATACATGCGCAACATGTCCTCCAGAACTTGGTTTACCTACTCTGTTTGGCCATTTGTCTGGGGTCGATAAGCAGTGCTAAAGTTTATTTGAGTCCACAGACCCGTGAACAAAGTTTTCCAAAATGCTGAAGTAAACTTCACATCCCTATCAGAGATAATAGTCTTTGGAATGTTGTGTAGCTTGAATATTTCTCTCATGAAAATATCCCCTATCTGTACAGTCTTGTAAGTAGACTGTACATGTATAAAATGCGCAGATTTACTGAATCTTTTAATTACCACCATGATGGAGTCCTTGTGCCTATTTGACCTTGGTAAACTCGTAATGAAGTCCAGGGATATGACCTCCCACTTCCATTCAGGTACCGGTATGAGCTGCAAGAATCCTTTGGGATGTCAATGCTCCACCTTGACTTGTTGACACTCGAAACATTTATTTAAATATTCAACAATGTTTTTATGTATACTAGGCCAGAAATATACATTTCTACTAGTAGCTAACATTTTCTGGTATCCTGCGTGTCCTGCATAATTACTCTGATGGTATTCATTTATGATTAAATCCTTAAGACACACATGGTTTGATACATACAAATTTCCCCTATAGGTTAGCTTTTTCTCCTTATTAACTCCATATTCAAAAGTATTTCCTTGATTTCTCACCTCTTCCATTTGCTGCCATCACAGTTTATACTCCGGATCCTTTTGTGCTTCTTCTTTTACTTGATCTAAAAATTTACATTCAAGTTGATTGTAGTAAAGTTCATAAAGAAAATGAAAATATCTACTTAAAGCATCATCTACCCGGTTTTCCTTACCTTTCAAGTGCTTGATGTCCATATCAACTCACTTAGAAAGGCATTCCATCGTACCTGTCTCGAGTTTAGATCATCTTGTTTGAAATAACTAGTCAGGCTTCTATGATCTATATTTAACACAAACTTATTACCTAGCAAGTAGTGTCTCCATACTCAGAGTGCATGTACTATTGATGTTAATTCTAGATCATAGGCTAAGTATCTTTGCTCATGTTCCTTCAAATTCCTTGACTCGTATAGTGAAAATGTGAAGTTGGGTTACATTTTTTTCCTTTTTCTGAGAAAAAAGTTTCATTTTTTTCAGTTCTTCAAATTTCTGCAAGCTAAATTTTTTTTTTGTTTAGAATTTCATTTTCCGATAAAAAGAAAAGTTGACAGAAATTTTGTTAGCTTTTTGTTACTTATTTTTTGGAATTTTTTTATACACATTTGATATGTCAACTTATCATTTCTTTGAGAGTGTGTTTTTTAACAATCAAAGGATTCATAAGAATTCATGTTAATACGCAATGTTGTATTCTTTAAAAAATTGTTTGTTTTGAGAAACAAAATGTGTTACAACAATCTAGACAGAGTCTACTTCGGGTTTGTCATATTTACAAAGCTAATGGATGCATATCATAATTACTACAATTTTTTGAACTGGTCTAGTATCAAAAAACTGCATATTTTGAATATGTTTCGCGACACAAGAAATTTCTTAACATATAAGTTATAAACTAAAACTCTAAAAGCTACCCATTAGAGACGATGGAGAAATGTAGTGGACCATAAATTTTTCAATTTTTTTTACAATGTATTTTGGAAGCTATAGAATTATGATTTCACTGAATCATAATGGCCTTCAGAAGTTGTTTGCACCCATTTTATTACAAAATTAATTAAAATTAGTAAATTTTTATGAAATTCCATAAAAGTTATATTTTCTGAAAGTAGATTCAATTCTGAAAATTCTTGTCTTGGTTCTGACAGTTAATTTAGAACGTTTCATGGATTTTAATCAGTTCAAAGTTGTAGATATGTATTCAGAGCTTGGCTCTGTGTAATTGTTGACGCATTCGCTCGGTAGAACTCTTAAAAAAAGTTCGGCTGAATTATTTTTTTCACCGACGGACTATCTAGTCTAATGACATAAAAGTTCAGCCAATGTTTTTATAAATGTTCAACCGAACTTTTACCTAACTTTACGTCGGCTGGAAAATACCGCAGAGCCCCTCCAAAAAAAAAATTCACGGCAATATAAATTGTCACGAAATCATTCATTATTTTCACATATTTTCACACATTTGGTCTGATCTTACACAACTCTTGGTCTGATTTTTCAAGGAATTGTTTTGGTTTTAGCAGTTTTCTTGGACATACATTTAAAGAACATTTTTGCAAAAAAATGTTTTGGGTTTAAGGACTTTTCTTGGAGGAAAATTCAAAGGACATTTCTTGGAGGTATGTGATACATTTTTTGGATGTTTTTTGGGCTTCATTATTTTTGAAAGTATGGATTTGGGCTTAATTTTCATGGAGGTATGTGATAATTTTTTTGGATGTTTTTTGGGCATTATTTTTTTTTAAGGTATGGATTTGAGCTTAATTTCGAAAGGACTCTTTTTAGGCTTAATATTCAAAGGACATTTTTTCGACATTGGAATTATTTTTTAAAGTGATATTTTCTTAGAGTCTTTTTTGAATTATTTTTTAAAGTGGCATTTCTTAAGAAGTTGGAATTAATTTCCAATAGAAATTTTTTGGAGGCATTTTTGAACTGACATTTTTTTAGAGTATGTGTTTTGGATTGAACTAAATCTTTTATAATGATTTTTAAAATGCGTTTTTGTGTAACTTTTTAAATGAAATATTTTTGTAGGACTTGGAAGGAAATATTTTGAGCTTCTTTTAATTTTTATAATACATTTTTTTCTCGGATTTTTTGAAGTAAGTGTTTTAGATTGAAGTACGTAGTTTTTGCAAAAATTTTAAAATGGTTTTTTTTTTAAATTAAATCTTTTGTGATTTTTTTTTGATTGATTTTTTGTCTAAATTTTTGAAGGAAATTTTTGGAACTTCATAATCTATTATCATGGGAAATCAAAGGATTGTACGAGAAAATATGATCAAAAAAGAGACCATGAGGAACGTAGAGAGAGACGAGACAATCTCGCAAATTAAAGATAGAAGCACTCTCAAATATTGAAGAGGAAAATCAACCTCAACTAGAAGTTGAAGCAGGTATGTAAATGTAAATATTATGAGTTTGATATATATATATATATATATATATATATATATATATATATATATATATATATATATATATATATATATGAATGTTGAACACATGCACGTATTATTGAAAGTATACATATATTTATTAATTTAGTTATTTATTGAATATTTAAAGTTATTATATGTAGTATTCATTCGAATATGTACAGATGAAATCCATATCGATGATGAGATGTTAGAAAATGTTGACACTCACACATATGGAGATAAAAAATCTGACCATTATATATGATATCGTGTTAACCACATTTTTAATACGTACTTCATAAAGGAAAATGTGATATTTAAAGCCCAAATGTTGAAAGGTCTCCTATCATTAAGGAAATTAAAAGAAGTTATGACTTTATTGGGTATTCGAAAATCAACCAAAGATAAAAAAATGAAGGAAAATGTGATACAAAATATCAATAGTGATATAAATTCAATTAGAGGATCTAGACAGAAAAATGTTTCAGTTGTACATACAGAAATACATATGGGAGTGGTTTCATCAGGTACTAAAGAGAACCTCTTGGTAAAATCTATGGCACGAGCATTAGGAACCTCACTAAAAACTTTGCACAAACACTGGAAATTTCGGTTGCAAATAGTTGTAAATTATGAACTCACTTGTTGGAGAGCTATTTGTAGGCAAGAATACAAAGGTAGACTTGAAGAACATGCTAAAAAAATAATATATGAATATTGGAAGAAAAATTTATGTGTTCACCAAATGCAAGGGATGTGATGTGAAGAAGAATAACATGAAATTAGTATGAAGAACATGAAAAACATTTATTGGAAACCACTCAGATAGATTTTTTCAACAAGTTCAAAGAAAAGAATCGCGAAATTCATGTGTCAATCAATTCTTTTGTTCAACAAAAACTATGGTATGTAAAACCTATCACCGTATGTGACACTTGTTGTTGTCATTATCATGTGGAATTTGAGTTATATTATGAAACATTCCTTAATTTTGGTAGAAAATTTTGGAAGGATTCACCTCCTCCTTCCATTATCCATGATTTCATATCTCAAATTCTATGTGAAAGACAAACCGATGATATATTTTACGGAAATAAATGTGTTGGTGGTAAAAAATTGGATGATTGTGGAAATTTCACTAAATTTCAAAACAAATATCGTATTGATATAAATGATCAATCATTGTCCAACATGAAAGTGAAATGGAAGAGATATGAATATATCCATACATCGATTCAAAGTAAAAATAATGCTAAAATAATTGAATTACGAGAAGAATAAATTTTTCTGATACACTTTTTGAGAAAATTTGAGGTAGAAATTTATAAATACACCAAGAATTCCCATAGAGTTGAATGGAAAGACTTGCAATTCAAAAAATCCCATGAATTTTTTCCACCAGGGAACATTTTGTCAGTAATTGATTTTGTAGAAAACTACACATTTGTTCCACAAAAATAAATTTAGAGTGAATACTATCATTCTGACCAAGTCTCCATGCTCGTCCATATTTTATATAGACATGATGAACAAAAAATCGATCATATAGAAAGCAGCTGTGAAAATCGAGATGCTATTAAAGAATATCAATTTTATATCAGTGATGATCGTACACATGATACATATTTTGTACAACACTGTTTTGGAAAGATTTATGATTCCTTGAAAAGTCAGGGAATAACATTCAATGAACATTTGATATGGTTATATGGATGCACAGGTCAATTCAAATTTGTACGATCATTCTTTTGGTTGTGTTGTCTTCATAAGAAAACCTGCATTAAACATTGTTGGAATTTCTTCAAGACTGGTCATGGAAAAGGAGAACATGACGGTGCAGGGGCATGCATAAAATGAGCACTTTGAAGATATCAAATGAATCTCTCTGCAAGCCGACTTGTGGATGATAAAAAATTTGTTCAATGGTGCATCGCTGCTCTAATCCATGAGACTAACCAATAAAGGGAAGTACAAAGGTACATTAGTTTTAATTTTTATTGGATGTCTAATTTTAAACAGTGTACATTTATCACAATTTGATTATCTCTGATTGATTATCTTTGATTGTATTTTCATATCATATTTATATTCTTCTTTAAATTTTCCATATAAAGGTTTTTTTGGCATATTGGGATCGAAGAAGTAGATAGATCAATTGGAAATGACGTTGAAACATGTAACACCTCCAGTTTAAGGAAATTTTTTTTTTTTTCTCTCCACATATATACTGGGGTTTCATTTTTATTTACCTGGTTCTCTGAATATTAAGTGCAGAAATTGGATTTTATTTCCATCTTTTTAAATTTTCCTCTACCCCTCTAGTATGTCATTTAAATTTTAGGATCTCTTTCCCACTAACCCTTCCTAATAACATTGAATATTTCCCATGTGTACATTAAAACCATGTATATAAAATTCTATACCCCCTCTATATCAACATGGGATACTCCCCCTAGATATAATATAAGTATAGACCCTATGTACATACATATCTTTCGATAACATCATATAACCCATATATATATAACACCCCTTGTTAATATCATTGAATCCGCTTATATATATATATACCACTTATATATATAACACATATATATATATATTCCCTTTCATAATATTATTTGAATGCGTATATATATATATATATATAACACATATATATATAACACCCCCTTTGATAATACCATTGAATCCACCTATATATAACACATATATATACCATTTGATAATATAATTGAATCCACACCAAGCATATACTATACATGATATACCTATACCTTGCCAACACGTTGAAATAACGCTTGTGTATATAATACAACGTGTACATACTAATAATTTCGTTCGTCGATGAGTCTATGTCCATATCAGTTATCGTCGCGGAGCTTAAGGCGTCCGGACTATTGATATATATAACAATGATTCAACTATTAATTATGAAACGTCGAGACCTACCAATCCCGATATATACCTAACCCTAATCATAAATCTTGTTGGCGTGGTTTTACTGTTCAACTCTTTTTTCTAATTCGTCGCGACAGGGTATATTATTATTAGTTTATACTTATATGAATATTACCGCCTGCAATGATGTTAACAGTCATGCGTATGGGCGTCTATGCATAATACAAATCCGAGCGCCTTGCCTCTTGCGTCGAATTTTCATTGTTTTTTTTGAACCGGTGCATATACGATTTGGTTTTTATATGCATAGTACGCACCATCTGTACTGATTATGGATGGAAATAGCAGTATAGCTTAGTGATCTGACTGGTCTGGTTTAACGTGTGGGTTTCATTTTGATATTTTGATGGTTTTGTACGCAGGGACGGCGTCTTGCTCAGGAGATTGAAGTACCAGATGCTGGCGTTTGCAGACTCATGCCCAGCAAGTATTTTGCGTGTAATGCTTCCATTTGTTATTCCAGTTTGGCCCAGTACTATGTGAGCCAACTTCTGCGTCTCAGTACCTCGTCTGCAACTCATTTACATCACTGAGTACCACTATGTTGACGAAGCTGGCTTTTTTCCCAAATCGACTTTGGGATTCTCTGCCTTTCTGGGGCAGTGTGATTAGGGTTTCTCCCACCCTTCCGATTTATCTCGGCGGCATCAACTCGATGCCACTCACCTCTCCCTCCGCTGGTTATTATCTATATAGCTGGCTCAGTTTATAGTTGAATCTTATTCTGGTTGTTGTGTTTGTTTTTATTCACAATTCGTTCACCGAAGGCGCGGATCTTTCCCTGTGGATTTGGTACAGGAATACTAAGTCGGCTTGAAGGTATCGGCTCCTGCTCCGTGGAGAGTTCGAGCGTAAGATTGCTATAGTTCTTTACGTTCTGCAATTCATTTTCATCTCGTCAGGTAATGCCGTATCTAAATCATCTACTGATTGTTTTGTGCAGAGGGTGCAGACGGTGGGGTTTTCTGGCCGCGCTCTTCGTGATTCATACATATCCTTGTTTTTCTTATTATAGGTTTTGGTAGTCCACTTTGATGTGAATAAGGATCGTTTTACTCAGAAGGGTTTTCTTTTGCAGATCTCTTACTGCTGCGCTCAGTACGCATTGCATGGATAGAAGCCATTAATAGGCTTTCCTCCTGGCTATACGCCGAACCCTTCGTTAGCATGTTTTTCTACGTCCTGAAGCGGGATCTCAGGTTTCCTTGCGTCCAGGTTTGATAGCCTTCCTATGGTTGACGTGCTAATATGTTTTTTTTTTTTATGGCGTATTGACTTCTGGTTTTTATTTTTAATTTTTTTTCTTTTTAAATCAATGCGATCCCAGTGTAGAATGCAAACCCTACGCATAGGTCAATCTCAAGTTTCTTTCATACAATTACAGAGATTTATGTCTGATTTATTTGCTTGCGTTTCAAAACCCTAGTATTGTTGAGATCCAGTACTAACTGTCAGGACCTATATTATGGATAGGTTTTATGCTTTCGTTGCCCTATCTAAATCGTAACTATGGTCAGCGGCGTAGTGGCCAGTCGAATCCAAACTCTTTCGATTAGCTTCGTTGTAGATGGAAAATATGACTAACGAACCACGCCAGGGGAAAAACCGAGCTCCCACGTCGGTAACTCCCTTCCTTAACGCGATTGCGCCCTATGTATTTCTGTTGTTTTTAATACTAGTAATGCTCTTCACGAAAATAGACAAGGCTACACTGCCTTTGCAATTTCAATATAATACCTTCTCGCATATAAAACCTTTCCACCCGCGACATATGGACATCTATCCCCTGCGTAAAGGTTGGGTACTCGGCCCTTGCTATCTTCGCGTCTTTTCGTAGTTTTATTGTTGCGTATGTTATCTATCATCGTTTAAAATATGAATATTCATATGATAGATAATATCCATATGATAGATAATATGAATATGATATGAATATAGATAATATGTATTCACATGCATGTTTAAAAACTACATGTTTAAAATATATCATCGTTTTATTTTTACATCTATTCATTACATCTCATGTTTAAAAAGGACCTAAAATGCCGTGGAACATTAATGTTTGTACAATCGGAGGTATTGAATTGAAACAAGCCCAACGCATAGTAAATTAAATAACCACCATGATTTAATATAGTTTGACCATACATTAATTCACATAGCGATATGGTCATATATATATTTCTTCCACCAAACTACTCATTTATAATCATTGTTAAAATGAGCTATTGTTTTAGCTCTCGGCTCTTTTTTTTTTTTTGATGCATATACATGTATTCGATAGTTAATTGAGTAGTGTAACTTAATTATAGGATAAGTCTTTTGCTATGATATTTATTTCAAGGGTTACAGGTAGATTAAAGAATGCAATATACACTATAAATGCTATAAATGTTATAACACTTCTATAGAGTAGAATTACTTCTTGAGCTAGAAAAATTTCGAAATACATATTCTAATGTCTTTGCTTCTCTTTTATTTTACCATGTAAATTTCAGTTCTGCTACAATATTTTTCTAGCATACATATGAGAATATAATTTCACCTTTGTATATATATGTGAAACAAGTTAATCTTTAATTATCTGTGGAGACTAAGTACCTTCAGATTTAAACCGTCTTTGGTTTAAAGTTTCTGTGGGTTTCTACTCTATAGATTACTGGTCTACAACTAAACAGAATCTGGAAGGTGAATGCCTTAAGATGGATTCTGTTAAATGTAGTACTAAAATCAATCATACCATTCCATTAAATTTTATATGTAGCCAATTCATACCATAATAAATCAAAATAACCAAGAATTTCAGAAACATACCACTATTGCAAATGACCAACCTCCCAACCTTAGAGTCCTCTTTGTCTCCCAGAACTCACCCCCGAGCTGAGATCACCTCCATCACAGATCAACCTCTGATCTACTTAGGAGCAACTTATTTAAGCTCATATTTCCCCAAAGCATGTTTCTAATTCTGCGTCCAGAATAGCAGGATGCTTTCTTTCCTATTTAGCCTAGGCTTCCCATTTTGGGACTCTTTAAAGCTGTTTTATGCTTTTCCTCAGCTTTTCCAGCTTTTCTTACCTCTTCCCAACTACTTTCCTCATCATTGGGGAAATTTAGATTCCTCCTCAAAATATAAATTAATTTCTTTCAAGGATTTTTGAAAGATTGTGGGGATTTGTTGCCTTATCCATCCTCATGGATTTGGCAAGTGATCTCTAATTCTCATCTTGGTCAAAATGCACAATCATTTTATTTATTTCCTCAATCTAAATATTAAAGTACATTCACACCATACTTATCCTTTGCAGTCCACCCCCTTAGGATTAAAGTTCAAATGCTTAACTTTAAAAGTTCAACACAAAAATTGGGGGTGTTACATATTCCCCCTCTGAAAATAAACACCGTCCTCGGTGTTGTTATTCAACTACTAGAGTTCACTTAAACAAAAATGGATATTTTTCCATCATTTCAGCTTCCCTTTCCCAGGTAGCTTCTTCAGCAGTAAAGTGCTTCCACTGCACTTTTACTTTGGCCATTGTTCTGTTTCTCAATTCAATTTCTTCCCGTTCCAATATTTGAAGCGGTTCTGGCAGAAACTCCCCTTATGGTTCCACCTGTACAACATTCCAATCAACTATGTGAGAAGCATCATGCACATATCTTTTTAATAATGAAATATGAAACACATCATGCACTCTAACATGGGGTGGTAAGGCCAGCTTGTAAGCCACTGGTCCCACCCTTTCTAAAACTTCAAAAGGCCCACAATATCTAGGAGCAAGTTTTGCACAACTTCCAGCATAGAGTGTGCTCTTTTTGGGTTTGATGCGCAAATACACATGATCCCCCACTTTGAATTCTCGGTGCACTCTTTTCTTATCAGCATAGCTTTTCTAGCGATCTTGTGCTGTTTTGATATTTCCCTGTATCTGTTTAACAATTCTTTCCATTTCCTGTAAGGCATCAGGTCCCAGCATTAATTTATCTTCTGGTTGGCTCCAGCTCAAAGGAGTACGACACTTTCTTCCATATAGTGCCTCAAACGGACTCATTTTAATAGAAGATTGGTAACTGTTATTATAGGCAAATTCAGCTAAATGAAAATACTCCTCCCACTTTGATGGTCTATCCATCACATACATTCTCAACATATCCTCCAAAATTTGATTCGTCCTTTCTGTTTTCCCGTCAGTTTGAGGGTGATAGGCAGTACTAAAATTTAGCTTAGTACCCATCCCTCCAAACAATCCTTTCCAAAACGCTGCTGTAAACTTAGCATCTCGATCTGAAACAATTACTTTGGGAACTCCATGAAGCCTTACTATCTCCTTCAGGAAAACATTTGCTACTTGAGTTGTTCCGAAAGTAGATTTCAAGTGGGCAGCTTTGGTTAAAGTGTCTACTACCACCATTACAGAATCATGTTGGTATTTGGTTTTGGGTAGTCCTGTTATAAAATCCATGGAAACTGTGTCCCATTTCCATTCTGCAATTGGCAAGGGATTTAGAAGACCTGCTCGATGTTGATGCTCAACTTTGACTAGTTGACATTCCATGCACCTAATTAAATATTCTGCCACATCTCTCTTCATTCCTGGCTAGAACAACTTCTTTTTCAAGGCTGTTAACATCTTCTGGTATCCTGGATGCCCTGCATAAGGCTGTTTGTGATATTCATCCAACATTTCTCTTTTCAATGACTCTACATTAGGAATATACAACCTGTTTTTGTAATATAGTAGCCCTTTTTGGTTTTGAGTGAAATCAGTTTTATCCCTTTTCTGTAGTTTCACCAAGAGTGTTTCATAGTTTGGATCTTGGCTTGCTGCTTTTCTCACCAACTCTTCTACCTCAATCTGGCCACTACTCCCAATGCTATTTAAATTTTGACAAGCATTTTTGCTTAATGCATCAGCAACTTTATTTTCTTTTCCCTTGATATGTTTTATTTCCATATCAAATTCACTTAAAAAGGACAACCATCTGGCTTGTCTTGCATTCAGATCAGTTTGGGAAAAGAAATATTTAAGGCTAATATGATCAGTCATCAATGTGAACTTTTTCCCCATAAGATAGTGCCGCCACATTTTCAGAGCATGGATAACAGCTGCAAATTCTAAATCATAGGCACTATAATTCTGTTCATGTATTTTCAGTTTCCTAGATTCATATGCAATAACTGATTTTTCCTGTAACAAGACTCCTCCCAGCCCCTCTCTGCAAGCATCTGTACATACAACAAACTCTTTATCAGGGTCAGCAATTTTTAATATAGGGGCTGAAATAAGTTTTTTTTTTAATTGTTCGAAACTGATTTGACATTTCTCAGTCCACACGAACTTGACACCCTTTCTTTGCAATGAAGTGATGGGATGTGCTATGGCAGAAAATCTCTCCACAAATCTACGATAGTAGCCTGCCATCCCCATGAATGACCTTACTGCTGAAACATCAGTTGGGACTGGCCATTTTTTAATTGCTTTTATCTTTTCAGGGTCAACTGCAAGGCCTTTTTCAGAAATAATATGACCCAAATATTGAATCTTATCCTTGTAAAATTCACATTTACTAAACTTAGCATATAGCTGATTTTCTTTCAGAGTTTGTAACACTATCCGCAAATGTTCTTTATGTTCCTCTTTGTTTTTGGAGTAGACCAAAATATCATCTATGAACACCAGAACAAATTTATCCAAATACTTATTTAACACACTGTTCATCAGGCACATAAAGGTGGCAGGGGCATTTTTCAATCCAAAAGGTAGGACTACAAATTTGTAGTGTCCATACCGGGTTAGAAAAGTTGTTTTGCTAATGTCTTCTTCCTTGATTCTGAGCTGGTGATACCCAGTCCTTAAGTCAATCTTTGAAAATACTGAGGCCCCTCTCACCTGATCAAAAAGGTCATCAATTCTAGGGAGCGGATATCTATTCTTAATGGTCAACTTGTTCAGTTGGCGATAATCAATGCACATCCTAAAAGTTCCATCTTTCTTTTTCACAAATAAGACCGGTGCTCCCCACGGAGACACACTTGGTCTAATGTAACCTTTATCCAGTAATTCTTGCAGCTGCATCTTCAGCTCCATAAGTTCAGGTGGACTCATTCGATAGGGGGCTCGGGAAACAGGTGTGGCTCCCGGCACCAGATCTATGGAAAAGTCAATTTCTCTTTTGGGGGGAAGATGAGGAATCTCATCTGGGAAAACTTCTTTAAATTCCCTTACCACCGGTAATTCATTCAGCAGATTTTCTTCAGTCCTCTGTTCTACTTCTTCCACATGTACTGCATAAACTTGGTATCCTTTTCTAGCTGTTCTTTTCAATTGTAAAGCTGATATTTGTCTCACCGAAATGGATTTTGGTTTTCCTTTTAGTGTAAAAGGTTTCCCTTCTTCATCCACACAATGCAGGGTTTTATCCCAGCAGTTCATCAGGGCTTTCTTCTTTTCCAGCCAATCCATTCCTATCAGCAAGTCATAGGATCCTAATGGCAATATGTTCAAATTTACTTCTGTTGGAAAGCCATTTAATTGTATTGTTGTTTTGGGCAATTTATGTGTGACTTTTCTCTTAGTTCCAGTGGCCAGTTGTAGCAACCATGACTGCTGAAATTTTTTAGGTTTAATTTTACATTTTTCTACAATTCCAGTACTAATATAACTCAAAGAAGCACCTGGATCAATCAAAACAGTAACAGGTAGGTCAGAAATCTTACCCTCCATTTCCACCATGGTTGCTTGATGTTCAGCTTGCCGATTTTCCAATGCTACACTGATAGTTGGTATATTTCTGGCTATGTCATTTACTATTGTTGCCTCTCTCTCTCTGCTGATCATATGAATATTTCGATGGGGGCAGTCCCTCATCATATGGGGTTCTCCACAGCCCCAACACTTCAAAGGTTCCTTCATTCTGACTGTCCCTTCTTTTTTATTGTTCCCTTCAACTTGTTTTGAAGCCACTTGGGACTGAGCAGTTTGGCTTTCTTTTGGTTTATTGAATTTTTTCCGCTGATGATCTCTACCAAAATTCCTTAGATATGCTGGTTTTTGTCTTTTCCCCTTGAACTCACCCTTGTTCAACCAGCTCTTGCCTTGTTCAGCCTTTCCTTTAAACTGCTGATAGCATAATCTTGCTTTTCTAACCGCTTCGTCCATTGTCTTCGGGTTGTCAAACTCGATCTTCTCTTTGTACACAGTAGCCAAAAAATTTAAAAACCTTCGGAATTTTGCCTTTTATTCCCTAATGTAAGGGACATACCTCAATAAATTGGTGAAATTAGTGACAAACTCATCGATAATGAGCTGTCCTAATCTAAGTTCATGAAATTCTTTTGCTTTATCATCATAATAACGCTCGTTCAAATAACGATTTTTGAACTTAGCCTGAAAATCTTCCCAAGTAACTATCTTTTCATCAATGGCATGCACCATTTTTGTCTCTTCCCACCACAGTGTAGCTTTTCCTTGTAGCTGGTACACAGCTAATCTGGCCTTCAGATTGCTTTCATATTCATAAACTTGGAAATACTTGATCATGTTCAGCAACCAAGCTTCAGCATCTTCTTCCTTCTCCCCATCATAGGAGGGAGGTTTGATCTTTTTAAATTCTCCCTGCAATTCTCTTTTCTGCTTATGTTGATGTCTAACTGCATCCTCATCCTCAGACTCATCCATCTTTCTTTTTCCAGAACCTTCGCCTTCCGGGCTGTTCCGGGAAGTTAGCTCTCTGATGAGCTTTTCCTGCTCCTTACTGGCTGATGACAACATGTCATTCTGGCTTCTTAGTTCAGCCAATTCTCGTTGCATCCTGTGCAACATAGCCATTACCGGGGCATTGGGATCTGGAGTAGCAAACTCATCACGCAGATCCACATAAATTCCTCCATCGTCAGCCATTTTAGCACCACTGTACACACTCATAGTTTTGATTAGTAAAACAAAAAAACAATCTCTACAATGTTCAATAACATTCAGAATTCAGTGAGCACAAGAACAACAGCCCAGTTTTTGCACTTGGGCTCTGATACCATTTGTAACACCTCCAGTTTAAGGAATTTTTTTTTTTTTCTCTCCACATATATACTGGGGTTTCATTTTTATTTACCTGGTTGTCTGAATATTAAGTGCAGAAATTGGATTTTATTTCCATCTTTTTAAATTTTCCTCTACCCCTCTAGTATCTCATTTAAATTTTAGGATCTCTTTCCCACTAACCCTTCCTAATAACATTGAATATTTCCCATGTGTACATTAAAACCATGTATATAAAATTCTATACCCCCTCTATATCAACATGGGATACTCCCCCTAGATATAATATAAGTATAGACCCTATGTACATACATATCTTTCGATAACGTCATATAACCCATATATATATAACACCCCTTGTTAATATTATTGAATCCGCTTATATATATATAACACATATATATATATATATATATATATTCCCTTTGATAATATTATTTGAATGCGTATATATATATATATATAACACATATATATATACCCTTTGATAAAATTATTTGACTGCGCATATATATATATATATATATATATATATATATATAGATATAACACATATATATATAACACCCCCTTTGATAATACCATTGAATCCGCCTATATATAACACATATATATACCATTTGATAATATAATTGAATCCGCACCAAGCATATACTATACATGATATACCTATACCTTGCCAACACGTTGAAATAACGCTTGTGTATATAATACAGCGTGTACATACTAATAATTTCGTTCGTCGATGAGTCTATGTCCATATCAGTTATCGTCGCGGAGCTTAAGGTGTCCGGACTATTGATATATATAACAATGATTCAACTATTAATTATGAAACGTCGAGACCTACCAATCCCGATATATACCTAACCATAATCATAAAGCTTGTTGGCGTGGTTTTACTGTTCAACCCTTTTTTCTAATTCGTCGCGACAGGGTATATTATTATTAGTTTATACTTATATGAATATTACCGCCTGCAATGATGTTAACAGTCATGCGTATGGGCATCTATGCATAATAAAAATCCGAGCGCCTTGCCTCTTGCGTCGAATTTTCATTGTTTTTGTTGAACCGGTGCATATACGATTTGGTTTTTATACGCATAGTATGCACCATGCATACTGATTATGGATGGAAATAGCAGTATAGCTTAGTGATCTGACTGGTCTGGTTTAACGTGTGGGTTTCATTTTGATATTTTGATGGTTTTGTACGCAGGGACGGCGTCTCGCTCAGGAGATTGAAGTACCAGATGCCAGCGTTTGCAGACTCATGCCCAACAAGTATTTTGCGTGTAACGCTTCCATTTGTTATTCTAGTTTGGCCCAGTACTGTGTGAGCCAACTTCTGCGTCTCAGTACCTCGTCTGTAACTCATTTACATCACCGAGTACCACTATGTCGACGAAGCTGGGTTTTTTCCCAAATCGACTTTGGGATTCTCTGCCTTTCTGGGGAAGTGTGATTAGGGTTTCTCCTACCCTTCCGATTTATCTCGGCGGCATCAACTCAATGCCACTCACCTCTCCCTCCGCCGGTTATTATCTATATAGCTGGCTCAGTTTACAGTTGAATCTTATTCTAGTTGTTGTGTTTGTTTTTATTCACAATTCGTTCACCGAAGGCGCGGATCTTTCTCTGTGGATTTGGTACAGGAATACTAAGTCAGCTTGAAGGTATCGGCTCCTGCTCCGTGGAGAGTTCGAGCGTAAGATTGCTATAGTTCTTTACGTTCTGCAATTCATTTTGATCTCGTCAGGTAATGCCGTATCTAAATCATCTACTGATTGTTTTGTGCAGAGGGTGCAGACAGTGGGGTTTTCTGGCCACGCTCTTCGTGATTCATACATATCCTTGTTTCTCTTATTATAGGTTTTGGTAGTCCGCTTTGATGTGAATACGGATCGTTTTACTCAGAAGGGTTTTCTTTTGCAGATCTCTTACTGCTGCGCTCAGTACGCATTGCATGGATAGAAGCCATTAATAGGCTTTCCTCCTGGCTATACGCCGAACCCTTTGTTAGCATGTTTTTCTACGTCCTGACGCGGGATCTGAGGTTTCCTTGCGTCCAGGTTTGATAGCCTTCCTATGGCTGACGTGCTAATATGTTTTTTTTTTTATGGTGTATTGACTTCTGGTTTTTATTTTTATTTTTTTTTGTTTTTAAATCAATGCGTTCCCAGTGTAGAATGCAAACCCTACACATAGGTCAATCTCGAGTTTCTGTCATACAATTGCAGAGATTTATGTCTCTGATTTATTTGCTTTCGTTTCAGAACTCTAGTATTGTTGAGATCCAGTACTAACTGTCAGGACCTATATTATGGATAGGTTTTATGCTTTCGTTGCCCTATCTAAATCGTAACTATGGTCAGCGGCGTAGTGGCCAGTCGAATCCAAACTCTTTCGATTAGCTTCGTTGTAAATGGCAAAGATGACAAACGAACCACGCCAGGGGAAAAACCGAGCTCCCACGTCGGTAACTCCCTTCCTTAACGCGATTGCGCCCTATGTATTTCTGTTGTTTTTAATACTAGTAACGCTCTTCACGAAAATAGACAAGGCTACAATGCCTTTGCAATTTGAATATAATACCTTCTGGCATATAAAACCTTTCCACCCGCGACATATGGACATCTATCCCCTGCGTAAAGGTTGGGCACTCGGCCCTTGCTATCTTCGCGTATTTTCGTAGTTTTATTGTTGCGTCTGTTATCTATCATCGTTTAAAATATGAATATTCATATGATAGATAATATCCATATGATAGATAATATGAATATGATATGAATATAGATAATATGTATTCACATGCATGTTTAAAAACTACATGTTTAAAATATATCATCGTTTTATTTTTACATCTGTTCATTACATCTCATGTTTAAAAAGGACCTAAAATGCCGTGGAACATTAATGTCTGTACAATCGGAGGTATTGAATTGAAACAGACCCAATGCATAGTAAATTAAATAACCACCATGATTTAATATAGTTTGACCATACATTAATTCACATAGCGATATGGTTCATATATATATTTCTTCCACCAAACTACTCATTTATAATCGTTGTTAAAATGAGCTATTGTTTTAGCTCTCGGCTCTTATTTTTTTTTTATGCATATACATGTATTCGATAGTTAATTGAGTAGTGTAACTTAATTATAGGATAAGTCTTTTGCTATGATTTTATTTCAAGGGTTAGAGGTAGATTAAAGAATGCAATTTACACTCTAAATGCTATAAATGCTATAACACTTCTATAGAGTAGAATTACTTCTTGAGCTAGAAAAATTTTGAAATACATATTCTAATGTCTTTGCTTCTCTTTTATTTTACCATGTAAATTTCAGTTCTGCTACAATATTTTTCTAGCATACATACGAGCATATAATTTCACCTTTGTATATATATGTGAAACAAGTTAATCTTTAATTATCTGTGGAGACTAAGTACCTTTATATTTAAACCATCTTTGGTTTAAAGTTTCTGTGGGTTTCTACTCTATAGATTACTGGTCTACAACTAAACAGAATCTGGAAGGTGAATGCCTTAAGATGGATTCTGCTAAATGTAGTACTAAAATCAATCATACCATTCCATTAAATTTTATATGTAGCCAATGCATACCATAATAAATCAAAATAACCAAGAATTTCAGAAACATACCACTATTGCAAATGACCAACCTCCCAACCTTAGAGTCCTCTTTGTCTCCCAGAACTCACCCCCGAGCTGAGATCACCTCCATCACAGATCAACCTCGATGCCTTGAGCGACACAGCCCCAAACTCATATTTCCCCAAAGCATGTTTCTAATTCTGCGTCCAGAATAGCAGGATGCTTTCTTTCCTGTTTAGCCTAGGCTTCCCATTTTGGGAATCTTTAAAGCTGTTTTATGCTTTTCCTCGGCTTTTCCAGCTTTTCTTACCTCTTCCCAACTACTCCTCTTCATTGGGGAAATTTAGATTCCTCCTCAAATCTAAATTAATTTCTTTCAAGGATTTTTTTGAAAGATTTTGGGGATTTGTTGCCTTATCCATCCTCATGGATTTGGCAAGTGATCTCTAATTCTCATCTTGGTCAAAATGCACCATCATTTTATTTATTTCCTCAAATAAAATATGCAAATACATTCACACCATACTTATCCTTTGGGGTCCACCCCCCTTAGGATTTAAAGTTCAAATGTCTAACTTTAAAAATTCAACACACAAATTGGGGGTGTTACAAAACAATAAAAGGGGCTCGAAAATTGCATTCAATTAAAACAAAGTTGTTTAGAAATGTGTTTGCATTGGATAAAAGAAAATATTCTAGTTTTTGTCATGTTTTCATAGAGAACACAGAGTCCAATGACGTTTGTGAAAAGAAAATGTATGTAAAAGATTGGTAAAATACATAGCTAAATACAAAGGGAAAAATGGATGTTGCAATGTTTGAAGAAATGCAATCAGAGGAGACTACAATATCATCTGATAGTGATCAAGTTTTTGATCTTGTTAGAGAAGGTAAAATTTGAATTTCTTTCAAATGATAAAGATCTAGAAATAAATTTAAATACATAAGTTTGTTAAGTTTGTTTTTATTGTGTAGGAGATGTTTTTCCTGTAATTGCACCTATTGACAATGATGAAAATGTGAAGTACTGTTTGATGCGTTGCACTGAATGAAAAATTAAATTATTAGAAAACTATAATGATCATGGGTTTTCATATGAAAGAGGATGTATTATACTGAAAGGTTATTTTTTCAGACAAAATAATCAAAGTGGGGATTTTTTTTACTTTGAAGACTATGAACCTGATGTCATAAGTTGTCAATATAGTCAGTTGGTCTGTGAAACACACATAAAGTTGATAGAGGTTCAATAAAAGAAAAGAACGAAAATTAAGAAATGGAGAATGTAAAAATCCGATCATGAACGGATCATTGAAGATGGCATTGCATTAAATTTGTTTTGATTGAACTGCCCAATAATTTCTTCTCTTTGGATTATGTTTTAGAACTTCCAGAACTGTACTAAAAATTGAGCTTCCTTGTTATGTTATCTGTGCAAGTGTTTTCACATGTACAAATTGTTTTGGTACATGCACAGTAGTATCAACTGAAAGTAGCTTTTCTATACATGCATTCATGAAAAATGTTGCACCCATTGGATATATATATATATATATATATATATATATATATATATATATATATATATATATATATATATGTTCTAGAATGCAATGAAGTGTTCAAGTAGTTTTACTATATGTGCATTGATGAAAAATGTTGGACATAATAGATATATACAAGGACTGAATGTGACCGGTTTTTCTCGTGGGATTTTCTGGTAAAAAGTAATGAATGTAAATAAATCATCCACAGTATACTTTTGTATGAAGATTCATTTCAAACAAGATACTGAGAGCACTTCTCCAAATTTTGGTGGGAGTTGACCCACATCTCTATTCTTGATAGAAAATCTAGTACAAAATGTGTTTGTACAATACTTGGATATGTTCTATGCACAGTATACTTTTGTATGAAGATTCATTTCAAACAAGAGACTGAGAGCGCTTCTCCAAATTTTGGTGGGAGTTGACCCACATCTCTATTCCTGATAGAAAATCTAGTACAAAATTTGTTTGTACAATAGTTGGATATGTTCTATGCAATTAACTAAAAGTATTTTTTTCTATGTGCATTGACAAAAAATGCTGCACATATTGCATATATATATATATATATATATGTTCTAGAATGAAATTAATTTTTCAAGTAGTTTTCCCATGTGCATTGATGAAAAATGTTTCATGTACTGAATATATATGTTCTAGAATGCAATTAACTGAAAGTAGCTAAATACTATATAGCCATTGATGAAAAGTAGCTTAATTCAATTGACATTGATGAAAACTGCTGAAGTACTGAATATATATGTTATAGAATGGAATTAACTGAAAGTAGATTTTCTATACATGTGCGTTGATGAAAAATAGTGGACATGTATGTACATTATAGAATGCATTTTTAAAATTTTATGATTGTTTTCAACACATCTTAGAAGACCTAGAATCTTATGATTGTTTATATATATATATATATATATATATATATATATATATATATATATATATGTATGTATGTATGTATGTATGTATGTATGTATGTATGTATGTATGTATGTATGTATGTATGTATGTATGTATGTATTGTACTTCGCAACATTACTTCACATCGCAAATGTACTTCAACCATCCAAAACTTGAGTTTTAAAAACTTGCATAAGCTATTCACTAGTTGAATAAAATTCAAAAAGGAAAAGTCTGAAATAGAATCTTATTCACATGATAGAAAGGTTAAATTTCTTCTCCATATAATAACTCAAGGCAATCTTATTTTGACAAAGTGACTCATCCAAAGTGTAGATTTAGGTGATTACTAATGTCATCAATTTACCAATTTATAAATCAACAAGGCTACCTAGTTGAATGCATTAATGACATTGACCCCAATTCAAAAAACATATATCTATTTTTTATATTTCCAATCAAAATTAAACGATTTATATGGGAAAGAGGAAAAATATATATCCCAACAACTACTATTTAAAGGTCAATGAGGGTATCTAGTGAAATGGAAAAGGTCAGAAAAAGGCTCAACCAATAGGAGTTTACATCATGTGGGAAAATGTTTGGAACACTTGATTGTAATTGAACGTAATCTTAAGATTGTTTTTTATCTCTACATACTCTTCTTTGAGTGAAAAAATTTCCATTGGGAAGAAAATAGCTTTTCAATCCAACTAACCATATCAGTTGCGCTCTATTTGAAAAAAAAATTAAAAAAACCAAAAAGCCAACAAAATAAAATTCCTCGTTGTTATTTTTTATTGGAATAGCTAAATAATATTAAGGATTCTCCATCCAAAAACAATTTCAATGAAGAGAATAATAAAAATCCAAAAGTTTCTAGAAATAGTTCTTAAATTATTCTTGAAAAGAATAAAGAGGAAATAATTATTTTTAGAAACTTTTGAATTCTTATTAAATTCTCTTCATTGAAATTGTTTTTGGATGGATAATCCTTAATATGATTTAGCTATTCCAATAAAAAATGACAACCAAGAATGTTATTTTGTTGGAATGTTAGCTTTTCTTTACTCTTTTTTCAAATAGAGCTCAATTGATATGGTTAGTTGTATTGAAAAGCTATGTTCTTCCCATTGGAAATTTTTTCACTCAAAAAAGAGTATGCAGAGATCAAAAGAAATCTCAAGATTACTTGAGTACATTCAAGTGTTCCAAACATTTTCCCACATGATGAAAACTCCTATTGGTTGAGCCTTCTCCGACCTTTTCCATTTCACTAGATACCTTCATTTACCTTTAAAAAGTAGTTGATGGGCTATATGTTTTGTCTATTTTTCCCATATAAATCCCTTTAATTTGGATTGGAAAGATAAGTACATGTATGTTTGTTGAATTTGGGTCAATGTCATTAATGCACTTAACTAGGAAGCCTTGTTGATTTATAAATTGATAAATTTATGACATTAGTAATCAGCTAAATCTACACTTTGGATGAGTGACTTTGTCAAAAGAAGATTGCCTTGAGTTATTATATGGAGAAAAAATTTAACCTTTCTATCTTGTGAATAAGATTCTATTTCAGACTTTTCCTTTTTGAAATTTATTCAACTAGTGAAATGCTTATGCAATATTTAACCTTTCTATCTGTTTGAATATGATATGATTTCCATTTTTAAATTTTATTCAATTGGTGAAACTACTATGCACTAATTGATGTGTGAAACTCAATTTAAATACATTTAAGTTTGTTACGTTCGTTTTATTGTACATGAAATGTTTTTTTTGTAATTGCACTTATTGACAACGATGAAAATGTGAAGTATTATTTGATGCGTTGCACTGAACGAAAAATTTAATTATTAGAAAAATATAATGATCACGGGTTTCCATATGAAAGAGGATCTATTATACAGAAAGATTATTTTTTCAGACAAACTAATCAAAGTGGGGATTTTTTTTACTTTCAAGACTATGAACCTAATGTCATAAGTTGTCAATATAGTCACTTGGTGTGGCAACACACATAAAGTTTATAGAGGTTCAATCAAAGAAAAAAACAAAAATTAAGAAATGGAAAATGTCAAAATACGATCATGAACGGATAATTGAAGATGGCATTCCATTGGAATTTTTTTAATTGAACTACCCAACAATTTATTCTCTTTGTATTATTTTTTAGAACTTCCAGAACTGAACTAAAAATTGAGCTACCTTGTTATGTTATCTGTGCAAGTGTTTGTACATGTACAAATTGTTTTGGTACATGCACACTAGGATCAACTAAAAGTAGATTTTCTATACATGCATTGACGAAAAATGTTGCATATATATATATATATATATATATATATATATATATATATATATATATATATAGATATACATATTGTTTAACTACTTGAACAGTTAATTGCATTATAGAAGTATTGAATATATATGTTCTAGAATGCAATCAACTGAAAGTAGTTTTTCTATGTGCATTGATGAAAAATGTTGCACGTAGTAGATATATACACGGACTTAATGCACTACCATTTTTTCTCATGGGATTTTCTTGTAAAAAGTATGGAATGTAAATAAATAATCCACAATATAGTTTTGTATAAATATTCCTTTCAGACAAGAGACTCGGAGCACTTCTCTGACTTTTGGTGCGATTTGACCCACATCTCTATTCCTGATAGAAAATCTAGAACAAAACTTTTTTGTCCAATGTTCGGATATGTTCTAAGCAATTAACTGAAAAATAGCTTAATTCTAATTCATATTTGATGAAAAATGTTGAAGTACTGGATATATATGTTCTAGTTCAAGCAATTAACTAAATTCAAATAGCTTTTCTATGTGCATTGATGAAAAATGTTGTACACAGATATATATGTTCTAGAATGGAATTATCTGAAAGTAGCATAACTTTTTAATACATGTGCATTGATGAAAAATAATGGACATATATGTAAGTTAGAGATTGAATTTTTAAAATTTTATGATTGTTTTCAACACATCTAGCAATACCTAGAATCTTATGATTGTTTTTAGATATATATAAATACATCAATATGTATTGTACTTCACAACATTACTTCACATGCCAAATGTACTTCAACTATCTAAAACTTGAGTTTTAAATTTTTTTTTATTATATCACAACATTACTTCACATGCCATGCCAATTGTTGTTCAACTATCCAATAAAAACATTTAACACTATATCACATGCCAAATGTATATCAACCATCCAAAACTTAAAATTTTTAATTTAACAAAAAATCATAGATCACAACATTACTTCACATGCAGAATGTACTTCAACCATCCAAAACTTGAGCTTTAAAATTTTTTTGATTATATTAGAACATTACTTCACATGTCATGCCAATTGTAGTTCAACTATCCAATAAAAACATTTAACATTATATCACATGCCAAATATAGATCAACCATCCAAAAATTAACTTTTAATTTAACAAAAAATAATAGATCACAACATTGCTTCACATGCCAAATTTACTTCAACCATCCAAAACTTAAGTTTTAAAAACCAAAAAAATTATAACACGACATTACTTCACATGCCAAATGTAGTTCAAAAGCAAAACATTAATTTATAGATCACAACATTACTAGTAGCTCAACTATCCAAAACTTAAGTTTTAAAAACCAAACAAATTATAACACAACATTACTTCACATTCACATGCCAAAAGTACTTCAACCATCCAAAACTTAAGTTTTAAAAAAAAAGCAAATTATAACACAACATACTTCACATGCCAAATGTAGTTCAAAAGAAAAACATTAATTTATAGATCACAACATTACTAGTAGTTCAACTATCCAAAACTTAAGTTTTCAATACAAAACAAATTATAACACAACATTACTTCACATGTCAAATGTAGTTCAAAAGAAAAACATTAATTTATAGATCACAACATTACTAGTAGTTCAACTATCCAAATGTAATTCACATAAAATATGTGTCCAAAAATTGTAGATCTCACAAGTATCAAGTATCAAGTTATATATATATATATATGTTGCATCTAGATAATATATAAGAAAGTAAATTTAAGACTAGAAATCTCAATCAAAATCGAGAAATCATCCATCAAATATAGATGGATGTAGTGTCTTCCTAGAAGAGTCTCAATCCGCGAGCTATCTTGCGAGCATGGGGAACCTATACATAATGCACGCACAAACATTAAAATTTGATGTTTTTAAAATGAGTGAGAATATATAGAACTTCATGTAAAAAAAAAAATATAAAAAAAAATCATGCAATACCTCATGAGTTTCCCTCTCCATTTGCTGCTCGTTAGCTACAACTTAGCCCATGGGAACATCTCCAATAGTAAACTATACAATATACATGTACGGAGTTATAAATATATATATATTAGAAAAAAATCAATTGAAAATGCATCTATATATATATATATAAACTTATTTTCAATAATATTAAGAAAAAAAATAGACAACTTGTTCAAATGGTTCAAATGATGTGGATGTTCCCATCTCCATCGCTAGAGTCCCTGGAGAAAACAAATCCTCTATAGAAACCTAAAATTAAAAAATTAAATTTAAGTACATTTAAAATAACTCAAGATGAAGATCTTCGTTTATAATAAAACTTTTAAACTTCAATTTATAAATTATAAATTAAAAACAGATATATTTAAAAGTGAAAAATTGAATACTTCTATAGGTGGATTTGGCACATCCTGCACATCTCCTAAGAGAGGCTCCAAAATAAAATCTCCAAAAACCTAAAATTCAAAAAATTTAAAATAACTCAAGATATAGATATATATCCCATTTTTTAATGGAACTTTTGAGGTGGAATATATATAAATTAAAAACATATAAATTTTAAAAGTGAAAAATTGTCCATACTTGTTGTGAACCTGACACATCTCCTAAGGAAGTATAAGGTACATCTCCTAATGAAGAAGAAGGTACCGCCATCCCAAAAACATTGGACGGAATCAGAATCTCTTAAAAATTTTTATTATATATACATGAAAATGTACATGTGTGCACCATTATTTATTTTAAAAATATAAAGTTTAAAAAACGCTAACATTTTCCAACATATCTTGATGGTGAGACCCATCTTGATTGTTTTATCCTGAGGCTCCAAGTGTAATATTAACATTTTCTTCATTCATCAAGTGTGACAACTATAAATGGTGTTAATATATAATAATATGTACGTGTTAGATTAATGTACATACAAATAAACACACACACACACACACACACACACATATATATTTTACAATTTGTATGTATGTGTTAAAATAATTGAATCCCAACCATTAAAACATACTGTTCCCATGCCCTTTTCCTCATGAACAATTAGGTCATGCCAACCATTGTGAAAATTATTTGCATATGTTTTCAGATCTTCAACACTCATGTTGTCAATCTCTTCATCTTTATAATACACAAAATTGACGCGTGGATTCTCGTGTGCTCTTTGTCGATTGAGACAAACAACGACTCCACCCAATCCACTGTGAACATTGTCGATGATGGCATCCCTTGCTTCTCGACTAATTTGAGAAGTGGCTTCCATCTCTGACCACAAATTTTCGACACGAACAGGTTGAGTAACCAATGGTGGCTCAAGACGAGGCAACTCAGCATCACACCTGGCGCCCCTACGGTCACACAATCGACCTATCCTAGGACCAAAAAATATAGAGGGAAGGTCATTGTAATTGGGTTTTATTTCCAAAAATAATTCTGCATAAAATAAATTTTCAAAATAAATTGGAACCTCATCGTTCCATGGAAGTTTTCCGTAAGCCGCAAGATGCCTATCATGCAAATAGTGAGCTACATCAGGGTGCTTGAAATGTTGCACCCTCAACATATTTCTTCTCAGCCCTTCTTTAAAACTAAACATATACTTTTCCATTGTTGTTATCATTCTTTCTTTAATAGCCTCCCATTTATCGCGTCCCAACACTGTTTCCTTTCTTTTTCTCATGACATCCACAAAAGTATCCGTGGTTGGCCTAAGATTTTGGTACACATCTACTAGTTTTCCTAAATAATGTGTAACTATTTCCAAGCTTTGTCGACTCTCAGCAGGTAGAGTCAAAGACACGAGATCTCTCTGTAATTTTGCATGAAGTTGTTGACACCTTTCTAAGGTGCTTGCTGCATGTTTCTTTCCCACGGTATATCAGAAATGTCGGTCGGATATGTCGTGGTGGGTGGAAAACCTTATTCTTGAATGAAGCATTCTTCCCTTCATCTATTTCGACCAATATTTGGAGCATTTTCAGCCTCTGCATCAATATATAAAAATTTTTATATTAGAAAAGACACTTTTAAACAAATTTGTACAAATTGAATGAAAAAAATATTCAAGTTGATGGCAACCTCGATGTGGTTTCCTAGCATCTTCTCCACCCTCAAACTTTTGAGAACCAAAACAACCCTTCCGAGAACCAACACCACCAGCCATTGATTGGCCTCCGAGGGAATAAATATCACTACCTTCACGCAAGTTGCTAGCACTTATTGATGGCCCTCTAAGGGGACTTGTACCACCACCAACCTCTCGAGACGAAAGAGAAGCTTCATAAACAAATACGAATTTATAATCAATTGAAAAATACATTCATACGTATAAATACATATACATATTCATTTATTATATTGTGTGAATCATAACACATTTGGGTGAACCATGGGCATGCTCCATAAATGGAGTAGAGACCCTTCTCCTCTTATCTCCTAAAAAATAAAAAAGGTAACTTATTAACAACTAATTTAACTGACAAAGTTGATAAAAAATCAATTCCATGTGTACACATGTATAGATATTTAAGATTATATTTAGATACCATGAACATCCCTCGATCCCCGATCACCCCCTCTCGTAGAGATATGGGATTCTGTTGATATTCGCCCTTCATCCTCCATGATATATATATCTACGTTGTATATTTACAATTATTTTTTTAAATTAGTAGAATTTAAAATAAATTCAAAATAAATTTCAAAAAATTAATGTAATTTATTCCACACAAATGATGTAAAACACAACTTTCAAAGCGCTAATTTATGTGTGAAACTCAATTTAAGAAAAAAAAAATTATAAAAATGATAAGTTTACCAAATTGTGCTTTACATGGTGGGGGCACACTTGGTATAAAATTGAAAAAAACACATTGTCATTAATAAGGAAGTGAAACTCCATTTAAAAAAAGAAATTTTTGAAGGCCCCGCATTTTAATTTTATAAAAATGTGAAGTTCACCACTTGTTGCAAATGTGAAGTTCACCAAGTTGCGCTTTACATGCTGTGGTGGGAGCACACTTGGTATATAATTGAAAAAAGCACATGGTCATTAAAAAGACGCATTTATAAGTACAAAACACACACATATCCAATATATGTTACAATGCCCATCAATAAATTTTGAAGGAGAGAGTCTAAATACTAATTCATCTTTGAGAGATGAATCTCTAATTTACGAAGAAGAGTGTCTCAAAAGTAATTCATCTTTGAGAGATGAATCTTGAATTTTTAAAGAAGTGCGTCTCAAAACTAATTCGTGTTTAAGAGATGAATATTGCATTGGCATTACCCCGTATAATTCTAATTCATCTATTAATTCATCTTTGATAGATGAATCCTGAATTGGCATAGCCCCATGCACTAGATCATCAAATATATTATTCCAATTTAAACAATGTCTTATACTAAAAATTTGAAATTGGCTAAAAATATTGTTTGCTAGTCCATGCAGTTCCTTTAGCCTCTCCTTCTTAACTTGGTACATGCCATTCATCTAGTTGCGCATAAGTTTAGAAATGGTGAAAACGACAATTCCATTTGATACATACTCCATAGTTGTTCCCAAGCCTTCTATCAATCCAATATAATATGCCTTTTTCTTTGTTGTTCTTCCTGGTATATTCACTTTCCTTTGGACGAATTTGGTAGTCGAAATATTGGAAGGAACATATGTAATCATTGCTTTCCTTGGATTGGGATAGCAAGAAACTTCTATGCATAATTTCCATTTTTCAACCATATTTAATGGTTCTATTATCCCTAAAAATAAAAACAAATTCACTAAAAATATATATTAAATTAAAATCTATTGCAAATGCATGGGAGAAATGATACAATATCATGAGATAAATGACATGTGCATGGTTTATCTTAAAGTTTGAATTAAAAAGTCTATGGTAGAATTCACATCTAGAATTAATGGGAAGAACCCTTTAGTTTGTGGGAGAAATGACACATGTGCGAATTTACCTTATAATGGTTGTGTTTAATGGATATTAAAATGAAAAATTTCTATTTAGATCTATTCCGGAGATTGAGTTTATAGGGGCATTTACTAGATATGTCACCTTTCATAAAATATAGGATCTAGAGGCTACTTTGGCCATTTACACACTCTACCTGTAGAAATTGTAGAAGTTAGTTCACTACCTGTCCCAATTATACCTTATGAAGGGTGTAGAGGACCCGTGGAATCACTCACACTACTTTACGTAGACATAAGGGTGTATAAGAATGCATTTGTTTTACATTGGATATTAAAATAAAGAAATTCTATTTAGATCTATTCCAGAGATTGACTGTAGGGGCATTTACTAGATATGTCACCTTTCATAAAATATGAGATCCAGAGGCTACCTGGCCTTTTACAGACTCTGCCTATAGAACTTATAGAAGTTAACACTACCTGTCACAATTATACCCTATGAAGGGTGTAAAGGACTCGTGGAATCACTCACACTACTTTACGTAGACATAAGGGTGTATAAGAATGCATTTGTTTTAAATTGAATATTTTTCATTTTAAATTAAGAATATATTTGAAACAATTACCTAGATATAAGGTTAAAACCTATGTTTTCTATCAAATCACTTTGGTTTCAATAGGAAACTTTTATGGATTTAATATGTTTTTCTCGAAATGTGATACACCCCATTAAAATGGGAGATATATCGAAATGATTCCTATGATGTAATAAAATATAGATGCATAAATTCAATGAGCATAGTTTTGAGATATAAAAGTCCAAAATAGAAGAATTGTTTATGAACAAATATCAATGCCACTATGGATATATCTGCTTCATTAAAAGGAATTTTTCTAGAATGATGTCCACTAGGCAAGTATCACAATTATATGTTAATGTGCATGTGTTTTACATATAATATTTTTCATTTCATTAAAAATCTATTTGAAACAATTAACTATATAAGGTTAAAACCTATGTTTTTGTATCAAATTTGGTTTTTCTCGAAATGTTGTTTGTGAACAAATATCGGTGGATCACTATGGATATAGATCTGCTTCATTAAAAGGGATTTTTCTAGAAGGATGTCCACTAAGTTGGAAAGAAGGGAAAATATCACAACTATATGTTAATGCATGTGTTTTACATTGAATATTTTTTATTTTATTAAAAATCTATTTGAAACATTAACTATATATAAGGTTAAAACCTAGATGTTTTGTATCAAATCACTTTTGGTTTCAATGGAAAACTTTTATGGCTAATGTGTTTTTCTCGAAATGTGATACACCTCATTAAAATGGGAGATATATCGAAATGAATCTTATCGTGTAATAAAATAGTTTCAAGTAGTTTAAAAATATAGATGCATAAATTCAATGAGCATAGTTTTGAGATATAAAAGTCCAAAATGGAATAGTTGTTTGTGAACATATATCAGTAGATCACTATGTAGATCACTATGGATATATCTGCTTCATTAAAAGAGATTTTTCTAAAAGGATGTCCACTAAGTTTGGAATAAGGGAAAGTGTCACAAAATTATATATGTTAATGCATGTGTTTTACATTGAATATTTTTCATTTTAAATTTTGAATCTATTTGAAACAATTACCTATATAAGTCTAAAACCTATGTTTTGTATCAAATTGAACTTTTGGTTTCAATGGGAAACTTTTATGGCTAATGTGTTTTTTCTCGAAATATGATACACCCCATTAAAATGGGAGACATATCGAATGATTCCTATGGTGAAATAAAATAGATTCAAGTAGTTTAAAAAGATATGGATGCATAAATTCAATGAGCATAGTTTTGAGATATATAAGTCCATAATGGAATAGTTGTTGGTGAACAAATATCAGTGGATCACTACAGATATATTTGCTTCATTAAAAGGGATATTTCTAGAAGTATGGAATTAAGTTGGAAAGAAGGGAAAATATCACAATTATATGTTAATGTGCATGTGTTTTACAATGAATATTTTTCATTTTGTTAAGAATCTATTTTCAAAAAAATTAACTATATACTTGGTTCAAACGTATGTTTTGTATCAAATTACTTTTTGTTTCTAAATACTATACATGTTTTACATTGAATATTTTTCATTTTATTAAAAATATATTTGAAACAATCAGCTATATAAGGTTAAAACCTATGTTTTTGTATCAAATCACTTTTGGTTTCAATGCAGGAAAATTTTATGGCTAATTTGTGTTTTTCTGGAAATGTGATAGACCCATTAAAATGAGAGATATATGGGAATGATTCCTACGGTGTACTAAAATAGTTTCAAGTAATTTAAATATATATAGATGTATGCATAAATTCAATGAGCATAGTTTTGAGATATAAAAGTCCAAAATGGAATAGTTGTTTGTGAACAAATATTAGTGGATCATCATGGATATAGATCTGCTTCATTAACATGGATTTTTCTAGAAGGATGTCCACTAAGTTGGAAAGAAGGGAAAATATCAGAATTATATGTTAATGTGCATGTGTTTTAAATTGAATATTTTTCATTTTATTAAAAATCTATTTGAAACAATTAACTATATAAGGTTAAAACGTATGTTTTGTATCAAATCACTTTTGGTTTCAATGGGAAAATTTTATGGCTAATGTGTTTTTCTCGAAATGATTCCTATGGTGTAATAAAATAGTTTCAAGTAGTTTAAAGATATAGATGCATAAATTCAATGAGCATAGTTTTGAGATATATAAGTCCAAAAAGGAATAGTTGTTTGTGAACAAATATTAGTGGATCACTATGGATATATTTTCTTCATTAAAAGGGATATTTCTAGAAGGATGGACTAAGTTTGAAAGAAGGGAAAATATCACAATTATATGTTAATGCATGTGTGTTTTACATTGAATATAAAAGGTTTTTTCTCTTTCTCATTGTTTGAGACCATGGATATGAAAATGAAAAACTTCTATTTAGATCTATTCCAAAGATTGACTGTAGGGGCATTTACTAGATATGTCACCTTTCATAAAGGATTTGATCTAGAGGCTACCTAGCCCTTTATAGACTCTGCATATATAACTTGTAGAAGTTAACACTACATGTCCCAATTATACCCTATGAAGGGTGTATAGGATCTGTGGAATCACTTAATCTACTTTACGTAGACATAAGGGTGTATAAGAATGCATGTGTTTTACGTTGAATATTTTTCATTTTGAATTAAGAATCTATTTGAAACAATTACCTATTTAAGGTTAAAACCTATGTTTTGTATCAAAACACTTTTGGTTTCAAAGGGAAAATTTTATGGCTAATTTGTATTTTTTTCTCGAAATGTGATACACCCCATTAAAATAGGAGATATATTGAAATAATTCCTATGGTGTAAAAAAATAGTTGATTAGTTTAAAGATATAGATGCATAAATTCAATGAGCATATTTTTGAGATATATAAGTCCAAAATGGAATAGTTGTTGGTGAAAAAATATTAGTGGATCACTATGGATATATTTTCTTCAATAAAAGGGATATTTCTAGAAGGATGGAATAAGTTGGAATGTAGGGACAATATCAAAATTATATGTTAATATGCATGTGTTTTACATTGAATATTTTTCATTTTATTAAAAATCTATTTTCAAAACAATTAACATAGTATAAGGTTAAAACCTATGGTTTGTATCAAATTACTTTTTGTTTCTAAATACTATGTGTTTTACATTGAATATTTTTCATTTTATTAAAAGTCTATTTGAAGAAATTAAACTATATAAGGTTATTACCTAGATGTTTTGTATCAAATCACTTTTAGTTTCAATGGGAAACTTTTATGGCTAATGTGTTTTTCTCGAAATGTGAAACAACCCATTAAAATGGGAGATATATCGAAATGATTCCTATGGTGTAATAAAATAGTTCCAAGTAGTTTAAAAATATAAATGCATAAATTCAATGAGTATAGTTTTGAGATATAAAAGTCCAAAATGGAAGTGTTGTTTGTGAACAAATGTCCGTGATCACTATGGATATATCTGCTTCACTAAAAGGGGTTTTTCTAGAAGGATGTCCACTAAGTTGGAAAGAAGGGAAAATATCACAATTATATGTTAATGTGCATGTGTTTTACATTGAATATTTTTTATTTTATTAAAAATATATTTGAAACAATTAACTATATAAGGTTAAAACCTATTTTTTGTATCAAAACAGTTTTGATTTCAATGGGAAACTTTTATGGCTAATGCGTTTTTCTCAAAATGATTCCTATGGTGTAATAAAATAGTTTCAAGTAGTTTAAATATATAAATGCATAAATTCAATGAGCATAATTTTGAGATATAAAAGTCCAAAATGCAATAGTTGTTGGTGAACAAATATCATTGGATCACTATGGATATATCTGCTTCATTAAAAGGGATTTTTCTAGAAGGATGGACTAAGCTGGAAAGAAGGGAAAATATCACAATTGTTTGAAGCTTGATCTTATAAAAGGTTTCCACTAAATCCATCCCTATTACTTTTCATGTGAACCACATTCCCAAACCCACACATCTATGTACCTAAGAGCCAAGCCAAGTGTAAAAAGGGCTTATTTCATATTCTACTTTAACACATATGTGATTAATTATCGTTAGAATTTATATGGTAGAAATACGTATAAAGAATAGTCCTTAGTATAGATATATTTTAACTTTAAGGAATAAAGGGAAGTTTTCTAGAAAGTTTGTCTTAGGAAGTAGAACTAAACTGTCTATAACCCACAAAATAAAGCATGGCCCGTGAGCATCACATGCAAACACAAGTTACTCCCAGGTTTGAAAGGCCACCTCACATCATCGTAAGGGTTCGAAACCACTAAGAAACCCATACTAAGTTCCCTAGAAGGGATTACTATCATATTTAATGATTGGGTTTATCTCCAAGGTCAAAAGGAAAATCAAAGTTAGGAAAGGGAATTAGAATAGAAATTAAGGTAAGACCATGACCTTTTACCCAATATAATGATTGGGTTTATCTCCAAGGTCAAAAGGAAAATCAAAGTTAGGAAAGGGAATTAGAATAGAAATTAAGGTAAGACCATGACCTTTTACCCAATATAATGATTGGGTTTATCTCCAAGGTCAAAAGGAATATCAAAGTTAGGAAAGGGAATTAGAATATAAATTAAAGTAAGACCATGACCATTTACCCAATATTGAACGAAGGCGAGAAACCATATATATCATGAAGGAATTTCAGGAAATATTATGATAAAGAATATTAAATTAAAATCAAAGTTAGGAAGTTAGGAAAGGGAATTAGAATAGAAATTAAGGCAAGACCATGACCTTTTACCCAATATTGAACGAAGGTGAGAAACCATAAATATCATGAAGGAAGTTCAAGAAATATTATGATAAGAAATATTAAATGAAAATCAAAGTTAGAAAAGGAAATTAGAATAGGAATTAAGGTAATACCATGACCTTTTACCCAATATTGAACGAAGGTGAGCAACCATAGATATCGTGAAGGAAGTTCAAGAAAGATTATGGTACGAAATATGAAATCTTTTTTGTAGAGGATGAAATTCTGAGTAAATTTAATTTAACTACTTTTAATATGAGATATGAAAAGTCAACTCTTAGTAGAAGCAATGAGCCTTACTCTCCGACACAACTTTATTGAGAGCTGATTTGTTATTTTCTTAATCTCTTATATCCAGGTTACGCACATGGAAAATCATATACAAACAAGTTTCATGATAGGTGATTATTACAATTACGCTATAAATAAAGTAAGCTAAGAAAGTTGGTGCTAAGATGTCCAGCTAGGGGTGTGGTTGAGGATGTTCTAGCTGCAGCTAATTCTCCCAACATAAGGTACACACAATGATCTAGTTGTTATTTTTCTATAGCTTAAACGATATTCACTTCATAGAATGGGAAATTTAACATAATATATGCATATATAGTTGTTTGGTCTATACAATGAGACCAGTATAACTCAGATCAAAGTGCTGGAACTAAATAAGAGTATCATAAGTCTTGTTTCTATGGCAACCAAAGCTAATACTAAAAAGAAAGTGTCTAAAGGTCTCGAGACGGGACTAACAGGGCTAATAAGCTAGCTTCTTTTCACTTTTTTCTCTGGAAAATTGAGAAAGTTTAGAAAGATAAGTGGCATCATATCCATATAATGATAGAGACGCTGAACTTGGCCTTCTTATAGTAGGTAAGTTAGAGTGAATAAAGTTAGCCCGTGGGGATAGGAAATTCAAGAATGAAAAGGTGGGTGGATTATGATGGAGAGTATAAAGAAAAAGACCTATCAGATACCTATTTAGCAGCATATCCAAGATTGTATGACAGTTATGTCTTTCTTAAGACAATATTCACACATATCAAAATGCATTGGACTAAGGATTGGACTTTAACCTAATACATAAGGTTACAGGTAGGACTAACTAGACTAATATGCTTGTCAAGATACTTTACTGGGCTGGAAACAGTCATTCCTAGAAGCTCTACTACTAATTGCACCTCTGGTAAGTACATGAAGTCTAGTCTATGCCAAGTCGATAGCCTAGTGTCGCTTATATATGAAATCATTGTAGAAGAAAATGCTAGACGATGTTCCTAGAGAGGTCAAAATGCAATCCGTAAGGTTGCACGTCCGACTACATACATTAACTCTGAGCAGAAACAATGAGATAATCCTTCTTTACAAACATGGTCGTTAATTAGACTGGATAGGAACATATGTACCTGGAAAGTTCCAGCAAAAATTGGTCGTTAATTCGATCCCTGAAGACGTAGAAGACGATCCTTGAAGACATTGAAGACACTTAAGACGTCCTAGAAGAACTCTGTGAACAAAAAAAATAAATTTAAATCAAATTAAAAAACAAAACAACAACAAAAGATGATTACAAAAAATAACAAAATTAACAAAACTTACCTCCTCAGCGTGGCACAAATAAAAAAAACTCCCCTCCTCAGCACAACAAAACACCAAATCAACTAAAATTACGCGAGACAAATGTGAGCACAACACCAAATTAACTAAAATCGCGCGGGACAGATGTGAGCACAACACCAACCATAATCGCGCGAGACAGATGTGAACAAGAAACCTAGAACAATTTGTGGGTGATATATTTATAAAATAATAGTTCAACTGAATTATTTTAAAAGTTTGTACGAACTAATAGTTCGGCCGAAATATTAGTTCGGTCGAACTTTGTTTTCTGATTTTCCAATCTCTGGCCAAAAATCAGTTTGCCATTGTTGTGAGTACGCTATCAATGTAAACAGCAGAACGGGTTCGGCCTAACTAATTTCGAAAGTTTGGCTGAACTCCTAAATAGTTCGGCCGAAATTTGACAACTTTTTGGCAAAACTATTGAGGAAAAAAGTTTTTGGCCCCGAATTCTCACAAAAGTGTTACCCACCTTCGCATTTTTATGCGTATGCCACTACTTTTCATTCTTGAGATAAAATTGCCCCAACTCCCTCTTGATATGCATCTGCAGAAACTTCAAATTCTTTGTTGGGGTTAGATACCCTCAACACTGGTGCAGTGGTCAATAGCTGTTTCAATCTCTCAAAATTGTTTTGGCACTAAACAATCGACTTAAAGAGCTTTCCATTTCTCTGCAGGGAGGTAATTGGAAAAGAAATTCTGGAAAATCCTTCAATGAATCTTCGATAGTACCCAACCAATCCCATAAAGAATCAAATATCTGCCACATTTTGGGGTACCCACCATTCGATTATTGTTTTTATTTTGTTTGGATCAACATCTATCCCTTCAGCTGAATTAACGCGGCCTAAGTACTAGATTTCTGTTTTGAAGAAATCACATTTGCTGAACTTAGCATACAGCTGGTGTTTTCTTAACATTTCCAGCACAATACTTAGATGTTCTTTATGTTCTTCCAGGTTCTCAGAATAAATTAAAATATCATCAATGAATATAAGTACAAAATCATCTAGGAAAGGGTGGAATACACCATGCATTAACCTCATAAATTTCTCTAGTGCATTGTTTAACCTAAACAATAACACCATAAATTCATAATGCCTGTAACTCATACAGAAAGCAGTTTCCCAAATATCTTCATCCTTGATTCGGATTTGGTGGTATCCAGATCTTAAATCTATCTTTGAGAATACTATGGCCCCCTTCACCTGATCAAACATATCATTAGTCCTTGGTAGAGGATATTTATCTTTTATGGTTAACTTGTTGACATGTCTATATTCCATACACATTTTCATGACTCCGTCGTTGTTCTTAACAAATAGAACTGGTGCTCCCCAAGGGGACACACTTACATGAATATATCCTTTGTCCACCAATTTTTGTAACTGTATTTTTAATTCAGTTAATTCTGGAACACTCATTCTGTAAGGAGCCCTTGACATAGGTGATTCTCCTAGCATTAGTTCAATGGTAAAATCAATATCTCTTCTTGGTGGTAATCCGAGTATGTCTTCCAGAAAGACATCCATGAAATCTTGTACGACTGGTATTTTTTTCCATCATGGGATATTTTTCCTTGTAATTATCATATCCCACCTGAATAGCATATATTTGACATCCCTTCCTCATACATTTATTCATTTTGGACGTTGTAATTGGACGTAGATATAGTGGCTTCTTGATTCCATGAATCTCCTTGCGTGTTCCATCCTTCATTCTATAAAAAATAATATTTTCCTTGCAGTCAACTAAGGTCCAATGTTTTTCTAGCCAATCCATGCCCAGCAAAACATCATAGGACCCTAATGGAAGTATATTTAGGTCCACATTTAACTGTTGTTCTACAATTTCTAATGTGCAGTTTGGAATTTTGGTTGTTACCTTTCTTTTTGATCCTATGGCTATCTATGCCAGCCAAGGGCTTTTGAATTTCTGCCCTTTTAATTTACAAATTTTGACTATTTTGGGACTAAGATAACTTAGAATTGTACCTGGGTCTACCAAAATAGAAACAGATTGAGACAGTAATTTACCTTCCAACTCAATCATTTTTGGTTGATAATCTCATTCCTGTCGATCCTCCAATGCTACGTTGTTATGAGGTATGTTTCGGGCCACATCACCTACTATAGAAACCTCCTGTAAATTTTCAATTGTTTCTCTTCTTGCTCGTTGTGGGAAATTTTTGTAATAATGTGCTTCACCACACCCCCGACACTATAGGGGTGGTTAAGTTACTTTCCCTTGGTCAAGATTTCTAGATGCCTTCGTAGGCCTCTCTTCAGTTGGCCATCGGGTTCTTTCATGATTTCTGCAAAACTGTTTATTGACAGAACTTCGTGCAGAATTCTAAAATTTATTATTTTTGGTGCCTTTGAAGTTTGAGCTACTTTTCTGTCATTTCCTTGGCTGCCAACTTTTTCCAACCTCCCATTTTGCCTTGGACTGTTGATAGCACATTTTTTCCTTACTAATCGCTTCGTCCATGGTTCCGATATTTAAAAATTCAATTCCCTCCTTCATATGTGTTGGCAAGTTGCTCAGAAATATTTGTACCTTAGCCTTTTCATGTCAGAGGTATGGGACATATCTTAACAGGGAGGTGAACTTGGTGATATACTCGTCCATAGTCATTTGTCCTAGCTTCAAGTCATGAAATTATTTATATTTCTCATCGTAGAAAAGTTATGTTAAATACTTGTCTTTAAAGTATTTATAGAACGATTCCCAGGTAACATCTTGATCCTCAATGTTGCAAACATTCTTTACTTCTTCCCACCACATAGTGGCTTTCTCTCTTAACTAATATATGGCCAATATGGCCTTCAGGTTGCTGTTGTACTCATACACCTCAAAATATTTGTTCATGTTTATCAACAAAGCCTCTGTCACTTCCTTAGCTTCACCATCAAATATTGGTGGTTTTACTTTTCGAAGCTCCCCCTAAAGCTCCACTTTTTTCTTCTTAACTTCTTGTTGATCCGACAAATTTCCAGACTCTGCTTCACTATAGTCTTTGTTCTTGTTTCTTTGCTGGTATCGGCTTCTTTCCACTCTGTTAGTGGTGTGGTCCCTTGTTTATCTCTCATCACATTCTTGCATGTCCCTACCAGCACTAGGATGTTCCATTCCCTAATTTTTCTTGTCTGACAGACTCTTGAGTATGTTTTCTTTCTCTTGCACCAAGCACTCGTTATCACTTCAAACTCGCACCATTTATTCCTATAGCTTATGTGTTGTATTCATCAGTATTCTGGTTTTATGTTGCTATTCCTCCAACAGTCTACTTTTTTGCTGGTGTTGATCCACATTCAGCTAAACCCACATCTCAGGGCTCACTACTAGTTGTGTTTGGGGTTCCTAGGTGTTCTAGGGTCATTTTGTGTTCACCCCCTCCTCATGACGTTTCCTGTTATGCTTCTCTTCTCTATGCATCAGTATAAACACAACTTAAGTCGTCAGTTGACCCTTAGGGTCCCAACGCATGAACACTATCTGATACCACTTGTAACATACGGAAAGATGAAAAAAAGAAAATTATACTACACCAAATTTGTTACATAACATGACTTATTACTTTATCAAAATTATATATTACATTCATTTTCTCATTAACGAAAGCTATGGTTATTAGCTCGGAAGGTTTAATCCTTACTTAGTGATTAATATATTTGTGATTATATCATGTCTATCCTTTCATTTGGGTTGTACAATATTCGAATCCATTAATTGTTGGGATTTATGAGGTTGCTCCATAGTAGCTGTCCCGGTACTGGAGTAGTTATGTGGCGCCATAATCGCAGATTTGTTTGGGATTGGGCCCTAGATTCTATGTCCACATGTCACTTCCTCCATTGTCCGTTCTTTGGCAATTAATGTAGTAGGTTTGCCCAGCGGGAATAGGTATTTGACAAAACCCTTCTCCTATTCGCATAACCTCATATTTTTTTTCTTTCTTCGGCACTGATTTATCTCTGCTCTGCTCCGACATTGGTATATCTCCGCCATTGTTGAAGGTTTTCTTATCGTAATTAAGCTGTGGGTTTACGTTTTTTTGAGCTAGCAGTAAAACCCGACAGATGAGGAGCACATGAAGGAATGGTTCTTAGCCTAGGCTCCAACTGCCCTTATCCATAGTCCGAAATCTGGCATGACTCCGCAGGTTACACAGAGGGTAACCCGACCTCTGAATAAATATCTAGCCTTTGTTCAACTTCGATGCTTAATATCTATTTTAAGTTTATTTCGGAAATGTGTAACCCTCAGCTACTGAGAATGGTATTTTTTCCTGTAGGTTGGCGCTCATCAAACTTTGCAGGTCTTAAAAGCATCAAGGTAATACTTCTTTGCTTGTTATCAAATACTTCTTTTTTTGTTAGATTTTTTTATGATTTTGTGACTCTGTATGATGTTTCTCGCTGCCTCTATCTCTATTATTTCTTTGTTGTCACACAGGTAACCATTCAGTGAAAACTAGACTTTAAGTTTTCATTTTCTTTTCACCAGTTCTGGACTAAAAGCCCTATGCATCCTTTCAGGTATTTCTACCTTGTTTCTGCTTCGTTGTAAAGAACTCCTTTCACTAGTTGGTGGTTATGCGCTCCACTCTTGCGTTTTTGGTTCCTAGTTTTTCTTCGTTTACAGTAATTTCTTGTTAAGCTATCATTTAGATCGCAAGCAACCAGTCTTTGCTCTGCAAATTTTTTACCGTATTTAGAGTCGAGGGTTTGTTTTTATATACTTACCCCAAGTTATACAATGGGTTCCAGATTTCTCTTAAATCCATTTCAATTTCTCAATCAAATTTGTAATTATTGAATTGTTCTATTATGAATTAACGATTCCAGGAGTTATATTACTCTAGAAATTTTTTAATGATTGTCATGTTTTGTTCAAAACCTGTTTGGTTCATTTTGGTCTGGAACTCTATGTTATAAAAATAGTGTGTTTTCAAAATAATTCTCAATTGCATGCATACGTGATAATTTCTCCATATTTTAGCTATATTTTATATTTTGTTATATTCCATAGCATATATATAAAAATTAAACATGCACTCAGTTTTCTTTTCTGTAAATCCCATGATAAGTGATGCTCTCTCTGAATTGTTTATTTACTTTTCCTATCTTGGATTTTCATGTTTATTGGTTTAATACATTTACCTAAACAGATAATACTTGTAAAATAAAATGTAATTCCAACTCTGTACAAGTTAGGTTTTTACAGTTTTCTAGGATTTGCTGACTAGACCACTCTCATATTTGTTTGATTATAGCTATAATAGGAAGAACGATGCATTCTGGGTTTCCTTATATTACCCAGAATCAAAAGTTCTCTCGACAGTTAAGATAGTTCTAATAGTTCTACTTGAATCTTTTAGAGTTTACTTGAGTTAATAATAATTCTTTTATGTCTGTAATTTTTCTATTCTTTCTCTTGACACTTGATAGCAATAAAGTGTTACAATTTAAAATTCTAAAAGCAGAACTCTCATTCTGTGACAATAACTCCATTTTTACTATGTTACCCTGAAAGGCTCAACACAATTGTATCTACTTTCTTCCTTTTTATATTACCCAACCCTATTTACTACCTTATTCTAGCATGGAGACTCAATGTCAAAATTCTATACAATACATTGAATAAATTAGTAAAATCATAATATTAACATCACATCTCTATTTTCAAACTTAAACAAATACAATGTAGTTTTTCAACAAATTTATCCATTACATGTGTACATTTCCTATAACATTCTTTTCTATATATTCAACCATCATAAACAATTAGATACTTATCTGAATAAGAACACTGCTGATGGTGTTCCTCCAAACCTTCAAGAGAGGCAATGACATCCTCCTCTTGCCTCATTCTCCACACTGAAAGGTACAGGTTACCAGTAGGCTTCTGTTGTGACCTCAGGATCACAAGTCCAGTCAGTTCTAGAATATTTCAGGATATCTGAGAGATTTTACACTGGTCACTACCAACTCAGGAAAACTTTCCACTCTCCTCCATAACCCTTATTCATCACTGGGATGAATATCTTATCCCCATAGGAGCAGGTAACTGTTCAAACTGTCTAACCACCTTTCAGTTCTTGGAAAACATTTACCATCAACCATTTTACTTTTTATGGAATCACTTTCCATAATTAATTTCATTATTCACAATTAACAATAAAGAAAATTTTTTTTCCATCAAAACATTAATTGTCTCAGCCTTTTCCTTAAACAAATAATAAAATGTCATTTAACTAGTTAACAACTAGTTAACATTAAATGCATCAGTCACACAAAAATTTTCTTTTAGTCATCCTTTGTCTATGTTTGGTATTTTGTATTCATGTTACAACACTGGGTGACTTATTATGACAACCATATCTATAGAAATTCTATCAACCAACTTACCTATTGTTCTCTAAGATACATATATGAGTGGTACAGATGTTTCAAAACTCTTTGAAAAATAAACTTATTTTTATTTTTATTTCAATTTTATGACAATAAAAAATTACATGGATGTCCAAGTTTGAAGTAAAAGAAATCGTGAAAAATGTAATAAAAATAGACAAGGGTTGGATATACAATGAGCATCTTAAAGGCAGGAGAGCTTCATCAGAAGTTTGCATCGATTGATGAGTTAAGACTTTATTCTCTATGAAATAAGAACAAATGAAGTAAATAGTGAATTTGTAATGAACATAGTACTTATTAACATAATTATATTAGTAAATATAGTTAATATATGCCCAAATCATCATTTTCTATAATTTATATACTAATGAACATAAATTAAAATAAATAAAACAAATAAAATAAATTAACCTAATTTAATATTATTTATTATATAAATTTTAATATTACTTATATTAATAATATTAATAAATAATATTAATATTATTTTAATATTAATATTAATATTAAAATGCTTAAAGTTGCACCAATCTGTTTGTCCGTAATATTCCATACAAACTTATCATAGCATTTCTGCTCGGGACAAGTGAACAGTCAGACAGCCTGAACAGGTCAATCGAGATGCACGCAGATCTTTTAATTTTGGAAACAGATTTACGTTTTAAATTTTTAAACAGCGTGTCTTTTGCAATGGATTCGTTCTTCTCAAAGATAGAGTTTGTCTCTATTTTCGAAAATGGAGTTGCCCTTTTATTTAATTGAAAGGAGGCCTACTAACTTGAATAGAACTAGTTGGAGTATTAGCTTGATCTCTATTTTTTTTTTTTTTTTTTTTTTTTTTAATATTTTTAAAATTTTAAATTATTATTATTATTATTTTTATAAACAATTAAATTTGACTATATTATTTAATTCTAGTTAGTTTAATTTTTTTTTAGTATACTATTAATAATAATAAAAATATTGATTGAATTGAGGTTTTTCTCATCCATAGAAATTTTTGGAAAACTTTCCATTAAAATGACATGAGAATGGACTTTGCAAGTGTTTTGTTTTATTTTTTATTTTTTATTTTTTTAAATTCCATTTTTTTAATGGAAATAATTATAATATTTTTTTTAAAGGTTTATCTTCATTATCTTGATGATGAATTACAATTGGTAGTTCGAAACGCGTCGGTTTCTAAATTTCTTAGGTGATTTCTTGGAAGCTTTTTAATTAAAAAAGTTTATATATAATAAATAATTATAATAATTTTTTAATACTAAATTTTTGAATTGAGGATTCAAAAAAAATGGAAGGGAAAACCGAAAACGGAACGAGAAAACCAACAACTAAGAATATAGGGCTGGGATCCAACACCTCCTAATATTCCAACCATCGTCGTTATTGAGATTAACAGTTTTTTTTCAATATCTAAAGCCTCTATTAACTTACGGTGATGAAAATGGTCAATACTAGCAATAATCTTAGCGTCTTCAATGCAGATGTGATGGTTAGTATTTTCTACATGTCCAGCTAAGGTTGAGGAGTGAGATATTCTATGATTAATGTCGACAACGTGCTCACAAATCCTTTGATTTATTGACCGACTTGTTTATCCAATGTATGGAGCCCCATAGGAGCATGGAATGATGTACACACCTTTCCCATCCCTGGGGTTTACTATATCTTTAGCCGAACTAAGAGAGCTTTGAATAAAGTTACGGGGTTTGAAGGATGAAAAAAAATTATGCTTTTTTATGATCCCTGCAATCTTATCTATGGTCCCATGAATACAGGGAAGGCGCACACCACTGGACCATTTCCTGGGATCTTTTTTAATCCTTGAGCCTTTTTCAACTTTAAGAAAATATTTCACTCCCTAAGATCTACTATAACCATTCCTATTAAGGACATCTAGGAGGTGGTTTTTTTCTCCTTCAAGATGATATTCATCAGATAGCATGAAGATATTGTTCAATGTGATTCTTCTTCCAAAAAACTTGATGGGAGAAAGAACCATCCTCATTTCCAGAAACAAGAATTTCAAGGAAAGGAAGGCTACCATTAACCTCATATTCCATCATGAGCTTATTGAAACTGGATTGACTATTCAGATGGTGGAAAAATATATCTAAATTATCCTCTCCATGAGGCCACATGACACAAGTGTCATCCACAAACCTTTTCCATAGCTTTGGTTGGAAGAGAGTGGAGGAAAGGGCCTTGGATTCGAAGTCCTCCATGAAACGATTAGCTACTAGTGGGGAAGGGAGGGAACCCATGGCCATGTCATAGGTCTACTCATAGAATTCACCTTCAAAACTAAAGAAACTCGAGGTGAGGAAAATTTCGATTAAATGGGTAGTACCTCAATCAATGATGCGATTAATGAGATCAATAGCCTCCTTAATAGGGATATTGGTGTATAACGAAAACACATTGAAACTAACCAATTTATTATCAAGATTCAAATTTACGCCCTTTAACTCATTAACAAAGGAGGAAGAGTCCTTGACAAAGGAGTTAGTATAACCAATGACAGGCTTAAGCCTATTGGCTAAAAGTTTAGCAAGAAGATAACTCGAACCTCCTATGTTATTAACAATGGGACGAAGCAGGGCTCCATCTTTGTGGATATTAGGCAAACCATAGATCATAGGAGTAAGAGGGTTATTTTCAATAAGCTTCTTACTCATGGAGCTAAAATAGTTGCTAAATTTGATGGCTACAACAACAGATTTTGAAACCTTTTTAAAGGGATTTGTCCATTTCTTATAGCTCCCGTTATTTTCCAAGTGATCAAGCATTCTCTCTATTTAATAACATAGTGGAACCACCCTTGTTTTCCTTAAGAACAATAATTTCCATGTTATTTTTCAAGGTTTTAAGAGCTTCACGTTCAAGTTTACTAAGGTTGCTCTTGGGGGGTTTGGATTTCCTCAATATGATTGCACAATATTGTCTGATAATGTCCTTGGATGAATCAAGTAAGTCCCTAATGCCATATTCAATGTCACAAATAATATCTTGAATCAAGATTTTCCTCGGAGCTAAAGAAAAATTAAACCCTTTCTCGAAAAGACTATAAACACGGCTATCAAAAGAGAAACTCGAAAAGTTAACGACATCATCATTATTATTATTATTAATATTATTTGGTTTTTTATAATCCTTATTATTATTCTTAGTATTAATGTTGTTATCAAGATTATAATTAATGTTTTTATCATTACTAGTATTTTTCTTCCTATTATGGTTTAAAATTTAAAACATTATTATAACTCTCATTTTAATGGTTATTCATAACATTATGGTTCATAATATTAGTATTATTTAAGAAATTCTCATTGATGAAGTCATTATATTTATTATTAATTATAAGGTTGTCCCTATTTTTATTACTATTAGTAATATTTTCATTATGAAAGACCATGGGGTCACTTTGCTAGTTAAAATCATGATGGATCTTAGTAGTATTTTCAATAATTTTATTGATAATATGTAGGTCAATATGTTATGAAATTATTATTAATGGAGAGACCACAATGAAGCCTGACAGAGCAGATATCCTAGCAGTTGCAGAGCGAATCTGGAGAGGAGCAGGGAACGTTGCTACTGGAGAGCATCCAACAACCTAGGGTAGAGGAGCAGATACTACGGTTGATACAAGGTTCAACAAAAATGGAGCAGGAACGGCTGATGGAGAACATTGAACACTCTGATTTCAAGGGATAAGGGTAGGACACATGTCTGAACTAGAGACCGTCAAGGAGCCAACATTTACCAAATGAGCCACCGAACCAACATGGTAGACGATAAGGTAAAAATGCCACGGCAAGAGGCCCATCCTCAAAAAATGCTTCAGAAGAAGAAGAGGGCCCGAGGTGTCCTACTTTTGTCCATCCGTCATAGAGGCCATGCCTACAGGTCGCCGAGGATTGATGAGAGGAGCTTCGGAATAGGTTAACGCCACTGTCCAAATCCACCAAAATCTTATTGAGGAAACGAGCTGGGGAATCATCTCGCTGAGGAATAAGAGGGACAAGATTAACAATATAGCATGTTGGGGAATGCTTTATGCTAAAAAAATATGTAGGGGAAGAGATATCACAAACCCATGAATGGAGGGACGAGATTCGGTCTCTTCCAACCATGCTCTTCAAAGAACTTGCACCATCACTCGGTCGTGAAGAATTCTGAGTCAGCTTCCTAAATTTTGATAGATGTTTATCCTTTGAAAGAACTTCCCACAAGAGGGCCTTCTGTGCCGAGTGGACCTCGATCAATGTACACAGGTCAGCTGAAACTGAATTTGACAATTCCAAATGCCATGACAACAACTTTCTAGACCAAAAAAACCTTCCATTTTCTGACTCCAACAAAGTGAGATAGTCGTTATTCCAATGGCTAGTTTGGGTCTTCTCTACATCTATTTAATCTTAATGTTTAAATCTGATCTCTCATATCTTCATGACAATGAAGCACACTTCTTTTTTCTAAATGTGTTCACAAAGTTCATTCTCATGTGATTTTAACCAAAAGTTTTAAAAATAAAAATAAAAATTATTTATTATTTATTTTTAATTTTACTAATAATAATAATTATTTATTTATTTATTATTTGTTTTTATTAATAAGATTATTTGTAATAATAAAATTAATTTCATTCATTATGTATTTTTATTTTATGTTTTAAATTTGTCTATATTTTACCTTATTTATATTTCGGAATAATTAAATTTGACCATATCATTATTCAATTTAAGACCTTCCTTCAATTAAAACAATATATCAATGATAATAAATTTAATTTATTCCTTATTTCCAACTCTTTATCAACTAATATTTATCTTATAAATATATTTCTTATCAATGAGAGGGGTAGATTATGTGTGTCTTTGTAGACTTAGCAATCAAATCGTTGCACGGAGGTGGGTCCCTTGTCCCAAAAACAAGCGGGTCTCATACACCAATTTGATGTATGGCTTGGTCGTGACCTTAAAATTAGATAATAATAATAATTCTTTAGTCAAACTAGTTGTTATATTTTAATGGTTATTTTTTTTTTATGCCAAGATTTGGTTCATCAGCTTGTCATGACGATGAACCACACTAGTTGGTTCAAAACACGTGGATGATATTTTCTCCTATGTGATTATCATCAAAATATTTATTTTCAAATGCTTTTATTTGTTTCCTCTATCACTTTATTCTTGAGTAATTTTTTTTTTTTCATTTTATGATTGTATTATCAAGAAACTTTATGAATATCATTTTATGCATATGAATTTGGGATAACAGACTTACGAGACAACCCTAAAGGTATCATCGGGAAGGATTGTGCAATTTTCATTGGAAAGTCTAGCCCCCCTAAAAACAAAATTAGTAAGCATGAGTTGGATGCCCTCAAATCTTTGAACGATAAAAAAGACAGTATGGTTCTCCAAGAAGACAAAGGGGGGTTGTGGTTACCTTAGATAAGGAATATTATTGGAGAAAACTTTTGGACGATATTTGCAACAACAAGAGCTACAAAAACCTTAATAAGGATACCTTAAAAAGTATCTCTAAAAAAGTAGCTCCAGTTATAATGTCCAGTGGCACAATTATCTCGTTGAGCCATAAACTCATCAAGATTAACCTTATCACTCCTAAGATCTATAGAATTCACAAAATCCATAAGGAGGGTGCTTCCCTAGGACTCATTGTCAATACTATAGGAGGGGTGACATATCCTCTCGCTAATTATTTATCCCAGAAGCTAAAACCCATTGTTGGGCTTACAAAGTCCTATATTATAGACTCTTCCACGTTTTTTGATGAGTTAAAGGGTTTATGATTTGATCTTGGTGATATTCTAGTCAGTTTCTATTTATTATCCCCTTACACTAATATCACTATTAATGATGCCCTTGACATTATCAATCACCTCACGGATCCTAATACTGCTATAATGATTGAAATTTGTCTTACCTATACTTTCTTTAGCTTTGAAGGGGATTTCTATGAACAAACTTGTGCTGTTTGAATGGGTTCCACCCTTTCCCCTATTGTGGCTAATATGTTCAAGGAGGATTTTGAATCTAAAGGTTTGGCCTTGACTCAATACAAACCAAAGATTTGGAAGAGGTTTGTGGTTGACACTTGCGTCATGTGACCTGATGGTCGAGAAAAGTTGGATCTCTTTCTCGAGCATTCTAATAATAGATATAACTCCATAAATTTTATTATGGAATGTTAAACCAATGGTAGCCTAACTTTTCTTGATGTCCTTGTTTATAATAAGGATGATGCTTCATTCTCACATGAGGCCTTTCGGGATAAAACTCACATGGAGTAACATCTTCATGCTAAGTCCCATCATTTCTCTGTTCTAAATTTGGGTGTTCTCAACACTTTAACTACTCGTGCCTTTGGAGTTTCTGATGATATCCACTTCTAAGGTGAGAAAACCCATCTCCTTAATGTTCTCATAAAAAATGGTTATAATATGCACAAATGGCTCAAGGATTTGCTTAAAGCTGCAAATGGTTCTAATATTAGAAAGGACCTAGAGATTAAATTTTTGGGGATCACCTCCGTTTTATATAAGGAACCATGGATAATATCGTGGGGATACTAAAAAAACACAAGGTTACCTCAACCTTTAGACCCCTTAGCACCATTTAATGTTCCCTTACATTTGTAAAGGACTGAGTGGACTGTAAGAATAGGAAATGTGTTTATATCATACCACATTCCTGCGAGACACCCTACGTTTGTGAAACTAGCTGCTCAATAAATCAAAAGATTAATAAACATGAAATTAAGATCAAACATGGGAGGACCCATTCCTCAGTTGAAGACGCTGAGGTCATTGCCAGGATAGGCCATTTTTATCGTCAAAAGTTTAGGGAGGCTATAGAAATTCAAAAAAGGCCAAGCAATTTGAATAGGGATGGTGACTAGAAAATTAGCAGTTGTTCAGTCCCAACTCTTTCTTTTTGAGTTTATATTTTTCTCCTTTTGCTTATTATTTAACCCCTCCTTCTTTTATTTTAATTAATTAATTAATTAATTATTTTTTATTTTCTTTTTGTGTGATTATTCTTATTCTGGTTCTTTTACTTCATTTGATTCATTTTAGTTATAATAACTATTTTTATTTAGTTATTATTACTAATTTTTCGTGTTAGTTACTTTCTTGGATCTTAACCTTTATAAATCCTTTTTCTTTCATACTATTTGAATGTCTTCTGTAAGAACGGTTATAGCAGGGCTCAGTGTCTTAGAGCTTTTCAAAAAGCGGAGAAAGGTCCTAAGGTTAAGAAATATCCTTGCGATCGGTTATTTGGAGTTCACCTTCCTTTTATCCAAGGTACCACTGATAAAATCGCAAGGATATTGAAGAGACACAATGTCTCTTCAACTTTCAAGCCTCTCCGCACTATCCGTGGTTCTCCTAGATCAGTTAAAGACCTGGTTTGCCCGATGGATGGTAAGGGTATTTATTTAATTCCATGTTCCTGTGGGACCCCTTACATTGGTGAAACCGGTCAATCTATTAACCAAAAAATTCATGAACATGTCGCTGAACTTAGACATGGTAGATCTCGGTCCTCTGCCTTCGCAGAGCATGCTGAAAAAACAAATCACCATATTTGTATTGAAGATACTAAGGTTATTGCGACTATTGACCACTTCCACCACCGAAAGTTAAGGGAAGCCTTGGAAATAGAAAAGAGGTCGGTTAACCTTAATAGGGATGATGAGTGGAATGTTAGCAGATGCTGGATTCCTGCTCTTCACTCTTAGTCGATCTTGATTTCTCTTTCCTGGTACGCTCCTTTTATTTTTCTAATTTTGTTTTGATTAGTATTTTTGTTTTGTTTTTATTTTATATATATATATATATATATATATATATTAATTATTGATTCATTTATTTATTTTTATTTTTACATTATTATATTTTTATTTCTATTTTTATTTTTATTTTATTTTAGTTTTTATTTTATTTTATTTTATTTTTATTTTTATTTTCTATTTATTTTTTATTTATTTATTTATTTATTTATTTATTTATTTATTTATTTGTTTTTTATTTTTATTTTTATTTTTAGTAATATTAAATTAACTGATCAATTAGTATTATTATTATGACTTATTTATTTATTTTATTTTATTTTATTTTATATTTTATTTATATTTATATAGAATTTATAATAAAAATATAATCAAATTTAATAAAATAAATAAATAATAAAAAATAAATAAATAATTTTCCTATTCTAGTCAAACAAGCCGTTTTTCTAACGGTTAGTTGGAGCGGTCTTGTTCTATTTAAACTGTTTCCTGATCAGATTTCTCATCTTGTCCTGATGATGAATTACACTGGCTCGTTCGAAAAGCATCGACAAAAATTTCTTTTATGTGACTTTCACCGAAAATTTTTTACACCATATTTGTCTTTGTTCATTCCATTTTAATTTTATTTATTTATTTTTATTTTAAAAATTGTTATAATAAAGTATTTTTGTTTAATAAATAGTATTTACTTGATAAAAACTAGTCCTTACGTTATTTATTGATTTATTTATTCAATTTAATCTATTAATTATTATTTTTTATTCATTTATTTCTTAATTATTCATTTCTTATATATTTATTTTTTTTAGTTTTTAGAATTAATTGTTTTAATTATTTATGTTGGAAAAAAAAAAATTATTTTTATTTTATTATATTTTAGTGTTTTGATTATATTTTTATTTATGTTTGACATTTTATTGAATTGTTTAAATTTTTAGAACTTAGGATTATTTGGATTTCAACCTTAATATTATTTTTGTTTTTTATTTATTGTTTTGTTAGGTTTGAGCTATATTATTTTATTTTAGATATTCATTTCATTAAATATTTTCTTCTTGAATGTCATTTTCACTGAAAGATTTTATACATAATTTCTTTAATTCAATATTAATAAATATATTCTCCCAATTATTTTATTTTATTAAAATATTATTTAATAATATTTATATAACGACTAAATTTTTTTCTCTTTATCTATTTAACTCATGCCAATATTTAATTCTTCATATTATCGTGATGATGAACTAGACTAGAAGGTTCGAAACACCTCCAGAATACATTTCCAATGTGACTTCTACCAAAATATTTCCATTTAATCGTAATATAAATCACACTCAATTCAGATAAATAATTTTTTTTAATGATTCTTGTGATTAAGTATGAAACTTTGCAAAATGGTTTTAAATTTATTTTTAAAAAATTTAAATTTCAAAAATTTAAACTATAAACTAAACTGAATTTTCAAAAATAAATTAATTAAATTTTATTATTATTATTATGTGAAAATAAATTTTGAATATTCTTTATCAATCATAGCTAAAACCTATACTTTTTAATTTTAATTTGGTTAACTTTAGCTTTAAGAAATCTGTTGCATTATGGTAATATAGATTTCGTTAACATCGCATTAAATATGATTATATTAAATACAATAATGATAAATTTATAAATATTATTATATAATATAATAATAATAATTATATAAAGTACGATTAATTAAAAAAACATAAGTTTGTTAATAAAGATTATGATTATGTGGGTATAATTAGTTTGGTAAAGCATGATTTTGGACTAGATGTAAAAGATGGAAATCTATCTAAGTGTATAAGAACCAATCATACTTTATTCTCCCTCTTTATATATATACACAATTTATTGAATACTCCAATATATTTGAGTATGTGTCTCACATTTAGTGTGAGACAAAGAATATTTAATGATCAATGAAAATTGAAATGTTAGAATTTCTTTTATGTTTATGGTGTTTTTATCTACTATAATTAAAAGTCGAAAAATAAGGGTAATAGTTGCAATGAAGAATAGTCCTCTTCTCTACTTCTAATTAATTGATTTAAGCTTGTGCAGACTGTGAAATCTCTGGACACAATGAAGTCTCTTCACTAAAACCTCTCTGCACAATGAAATCTCTCTACACAAAGATCTCTGTGAGATTCATAACTCCATCCAACTACAAATGAGAGATGAACCAAAAGAAAAATACTAAAAGTGAAGAACATCATACACGATCTGATCGATTGACGATCAAATTCGCTACCGAGTTTAGAGTACCAATAATTCCTCCACATAGAGGGACATGATTAAGTGAATATACCTCTTACTTGAATATCCATAGAATTGTATCCATTTATGGGACGTAAAATATTATGTAAACCCCCAAACCAAAAAATGCAGCCACCCATATTGATAGACTCCATGGTTGGATCAGGCAAAGAAATTGAAATTGCTTATGACAGATTACTCAGTCGTTTGTTGCTCGCTTGTAGAAGATGAAAAAAAAATTAGGGATAAGTAATCGGAAGAAGCTGGATGGGTGTGTATTGTGATGCCTCATACTATATATTAGGAACTAATTTAATTAAATATAACTCAAATGTTAACAAATATTGAGGGTGTGGAAGAAGCTCATTTTTTTGAGCTCCGCACTCCTGCATAATGAGCTTCCTCCACACTTCGCATAACTAGAGTACCCTGGAAAGGAATGCAGAAGTGCAGAGAGAAATAGTGGATGATATGATGTATTGCAAACTTATTGATTTCATTTTAGCTTTGATAGTTTTCTATAACCATGCACTTTTTGAACAATCGGTGCCTTCACACAAGTAAAACAATATTGACACTTGTAAAAAAAACAATGCATGTGGTTTATAATTTTTTTACACATACACATAGTTAATTATTGTTATAAAATTTCAATATTATCACTCAAACAGTATTAGCCTTATGCGAAACTTTCCTCCACATAGAAAAAGATTTTCATGGTGAAATCTTTGCATAAGGAATAACTGCGTGTAACAAATTTTCTTTGAACCGTACTCTTTATATGTTGTGTAAGGGATTTCAGTGTTTTCTTAGTTTATAACATTTGTGTACATCTGCACATGGATCATAGCCATTTTGTTACAATGTAAATTGACCATATAAGTTTGTGAATGATAGGTGTGGCCCTCTCGCTGCCCCAAGAGCCTTCGTGAACACGATGCCGATAATTAAGATAAATAAAACCATTTTTTGATAAATAGAACTTTTCCATTTATTTAAGATAACCTTACAAATTGGAAACAAATCTAACAATGAAGCTATTTGGATATTTCCTAAACAAAAAAATTAATTGAAATAAAAATGATTTCCTACCCCATCGATGAATAATTTTTTAATGTAGATTTGTGACGTCCATGCTCTTCGACACAATGAAGCTATTTGGTTCGTTCCTTCTTGCTATGAGCTATCTAGTGAGGTTATTTTTTCTAATATGCTACCAAGAGAATCAAATAATCCTTTATTTGGTTCAAAATTCCACCTACATGAACAAAACAAAGTTTTGATAAATAAAAATTTGTCAATTTTTAAGAAAACCCTACAAATTAACAACAAATTTAACAATATAGAGACTTCATTTCAAGTGCGACAGGAACTATTGGTTCGATTTTGTTGATGGGTTCTACACCTTTGATTAATTTCTGACTAGACTATCCTCTTTGAAAATTATACTTTAGCATGTGATGACATCGAATTTCCCGTGTGTGCTCTTTCATATGTTTATCTCGTTCAATAATGAATTTTCAATTGTGCACATGAGGGTATTGATTTTGAGTGTTTTGAGGAGTGATTTTGGTAGGAAATTTATCTCTTACGCACTGAACAATGTTTCCTTTTCATTTATTTAACAAAACAATACAAATTAGCAACAAATATAACAAGCTAGTGACTTAATTTCAAGCACTATAGGAATTGTTCGTTTGATTTTGTTGATGCATTCAACACCTTTGATTAATGTTCGAATATACTATTCTCTTAGCAAATTCTATTTTAACATGTGATGAGAGTGAATCTACTATGGGTGCTCTTTAGTAGATTTATCTCATTCAAAAATGAATTTTCAATTGTGGACGGGAGGGTTAACGAATTCATTAAATAAATTTTGAGGTCTAAAATGGGCCTGCTAAGGTAATTGTACAACCAAAATAAAATTTATAAGAAACAATAGGATTAAATATGATGATGTCAACTATGGGGATGATTCACTATTTTGGGGATAAAAGAATAAAAAGATTAAAATTTAATAAAATAATAAAACTAATTTTTCAACTTGCATTTTCAACCTATCTCCATAAGGTTTTACTCAAATTTAGAGCAAAAATACTTGTTGGATGAAAAATTTAGTTCCTCATCCAAACAATACCCATGTTGCATACTTTTAGTATGCAAAATGAAAAATGAGAAATACGTGAAAAAATGTGATTGCAATAACATTTTTGATCCATTTCTCATTTTTCATGTAGCAAGGTCCATTGAAATTATGCAACATGGGTACTCCTTGAATGAGGAATCAAATTTTGCATCAAACTAGTGTTGCCACTTGAAATTTGAGTAAACCCATAGGTGGATAAGTTGAAAATACGAGTTGAAAAAATATTTTTTTTTTCCCTATATAATTTGATGATCCAATATAATATTATTTTATTATTTCTACTATTATTTTATAATTTCCTTAAGAGGTCCATTTTAGACCACAAAATTCCCCTAATGGGATTTTCTTGTTTCTTAACACTCTTCAAAATTTATATTCAAAATTTTTCTGACATAGTGAGCCAAATTATAAATTCTTCCCTTTTTAACGATGTTCCCACCCAATTAACCCCAACATTTATAATTTTACATTTAATGCCTTGCCAAAACAAGACAAGAGATACAGACTATCACACATTCCCATTTAGTTATTTTAGTATTTATTATATAAAAAAGAAGGCTTAGAACCGAAATGAATTATAACCACCCCCACATTCATGATGTAGTTAAGAAAGAAACACCATATTGCATTATGATCCACACAATATTATGCAGATGTCCTTGTGTGGAAGTTCATTATGAGGAGGAATTCACCTCCGCACAAGCGTTGTCTATTTTTAGTAAAGAATTATCTGTACTAACAAAATAATTTTGATGGATGCATTATTGATGTACAATATTTTAATAGTTATATGTTGTACAAGAAACAATGACCCACAAGGTGTAGGACTAGCCATTGAATACCAATGTAATATTTTTTAATGAGAGAGGTTAGGGACCTTCAGTGGACTGTTGTGCTATCGAAAGTTATAATTTTTTATTCTTAAAATTATTATATTATTCGGTGTAATATAAAAGGATGAGGCTAAAAATTTGGCCATATTTCAAATTCTTTCTCACCTTTCCTATTCGCTCGACAAGTCACTAGACAATGTAACCCAAACTAATAGTGGAACCATATCCCATCTACACACAATGTAAAGTTCTCCTCGAAGTCTGAGTAGGTCAGTGTAGGCTATTTGGATAATAGAAGAGAAGATAGAGCAGAATTAGTAAGGAAAGTATTCACACATTGAATCACTTTTTCACTATTAAAACAAAGATTCAGTTGCATTTCTTCGTCACCATTAAATTGATTTCAGGCCTCCTCCATTGTTAAATATTTCATTGTGAAGAGCTTTCCCTCAATAATCTATGACTCATGATTGTTAATGGGCTCATGATGAAGATACCACGTGATACCACATGTAATGTTCAAGGAGAATGCTTGGCTTTAGAGAACATGAAGTGCCCTTAGAATTTTCCAATATGGAATTATTATTATGGATGTTGAGGTCACCTTGGATCATATGCGATGTACCCATTTCTTCAAACCCAAAACTCAACATCCATCTCACGTTCATGACGAATCAATGTATTTACATTTTTTTACATGTCGAAGCACTCACAAAGACCAATCATGTAATCTCCACCCTCATATACATATAGTGATTCATTTATTAGGAACTTACATGGTTGTTTTCGAAAAGCATATAACATTTTTACAAGAAAATGATTGTTGAGAAGCCTAGGTACTGTATTCTACACTAAATATCAAAACCATCATCATTATCGTGGTCACTGAAATTGAGACACCCATACACACTCTAATATTCTCCATTTCCTCTACCAAAATCATTACCATTCCTCCAACAAAAGAGAAAAAAATACACTACACTAATATAATTTCAAGTTCCACAACTTACATGCAAGGTGAGGAATCCATGGACGTAACAACGTTTCAAAAAATATTAAACAATGCTCTATATTTTGTTGATATTAAGTGGTGAAACAATGAACTAATAGAAAATTTTATGCTTGCAGTATCAGCATGTGATTCTATATGGACAATGATATAGGTGGATATTGGTGGACACCCACCTATTCCAATTGGACTCTGACCATTGTTTCTTTCAGTTATTTAGTTTCCTTAATTGTATCATAATATACTATTTTGAGCATTTTTTCGGGCCCTAAGCATCTGGAGTCGTTTTCAAGGCCTAAACGGTTTTTTTTTGGGAAATCGCCTTTAGAGGATATGAGTCTTTCACTCGATATTCAGCTTGATATTTTCTGTCCATAGTAGTCCTCGGATAGATATTTATAATGGAGGTCATATGCCAAAGGTAAGACCCCTTGAAATTGATGTACCAATTTACCCCAACACGACACATAGTTTGGTGTTTCATCTACTATGGTTAGGTTTTCGGTGTTTAGGGTTTTCCATTGTTTCTCAATAATAATTAGGCCTTCGAGACTCATTGTAACACATTTGAGAGGCCCGTAGCCACCACATCTCTCCTTAGAGGTAAGCTACCAGTGCCTTAGTTAGTTTATTTCCATTATGTCTCTAAGAAATTTTCATTTATGTGATATTAATGAGAAAAGTCTTATTTTTGTTGCATCTCTGTGTTTATATGTATTTATTTATTTTTTTGCATTCCTGGATAAGTTTGAATCACTAGTATTAGAGAAATATTCTCTTTCTTGATCATTCTTTTGATGTCCCCAACGATCTCAGGGTATAAGGAGTTGGGGCTTGATTTGGTTGAACCATTACAATATCATCCTCGTAAACCCCAATGACCGTCGATGGGGGATGAAAATAAAGACGAGGGAGTACGAGATCCTATAAAAACATTTCTCGAGGAGGTTCTCGAGAAAAAAAGGAATGCGATGATGGATAAATTTTCCTAGATTCTTCAATGACTTCCCACTAGTGGCACATCTACCTCTAGTAGCCACTTTGGAGGTGCAACTCCTTTTTAGGTACAAGTAAACTTTGAAATTCCCATATTTGAGGGCCAAATATATGCAGACATCGTAGATAGATGTTTGAATCTATTAGAAGGGTATTTCTCAGTTCATGACTTCTACTACTGGGAAAATATTACTTTTTCACTCATCAAAACCACCCCCCATGTCAAGGACTGGTGGGAAACCTACCGTGAGAAAAATGACAAGCAGTAACACTCTCTGTTTTTGGCTACACCCACTTGGAATTATTTATGAAATGCCATCAAGGAGCAATATTATCTCAAGAGGAGCTATGAGGGAAAGTACATATAATGGATTACGTTGCGGTAACAAAGGGATCAATATATGCATGAGATAATGAATTTGTTCCATGCCGTTCACACAAAATTGGGTATCAAATATTCAGATAAAAATTTGGTGTTGAAGCACTATAGTTTTCTTCACAGATACATTCAGAGGAAATGGAGTTCCTTGACATCTCCTCACTTGCTGCAACATACCGGTATTCTTCCAATATTGAGAGAAGCTCAAATAAAATAAGTAATAATTTCGATCTATGAATCAAAATCAAGGGAAAGGTGCCCCCAAACCACAAAAATAAGGAAAAATCCAAGGTGGTGCAACCCAAGATAACCTGCCAAAGCCGAAATCAAAGAACAACACCAAGAAACCAAATAAGGACATGGGAAAGTGGTGTGAGTTCCATAAGAGCTCCACTCACAACACAAGTGATTTTCAGGCCAGGACGTCACTCCTGGTAGAGCTGAAGGCTTCTCAATAAGAGGCATGCTGTGAATATAAATTAGAACACGACAAGGGGAGTGACAAATGGAAGAAAATTATCGATGTGGAGCCCAACGCCACAGTTTCCACCATGAAGATCTAGAAGGAGCAACTAGAATAACCAGAGGAGGAGGATCACCTATCCCATTCCTAGATGTGGGTAAAGGGTTCCCCATAATAGTTCATTGTTGACATAGGAGAGAAAAGAACCTCATTTAAGTAGAGCTCATGAAGCGGTTGGGCTTGCTGACTACAACACACGAAATTCATACACCATCAGGTGGCTTCACCAAGTACGGACTCTCTAATTTAGCCATCACAATCGCCTTCCTTAGAGCATGAAGCCCTTTATGGATGAGGTATTATGTGACATTGTTCCTCTTGATGTTTATGATGTATTATTAGGCCTACCATACTTTCAAAATGATGTGGATGAGTCTCTGACTCGCACTATTATTATTACTTTGGGTAGTGTGTTTCGATGAAATCCTGATCTTCAACCAGACTTGGGAAGAGAACCTCCACCACATCTGACAGATCCTCCAAACACCGCGGAAAGACAATTTGTGTGCCAATTTGGAGAAGTGAAGTTTTGGCATGACCTAGGTTCAGTTTCTGGATACATTATTTATGAGTGGGGGGTGCATCTGGATCCAGCCAAGATCAAAGTCATTCGAGAATGGCTAGCCCCAACCACTCTAAAAGATCTTCACAGTTTTTTTGGTCTTGCTAATTTCTACAATAGGTTCGTGTTGGGATTCTCTCATATCACTTAGCCCTTGAGTCATGTCCGCAAGGGAGAATTGAAAAAAAAAAATTATTGGTATGAATCTCAACAAAAGGAATTCATAGAGTTGAAACATCGCCTCTACTATGGCACAATGGTCACATTACCAGACTTGCAACAACCATTTTAGATTTAGACAGATGCCTCTAACTATGCTATTGGGGTAGTTCTTACAAAATAGGGTCATCTAGTGGCATATCACAGTGAGACACTATCTGAAACAGTCCAGAAGTATCCCACTTATGACAAAGATATGTATGCCATTCTATAGGCTTGCTGAGAATGGAAGCATTATGTTTTGGAGAAGGAAATGGTCATCCACATAAACCACTGACCCCTATAGTTCATACAGACACATGGGAAGTTGCATATTGATCGCCATCAAAATAGTCCACATTTCTACAACAATTTTATTTGAACATCAAGTACAAGAAGGGTAGCACAAATCATGTTGCAGATTACCTCAACCGAACACTGGTCATGGCTTTAACCACCTCTTGGGTAAAATTAATTGCTTAATACAGACAACTAATCATCTAATGACTAATTATCAACCAAGGAACATCTTTTTATTTCAAGGAAATTTGGAAAATATATGCATAGAAAATACCAACAACTAACATTCGTTCTACATGATCATGTTCTAAACTATCAATCTCATTTGAAAATATATAAAATGTAAGTCTATAAAAACAATACTAAATCCAAAAAGTAGAAAGTAAATCACAGGAAAATAATTATGCTAATCACAAGACTTGAATCAATACTAAATTAAACCACACATTGTTGAATTGTAAGTTTAACCTATTTCACTCAACATAGTTCAAATGCTAATCTAGAGCAGTGATTTAAATGAAATCTAGAAATTGAAAGAGATATCAATCCAGAAAATGTAGCAAACAAAAAATTACTTAAAATAAAGGAAATCTACTTTAAGGAATGAGAATTAAAATTGAAATAAATAAGAACACAACTAAACTAATTGAGATGTTCAAGGCAACACCTAATCCAAGGTAGTGGGCCCAACTACCCAAGGCTTATTTTTTCCTTGAGAAATCATTGAGATCAGATTACAAGTAACATATGTAGAACTTAATGGATAACTTCTTTCATTAAATTATATGAGAGAAATAACTACATCAGAATGAAGCTCTTGGATTTGTATCATGTTCAACCATTATCTATCTAATCCAAAAATCATTCATTCATTCATCTATCAATTGTTCATTTGTTTATTCCCCATCTCTTTAATCTTTGTTTTCATTTAGATACACAAAGAGCAAAGGGAAATTACAACAAAATTGATTGCAAAATGATTTTCCATTAAAATTGGAGATTGTCTACAACAAATTGATCAGTAAGATAAAATATGAAAGATCATGACTGAGCTGGAACAAGTTGAATATGGTATTGCAATTGGAAGAATTTGGAAAATAGGCACAACAAAAAATATGAGAAAATCACATTAAGAGAACCTTTTCTTTCTCTCAATCCAAACCGAATTTTGGAAAGATGCTCATAAGTACACTGAATTAGTTCTTTCTACACAAAAATCATGACTTGGATTTTTAGTTCCTCTTCATTTGTCTAAAATCGCCAAAGGAAAACCGTCACTTTTTATCCCAACGAATTTATGAGTTGGAATAGTTGGAGATCAAATTTCCAATCTGGAAGACATCTTGGAGGCTAAAAGAGTGAGTGATGTTATAGCATATTATTAAACCATATTTGACAAAATCATGCATGATAATTATCAATTTATTAGAAATAAATGAGAATATGTATTACTTATCCATAAGAGCATAAATTATTATAAAATAGAATTAAATGATAAATTATGATAAAGGATGTGATAAAGAATGGTAGAAATGGATGAAATAGACGTTAGAAAGTGGTAATAATAATGAAAATTTAGTGGCCCAACATAACCCGGAACTAAATATGTTGCATGTCCTCATGCAACCTAAAGCCTCTGTATTAGCCAAGCTATAATACAATAATCAAAATGTTCACCCCAAGTCGTTATATTGATGGAACAAATGACTTATTCCTCAAATAATATATATTGAATTTTAGCAATGTTGGTGAAGGCATACAAATTTTCAAATTCACTTTCAACCATATGTAGATCAAGTTACAGAAAAATATGATACAAGGAACTACAAACTTTATTAACCATTTTCTCAAAAACTACAAACCAAATTTTGCTGAAATTTCGAAACTATATTAATTTTTCTCTAATCCAAAAATTATATTGTTTTGATGCATGGATAATGATATATAAGCAAAATGGATGTAGGTGACAGTGCATGATTTCTGAAATTTTACAAACTAATTTAGCTTGAAATTTTTTGGGTTTGTCTATATTAAAGATACATCTTTTCTCTCGAAAAATCACAAGCATTTAGTTCATAGTTTTAAAGATATACGCAAATCAATGGCGACACTGTATCAAAATTAAATTGTATGCCTTAAATGAGAAAGAAATTAGAAAAAATACATCATGTGTAGCGATTCCTCCCCCAAACTAGAGAATTATCATGCCCTCATACTATACTAGAATACAAATTGAGGTAGTTGCTACAATTGTTATGCTTGGTGTAGAACAACATGGAATAAGGGAGGTTTAGAGAATGAATAGAGAGATTTATGGATGATGTCATGGTAATAAAATAGAAATGAATGAAAGTAACACTCCACCAAACTAAAAGCCTTTGGGTATCCGAAAAATGGGAAGTGGTAAAGAAGTGGAACGAATGAAGATAAATAATGCTCAATGTATTTTCATTAAATTCTCCTAATTTTTTAATAAATAAAAAACTTATGTTATGTTACCTCAAGTTCTACCTCCGTAGAAATGGGAAATGGCATGTATGGACTGGCATTTGTTGAAGCTGATGTAGGTTGAGCTGATGCTGAAAGTGATGCAAAAGGTGGAAGCCATGCAAGCTGAATGTAAGTACAAAGTGTGACATGGTTTTGTTCCCCCAGATGTCCATGACCATAAAGCATGATAAAAGAGCAAAGGACGTTGTGGATTCATAAATGTGGCAGAAAAATAATGAAAATAGTGTACATATGGTATAAATGGTCAGAGTAGTAAAAATCATAAATATGACAGAGATTTAAGAACTATGAGAAAATATTTTTCCTTTGGTGGCAAGACATGATGAAATCATGATAGGAAATGTATGATGACAACTGTTGATATCATTTGATCAGACAAATTTTAATATAATTCATATAAAAGAATAGTTTACCATGCACATTGGTTAATATAGATATAAACATTATTCAAATGGTAAATTCATCTTTGGAAATGAATCAATGTGAAATATTGGGATATAGAATAATTGGCAATGTAACATAGAACTTCAACACCATAAAAAGAGCCACTGCTAGCAGTAGGCATCCATAGCCTAGACAGGGTTGCTTTTTAACCAAAAAATGAGTCGTGATCCTCTATTTAGTATTTAGATAACTACATATTTTTATAAAGAGATCATTGTGCTAATCACAATGCCATTCAGCAGGATATAACAAAGTGATCAGGTGAGCTCATGATGTGACCTCCTGTCCTTCTGAAATTTTTTATTGTCTAGAAGGCCATTACCCTGGTGTGGTGGCCATAATGGGAATTTCATTTGTTACATCCTTATGATCATGGTAGGTTGTCTCGTGCTGAGACCCCATATCCTCTCTAAGAAAATTTATATTATATTTTCAGAGTATTATTATAAATGGAGGGAGGCTCATTAAGTCCTCATAGTATTATTATAAATGGAGGGAGGCTCATTAACTCCTCAAGAGCTAGGGATGGCATGAGAAGTAAAATAATGCCAATGAAAGTTATTCTTTTATCCCCATATCATCATACCAAAGGGAATTATCAATTGAAAGTGTGAAATAAAAACTAGCATGGTATTGAGATAGTGAATCATTTTATGATATGTCCAAAGAGGAGATATTCAACAAGCCATTATATAGATGAACCATGCCAGTTTTGGCCTAAATATAACCCTAAAAGTTTTTAAAAGTCATAATGTTGTTAATATCATTGTTTTTCCTTTATATTAGGTACAAAATTGCAATCAAAAGATTGTTTTCATAGCAAAATGTATGAAGGAAAAATTTTTATTTCATTGATATCAAATGAGAACAAAAATCGCAAAAGTTCATTTTATTGAACAAAAATTGTTCAATCTATTGAAATTTTTTTTTTCAATTGATTGAAAAACAATTATTAAACACACAAACGAAAATAAAACGTAGTCATTCACTTTTTTGAATAGAAGTTGTTCACTTGAACAACAATTGTTCAATCAATTGAACATCAATTATTAAACACAAAAAAAAATTGCAACTGTTCATTTTTTCTGAACAGCAGTTGTTCAATTGATTGAACAAAAATTGTGCTATTGTTTGAACAAAAAAAAGCACACACAAAAAAATGAAGTTGTTCAATTTATTGAACAACAAAAACACACCATAAAAACTATGGCTGCTCATTTTTTTTGAACAACTATTGTTCAATTGATTAGACAAAAAAAACAGACAAAAACAATTGTGGTTGTTCAATTGATTGAACAACAAAAACACACCAAAAAAATTGCGGATGTTCAATTGATTGAACAACAAAAACACACCAAAAAAATTGTGGCTATTCAATTGATTGAACAACAAAAACACACCAAAATAATTGTCGTCGTTCAATTGATTGAACAATAGTTGTTCAATGGATTGAACAAAAATTATTAAACATATGCAAAAGAAACACGACTATCCATTTTATCAAATAGTAGTTGTTCAATTGATTTAACCACAAATGTTCAATTGATTGAAAAAAAATTTAGAACACATGCAAAAGAAACACGACTGTCCATTTGATCAAACAACCGTTGTTCAGTTGACTGAACAACATATGTTAAATTTATTGAACAGTAGTTAAAACACATGCAAAATAAATCAGAGATGTTTCTTCTACCGAAAAGCAGCTATGTATTCAAATATGGGACATCAAATGTGAGTCAGGAATGGAACAATAATTTTTCATTTGATAGAACAAAAAATGTTCGTTGGATGGAAAAACAAATTTTTATTTAATAAACTATGCATTCAACAGCGGAATGACAACCATGGCTTTAAAGGAAGCAACACCTGAAACACAAAAACATAAGAGAAATCATAAAAGACACAACATGTTATTAAAAAAAGTAAATAAATAAATAAATGAAGTTACAACAACTATGATTTCAGTTGCAGTAATGTTGTTTCCTAAGGGAACATCAATTTGGTTCCACGAGCAACAATTTTTCAATGGTGAATGAATCAAAAAATGATCTTTTGAAAAAAAATATTTGGTGGAAATGATTTGAATTTTCAATTCTTCATATTTCCTGTTATGAATGTGTCAAGTAATGAAAATATCTTCACATCGTTTTCTTGTTGGTACATATTAGAGGGACATTTGTGGCAAGATCTTATCAAAAATTTTAGATCATGATCCCTAAAAAATATTAATATCTTATGATGTTAAACTTCTTAATATATTTTTGGATGGAATATCCTTATTTCATGAACATTGTCTTCAAGAATCTCTTTTTCATAAATGGACTTCATTTGTTCTCCTTGGACCTGCAAAAAATGTGCATGCAATAAAACATAACATCATGGAAGAGGAGAGGTGTGTGGGTTCTCTTAATCCAGGAATCATGAAAAGAATAACAAGTAGTTACTCTATAAAACAAATCCACAGAAAGATAAACAAAGAAGAATTTTTATGTCACCTGCGAGAGAACATTGCTCGACCATACTAACTAGAAATATTTTAATCATAAACTCTTTGTTTTTCATCCAATTTCAATGATTCCAAAGCCATTGGAATTTTTTTCAAAGAGCTATCACCAATAAAAATAGGTTTTAAAAATTCCATGATATGATACGTCAAATTTACTTAGAACAACCTACATAACAAAGTCATTTTCAATTTCCGAACTTAGACCAACAGTTGATATTTTAAGCATAATTTTTTGTTTGATGGTGGATTGAATTAATTAAAATTTGAGATTAAATTATTTTCATATATGTATCTCCAATAGAAATAGTTTTTGGATGCAAGAAGAATTGATAGGTCAAATCTGCTAATGAACAACCGAAAAAATAGAGTTTTGAGAATACTGATTTATGATAGGGAGTCTGTATTTTGGTCATAACTTTCTGATAGTATATCAAAAGAGAGTGATTAAAAATTCCTTACAAACAAGCTCCATCAGGTAATATACCATAGAAATAGGCTTTCAAGATTTGGTCATTCGGGACTACAAAAACTGACTGTCCCAATTTTGTTCCTGAGTTCCCTATTAGACACCCTATCAATGTTTTGGTTATAAATCTTTCGTTTCAAATAGAAATGGAATGATTAAAATTTGGTTGTGAATTAGACATCAATAAATACTTAATAGAGAATCAAGTTTTAAAAATATGCCCATTTGGCCCCTCAAAACATCACTGTCCCAACTATTTTTTCAGAAATTTCATGAAGCCCACAAGACATAAAATATGATAAAGAAACATTTTTTTTCAAAGTGGTGATGGGTGCTTGTGGAAATGATATTTTGAATATAATATGTCTACATACACATATAAGTTCAAATATATATCACCAATATCTATTTACACAACTTATTGCAGCAAACATAACTGTTTTTACATATAAAGAAATTTCTTTATTTTATTTTCTACATTAACTTAATTAGTTTGGAAAAGATGAAATATCTCTATGTATAAGATTAATTCCAATGTAACCATTTTTGAAACAAGGCCTAATGTATATACATGCCAAAAGTAGAAAAATATACACTAACAAATACTAGGGTAGGAGAGACCAAGTTCCATTGAAAATATGGTGCCCAAAATTGTTGAAGTATGGAGTGATGTTGCAAAAAAATGATGGAGTGAAAAAAATATTCAATAGAGACTTGACTCTCTTGATTTACCGTGGTTTTCATATCATGAATTTCTTCCATTAATTCTATAATTTTTGGATTTGAAGTCTTCCCAATCTTAATATAAATTTTCTGCAATGGTGCATGTCAGATAGAATGGGTGGGAAGAGTGGGTAAATTTTTCAGTTCACCACTGTAAGCATGTTGTACTGGTTTGTTATTGTGGGGGTGTGGAATGGATTTAGTATGAAATTATGTAGGGCATGGAGGATTTTTATGATGTATTTTATTAGGTTTTGAGGATGACTTTGATAGATAAGTAAGATGTTTTTGAAAAGATGGTAAATAATATGGATGATATTTTTTTGATATAGGATGAGGGAGAGTAGTCATGTAATGATAACATGAAACCTTCCAAAATTGTGGACAAGATTGGTGGTGGTTATATTGAGATTGACATGGCTGCCGTAAGAAAGGAGTATTCCATAATGGATTATGCAAGTAAGAAAATGGAGAGGAAGTGTTTTGAACCATACATGTAGGCCATGGTTTACATGGTTGTGAGGTTGTAGCTTCTCGATCTCTTTGAAATGTTACTTCCATCCTAGGTAAGAAATAAAAACTATGCATGGGATGCTCCCTTTGGCAATGAGGTAAAAACACTTGAATTTTGTCCTGATTTTTCTTTACCTGCAAAACATGCAATTGCCAATTTAGAGAGCTAATAAAATAAATTTTAAAATGTTTAAATAAATCATTGATTTTAGCTCGTATATCTTTTGTTTTTGTAGTAGGTTTGTAAATTTAAAGAAGAAAATTCTATAGAATTATTACCAAACATGGAGATTCCCTAATGCATAAATCACAAACATCATCATATGATAGCTGAAAAACATCACCTTTTCGTATCAGATTTAAGAGTTCCAAAAAATCATCATTGATTCCTTTAAGAATGAGTGGTTTTTAGATCACTTTTTCCAAATGCTTATGCTTTGACTTTTGAAGGTTGTATTTAAATCGCTCCACACAGTCCTTGAAGGTTTCATCTCCCCCCTGTATCATACTAAAAATTTCTTCAATGGCCTTGCAATAGTTTTGGTACTTCTTCAAGAATACATTCTTCATGTCCTCCCATGTTTGAATGAAGTTTCCACCAAGGCTCATGAACCATCAAAGAGATGCTCTTTTTAGAGTAAGACGAAAAACCTTCTACCTTTTATCATTAGTATAACAATCGTATCCTCTACAAAGTATTTCAAACTCAAATAAAAATGTATTTGGATATTCATTTTCCAAACCATGAAATTTTGTTAGAGTAGATGGGGGAATTATGTGCATTTGTGTCACTCCTCCTAGATCTTTGAGAGGAAATTCAAAACTAGCAGTGTCTGTAATTTATTCCCAAAATATAATATGTTGTTAATGTGCTACTTTGAAGCTCCTCCTTCAAATGTTCCTAACAATAGGTTATTGAAATGGGTGGTTCTTACATCACCACTTTAGTGAAATAATAAGATTTATTCAAATTTCTACATCTAAGATTCCTACTTTTAATCATGCATGCTATATGATCTAAGCCTGACTACTAAGGGTAGACCTCACCATAAGTTAGCTATGGTGCATGCATATTTTCTTACCTTTCATCTTCAATATACAATCTTCCTAGAGTCATGAATGCATCTACAACCAGATATCAGTGTGGTAATGCTATTTGGCTACCTCCCCGACAATGATGCGAAAATGTTGGGTAAAATTAATTGCTTAATTAAGACAACTAATCGCCTAATAATTAATTATCGACCAAGGAACGTCTTTTTATTTCAAGGAAATCGAAAAAATACATGCATAGAAAATACCAACAACTAACACTGGTTCTACATGATTATGTTCTACACTATCAAGCTCATTCGAAAAGACATAAAATGCAAGTCTTGAAAAAAAATCCTAAACCTCAAAAGCATGAAGTAAATGACAGGAAAATAATTATGCTGATCACATGACTTGAGTCAATACTAAATTAAACAACAAATTGTTGAATTGTAAGTTTAACCTATTGCACTCAACATAATTTAAATGCTAATCTAGAGAAGTGAATTAAATGAAATCTAAAAATTGCAAGAAATAACAATCTGGAAAATGCAGCAAACAAAAAATTACTTAAAAGAAAGGAAAACTACTTTAAGGAATGAGAATTAAAATTAAAATAAACAAGCACGCAACTAAACCACTTGATATGTTCAAGGTAGCACCTCGTCCAAGGTAGTGGGCGCAACTAACCAAGACTCATTTCTACCTTGAGAAATAATTTAGATCAGATTACAAGTAACAGATGTAGAACTCAATGGATAAATTCCTTCATTAAAATATATCAGAGAAATAATTACATCAGAATAAATCTGTTGGCTTTGTATCATGTTCAACCATTATCCATCTCCAATTCAAAAAAATTTCATTCGTTCATCCAAAAAATTTTGATCTATTCATTCCCCCTCTCTTTGAACTTTGTTTTCATTTAAATATACAAATAGAAAAGAGAAATTACAACTAACTTGAATACAAAATGATTTACCATGACAATTGGAGATTGTTTACAACCGATTGATCAGCAAGATCAGATCTGAAATATCATGACTCAGCTAGAACAATTCAAATTTGGTATTGCAATTGGAAGAGTTTGGAAAATTGCCATAACAAAAAAATCTAATAAAATTGCCTTCAGAGAACCTTCCGTTTCTCTTAACCCAAACCAAATTTTGGAAAACTACTCAGTAGAAGACTAAATTGGTTCATTCTGCACAAAATCCATGTCTCAGGTTTTCAGATTCATCTTCATTTATCTGAAATCGCTAGCGCAAAACCATTAGTTTTTATCACAGCGAATTTATGAGTTGGAATAGTTGGATATCAAATTTCCAATTTGGAAGAGATCTTGGAGGCTAAAAGGGTGAGCGATGTTATAACAGAATAATGAATCATGTTTGACAAAATCATGCATAATAATTATCTATTTATTAGAGATAAAGGAGAATACGTATTACTTGTCGAAAAGAGCATAAATTATTATAAAATGGAATTAAATGATAAAGAATGATAAAGAATGTGATAAATAATGGTAGAAATGGATGAAATAGATGTTAGAAAGTGGTAAAAATAATGACAATTTAGTGGCCCAACATACCCCCAAACTGAATATGTTGCATTTTCTCATGCCACCAAAATCATATGTACTAACCAAGCTGTAATACAATAATCAAAATGTTCACCCCAAGTCATTATGTTGATGGAAAAAATGACTTCTTTCTCAAATAATAAATATTCAATTTTAAAGATTTTGGTGAAGGCATAACAATTTTCACATTGAATTTCAACCATATGTAGATCAATTTACAACAAAATATGATACAAGTAACTACAAACTTCATTAACCATTTTCTCAAAAACTACAAACTAGATTTTGCTGAAATTTTGCAACTATATTAATGCTTCTCTAATCCAAAAATCAGATCATTTTGATTCAAGGACCATAAGCAATAAGAAAAATGGTTGTAGGTGACAGTGCATGATTTCTGAAATTTTACAAAATAATTTAGCTTGAAATTTTGTGGGTTTTTGTATCTTAAAGACATCTCTTTCCTGTCCAAAAATCACAAGAAATCAGCTCACAGTTTTAAATATATGGGAAAGTCAATGGTGACACTATATAAAAATGAAATTGTATGCCTTAAATGATAAATAAAGTAGAAAAAATCCATCCTCTGTAGAAGTTCCTCCCTAAAACTAGAGAATTAGCATGCCCTCATGCTATACTAGAAAATAGATTGAGGTAGTTTCTACAATCGCTATGCTTGGTGTAAAAGAACATGGAATAAGGGAGCTTTTGAGAATGAATAAGGAGAGAGATGAATGATGGCATGGTCATAATAAATAAATGAATGAAAGTAACACTCCCCCAAACTGAAAGCTTTTGTGTCTTTAAAAAATGGGAAGTGGTAAAGAAGTGGAACGAATGAACATAAATAATGCTCAATGTATTTTCATAAAATTGTCCTAAATTTTTAATAAATCAGAAACTTATGCTATGTTACCTCAATTTTTACATCCGTATAAATGGGGAATGGCATGTATGGAATGGAATTCGTTGAAGCTTTTGTAGGCTAAGTTGCTGCTGAAAGTGATGCAACAGGTGGAAGCCATGCAAGATGAAAGTAAGTGCAAAGTGTGGCATGGTTTTGTTCCCCAAGGCATCCACGACCATAAAGCATGGGAAAAGAGGAAAGGACGTAGTGGATTTATAAATGCGGTAGAAAAATATTGAGAGTAACATACATATGGTATAAATGGTGCAAATCGTAAGGATGACAAAGATCTAAGAATTATGAGAAAATATTTTTCCTTTGGTGGCAATATATGATGAAATCATGACATGCAATGTATGATGATGACTGCTAATAAAATATGATCAGACAGTTTTTAATATAATTCATATAGAAGTATAGTTTACCATGCATATTGGTTAATATATATATAAACTTTGTTCGACGGTAAATTCACATTTGGAATTGAATCAATGGGAAATATTCAGATATAGAATAATTGGAAATTTAACATAGAACTTCAATACCATAAGTAGAGCCACTGCTACCAGTAGGCATCAATAGCCTCGAAACGGTGCCTTTTAACCCAAAAATGAGCTAGGATCCTCTATTTAGTATTTAGATAATTGTTTATTTTTATAAAGATATCATTGTGCTGGTATGGTAACCATATAATCACAGTTCCATTCACCGGGATATAACAAAGTGATCAGGTCATCTCGTGATAATACCTCCTGTCCTTCTTACATTTTTTACTTTCTATAAGGCCATTACCGTGGTGTGGTGGACATAATGGGAATGTCACTTGTTAAATCCTTCTGATCATGCTAGTTTGGATCATGCTGAGACCCCCTATCCTCGATAAGAAAATTTATATTAGATTTTCATAGTTTTATTATAAATTGAGGGAGGCTTATTGACTCCTTAAGAGTTAGGGATGGCATGAGAAGTAAAATAATTCCAATAATTTATGCTTTTATCCCCATATATTGATACCAAAGGGAATTATCAATTTAAATATTGAAAGATAAATCAGCATGGTATTGAGATAGTGAATCATTTTATGATATGTCCAAACAGGAGATATTCAACAAGTCATTATATAGATGAACCATGTCAATTTCGAAATAAAGATACCCATCAAAGTTTTTAAAAGTCATAATGTTGATAATATCACTATTTTTCATTTACATTGGGTACAAATTTTCAATCAAAAAGATGGTTTTCATGGCAAAATGTATAAAGGAAAATGGTTAATTGATTGAGATCAAATGACAACAAAAATCGCAAAAGTTATTTTTATTGAAAAACAGTTGTTCAACCTATTGAATAGTAGTTATTCAATTGATTGAACAACAATTATTAAACACACAAAAGTAAAGAAAACACATTCGTTCACTTTTCTGAACAAAATTTGCTCAATTGAACAGCAAATGTTCAATAAATTGAACAACAATTATTAAACAAACAAAAATAAATTGTGGTTGTTCTTTATTCTGAATAGCATTTGTTCAATTTATTGAACAACAACTGTTCAATTGATTGAGAAGAAAAAAACACACCAAGAAAAAAATGCGGTTGTTCAATTGATTGAACAACAAAAACACACCAAAAATATTGTGGTTGTTCATTTTTTTGAAAAGAAGTTGTTCAATTGATTGAACAACAAAAACACACCAAAACAAATGTGGTTGTTCAATTGAATTAACAACAGTTGTTCAATTGAATTAACAAAAAAAAGACACCAAAAAAATTGTGGTTGTTTAATTGATTTAACAACAGATGTTCCATTGATTGAACATCAAAAACACACCAAAATAATTTTCGTTGTTCAATTGATTGAACAAAAAATATTCAATTGATTGAACAACAATTATTAAACACACGTAAAAGAAAGACGACTGTCCATTTGATAGAAAAACAACTGTTTAATTGATCAAAAAACAGTTAAAATACACGAAAAAGAAACATGACTGTCCATCTGATGAAACAACCGTCGTTCAGTTGACTGAACAACAAATATTCAATTGATTGAAAAGTATTTGAAACAAAATCAAAAGAAATCAGAGCTGTTCATTCTACCAAACAGTAGCTAGCAGTCAAATACGGGACATCAAATGTGCAATCGGGAATGGAACAACATATGTTCATTTGATTGAACAACAATTGTTCGTTGGACAGAACAACAATTGTTTATTTATAGAAACTGCGCATTCGCCAACAGAATGACAACCACAATTTTAAAGGAAGAAACACCTAAAACAAAAAAACATAAGAGAAAGAAAAAAAAACAACACTTTATTAAACAGAGTAAATAAATAAATAAACTAAGTTACAACAATTGTGATTTCAGTTGCAATAATTTGTTTCCTAAGGGAACATCAATCTGTTTCGAGAAACAACAATTTTTTAATGGATAATGAATGGAAAAATAATATTTTGAAAAATATTCTTTATTGGAAATCACATGAATTTTGAATTCTTCATTTTTCCTGTTATGAATCTATCAAGTAATGAAAATATCTTCAAACTATTTTCTTGTCGGCAGGTATTAGAGGGACATTTGTGGAAAGATCTTATAAAAATTTTTAGATCATGACACCTAAAAAAACTTAACATCATACGATATTAAACGTATTAATATATTTTTGGATGAAATGCCCTTATTTCATTAACATTTTCTTCAAAAATCACTTTTTCATAAATGGATTTCCTTTATTCTCCTCGGACATGAAAAAATGAGCATAGTTACTGCAATAAAACATAAAATATTTGAAGAAGAGAAGTGTACAGGCTCTCTTAATCCAAGAAATATGAAAAAAATAACAATTAGCTACTCTGTAAAACAAATCCATAGAAACATAAACAATGAAGAGTTTATATGTCTCCTGCAGGAGAGCATTGGTCTACCATACTAACGAGCACTATTTTAACATAATTTTTTTGTTTTTTGTCCAATTTCATTGATTCAAAAGCCAAATGAAATTTTTTTCAAAGATATATCACCAATAGAAATAGGTTATGGAAATTCCATGATATCATATGTCAAATTTACTTAGAACAACTTGCATAACAAAGTCATTTTCAATTTCCCAACTTAAACCAACCATTGATATCTTAAGCATACATTTTTCTTTTGATGACGGATTGAATTTATTAAAATTGGAGATTCAATTATTTTAATATATGTATCTCCAATAGAAATATGTTTTGGAGGGAAGAAGAATCAATTATTTTTGAGAATGCTGATTTACAATAGGCAGTCAGTATTTTGGTCATAAATTTCTCATACGATATAAAAATAGAGTGATTCAAAATGACTTGTAAATAATATTCATTTGGAATATACCATAGAAATGGGTGTGCAAGATCTAGTCATTTCGACCTCCAAAAATGGATTGTCCCAATTTTGTTCCTGAGTTTCCTACTAGACACCCTTTGAATGTTTTGGGTATAATTTTTTCGTTTCAACTCCAAATGGAATGATTAAAATTTGGTTGTGAATTAGACATAAATATATACCTAATATAAAAACATTTTTTAAAAATATTCCCATTTGGCCCCTCAAAACATGACTGTCCCAACTATTTTTCAAGAAATTTCATGAAGCCCGCAAGCCATAAAATATGATAAAAAATTTTATTTTTTAAAATGGTGATGTGTGCTTGTATAAATGTGATTTTAAATATAATATGTCTAGATAAAAATATAAATTCAAAATATATCACTAATATCGATTTACACAATGTGTTGCAACAAACGTAACTCTTTTTACATATAAAGAAATTTATTTATTTTATTTTCTACACTAACTTAGTTTGAAAAAGATGAAATATCTCTACGAATATGAGTACTTCTAATCGAACCATTTTAGAAACAAGGCCTCAAGTAGATACATACCCAAATTAGAAAAATATACATTAATAAATACCAAGGTAGGAGAGACCAAGTTCCCTTGAAGTGATGGTGCCAAAAATTGGTAAAGTATGGAGTGATGCTGCAAAAAAACGATGGAGTTAAACTAATATACAATATACCCTTCATTCTCTTGATTTCCCATGGTTTTGATACAATGAATTTCTTCCATGAATTATACATTTTTTGGATTTGAAGCCTTCCTAATCTCAATATAATTTTTCTGCAATAGTGCATGTGAGATAGAATGGGTGGAAAGAGTGGGTAGATTTTGTAGTTCAACACTATAATTATGTTGTACATGTTTTTTATTGTGAGGGTGTGGAATGGATCGAGCAGGAAATTGTGTAGGGTATGGAAGATTTTGATGATGTAGTTGATTGGGTTGTTTGGATGATTTTGATAGACAATTAATATGTTGTTGAAAATATGGTAAAGAATATGGATAATATGTTTCTACTACAGGATGAGGGATAGTAGTCATGTAATCATAAGATGAACCCTACAAAACTTGTGGACAATATTGGTGGTGGTTATATTGAGATTGACATGGCTTCCCTAACAAAGGATTATTCCATAATGGATTATGCAAGTAATAAAACGGAGAGGAAGTGTTTTGTGCCATACATGTAGGCCATGGTTTCCATGGTTGTGAGCATGTAGCTTCTCAATCTCTGTGATATGTTGCCTCCATCCTAGGTAAGAAAGAAAAAATATGCATGGGATTCTCCTTTTCTCAATGAGGGAAAAACACTTGTTCAATTTTTTCCTAATTTCTCTTTACCTACAAAACATGCAAGTGTGAATTGAGAGACCTAATAAAATCAATTTTAAAATGTTCAAATAAATCATTGATTTTAGCTCTTATATCTCTTGTTCTTGTAGTAGGTTTTGGAGTGAAAGAAGAAAATTCTCTAGAATTCTTACTAGTTGTGGAAATTCTCTAATGCATAAATCACAAACATCATCATATAATAGCATAAAAACATCACCTTTTCCAATCAAATTTAAGTGTTCCAAAAATTCATCTTTGATTCCTTTAGGAATGAGTGTTTTTAATATCTCTTTTTCCAAATTCTTATGCTTTGATTTTTGAAGGTTGTATTTAAAACTCTCCACATAGTCCTCCAACCTTTCATCTTCGCCATATATCATACTGAAAATTTCTTCAATGGCATTGCAATAGATTTGGTAGTTCTTCAAGAATACATTCTTCATGTCCTCGCATGTTTGAATGCAGTTTCCACCAAGGCTCGTGAACCATCAGAGAGTTGCTCTTTTTAGAGTAAGAGGGAACAGCTTCAATCTTTGATCATTAGTATAAATATAATATCCTCTACAAATTACTTCAACTCAATTAAAAATATATTTGGATCTTCATTTTCCAAACCATGAAATTTTGGTAGAGTAGATGGAGGAATTATGTGGATTTTTGTCACTCCTCCTAGATCTCTCATAGGAAATTCAAAAGTAGTAGTGTGCAGCATTTATTCCCAAAATATAAGATTTTATTCATGTGCTACTTTGAGGCTACTCCTTTGAATGTTCATGTCAATAGGTTAGTGAAATGGGTGCTTCTTACATCACCACTTCAGTGAAATGATAAGATTTATTCAAATTTCTACCTATAGCATTCCTACTTTTAATCATGCATGATATATGAACTAAGCCTGTCTACTGAGGGGAGACCTCACCACAAGTTAGCTAGGGTGCATTCATAGGTTCTTACCTCTCATCTAAAATATCCAATCCTCCTAGAGTCAAGAATGCATCTACAACTAGATATTAGTGTGGTAATTCTATTTCACTGCATCCTCGACAACGACGCCAAAATGTTGAGTAAAATTAATTTCTTAATAAAGAAAAATAATCACCTAATAATTAATTATCAACCAAGGAACGTATTTTTATTTCAAGGCAATCGGAAAAATATATGCATAGAAAATAGCAAAAACTAACACTGGTTCTACATGACTATGTTCTACACTATCAATCTCATTCGAAAATAAATAAAATGAAAGTATTGAAAAACAATACTAAATCTCAAAAACAGAAAGTAAATGACAGGAAACTAATTATGCTAATCACATAACTTGAATCAATACTAAATTAAACCACACATTGTTGAATTGTAAGTTTAACCTATTTCACTCAACATAATTCAAATGCTAATCTAGAGGAGTGAATTAAATGAAATCTAGAAATTGGAAGAAATATCAATCTGGAAAATGCAACAAACAACAAATTACTTAAAAGAGAGGAATTCTACTTTGAGGAATGAGAATTGAAATTAAAATAAACAAGCATGCAATGAAGATACTCAATATGTTCAAGGTGGCACCTCATCTAGGATAGTGGGCCCAATTGCCCAAGACTCAGTAATGCCTTGAGAAATAATTCAGATCAGATTACAAGTAACAAATGTAGAACTCAATGGATAACTTCTTTAATTAAAATATATGAGATAAATAATTAGATCAAATTGAAGCTCTTGGCTTTGTATCATGTTCAACCATTATCCATCTCTAATTCAGCAATTTCTCATTCGTTCATCCAAAAATTGTTCATCTGTTCATTCCCCCTCTCTTTGATATTTGTTTTCATTTAAATACACAAAGAGCAAAGGTAAATTACAACTAAATTCATTATAAAATGATTTACCATTACAATTGGAGATTGTCTACAACAAATTGATCAGCAAGATTAGATTTTAAATATGATGACTCAAATGGAACACGTCAAATCTGGTATTGAAATTGGAAGAATTTGGAAAACGGCCACAACAACAAATCGAAGAAAATCACCTTTAGAAAACCTTCTATGTCGCTAAATACAAACCTAATTTCGGAAAAATCCTCATTAGTAAGATGTATTGGTTCATTCTTCACAAAAATCATGTCTTGGATTTTTAGGATTCATCTTCATTTTTCCTAAATCTCCAACACAAAACTGTCACTTTTTATCCCAGTGAATTTCTGAGTTGGAGTAGTTGGGGATCAAATTTCCAATCTGGAAGAGATATTGGAGTCTAAAAGTGTGAGTGATGTTATAATAGATTAATAAACCACATTTGACAAAATCATGCATAATAATTATCAATTTATTAGAAATAAAGGAGAGTACATATTACTTATCCATAAGAGAATACATTATTATAAAATGGAATTAAATGATAACTTGTGATAACGAATGTGATAAAGAATGGTAGAAATGGATAAAATAAATGTTAGAAAGTGGTAATAATAACGAAAATTTAGTGGCCTAATGCCACCGTGCTAAACTCTTGTTGCCTCGAGACTTCTAACGGGCTACTTCTCTATAAGAGCAATCCAAAATTCAGCCACACAGAAAGGATTCTCTTGGAGAGTAACCAAGTTCCAAATTTTCACCTCTAGGATACGCTGTTATGTCGCTTGGCACACCTTTGTGTTCTTTCAAGCATGCATGCAAAGATGCTTTGGAAATCGCACTATAGTCAGTTCGTTGGGCATTTAGAGGCTGAGAAAAAAATGGTAGTACTGCAGAAGTATTTCTGTTGGCTGAACCTTTGATAGGATGTCGAGAAGTACCTCTAATCCTGCACTACAAGCTCCATTTCCAAAATAACAGTAAAGAAGAAATGCCTCTATACTCCATTTCCTACCCCTACTCAACCTTGGGAATCCATCTCCATGGATTACATAACGAGCCTTCCTTCTAATAAGCATGCAAATTGTTATCACTCTCCCAAACTTCATAGGCTGAAATTATGAGTGAGGAAAGATAACCACATACCATCTTTTAGCTAGGCAGCTAGCCCTACCTAACTAGAGAGGACTCTCTCTGTGTCACTTTTTTAAATATTCAATTTTAGGTTGAGTATAATATTTTAGGCTGATATAAATTAATTTGTTTTAGGATTTGTTTAATGATTTGTTTGTTGGATTAAAATTATGATAAGTGAAACTAAAACTGATTTCAAAGACCGGATTTTAGAGAACTAAGAAAGGAAGGATAGACAAACTATTTGAGCACAATTGATTTGTCATTAGTGTATACTAGTAGAGAAATTCATGGGTCTGAATGAGAATTTTACTAAATTCGTTCATCAAAAGAAGAGACACATTGTAAAAATATTGATAAACAGAACATATAACTGATCTTTGTTTATAAATTGATTATATTTTTAAATAGAATATTAAATGGAAATGAAATAGCATAGAAAGGCATAATGCTCAAAAGAGATATCGCATGAATCTCACACAATTTGTTGCAACTCCTTCGATTTCATTAAAATATAGATCAACTGTAATACACAGAGTCTCAAAAACTAGATTATTCCCTATCCTTCCTCTATAATCTATCTATTTATAGATTTTATAATCATACTGCAACCAAGGCTAAACCTTCAAATATCTCCAAAGACAGGGATATTATCACATTGAGAGGAAATATGAGAAACATGTTTCTATTTATTACTTAGCAAGAAATATTAAAATAGAACTCCACTGATGCTTATCGAACCCAACAACAATGTTTTATGTGGAAATTATTGTCCTAAAATATAGCTCACGATGTACAAGGTTTGCTGAAAAAAATCAAACTGTTTGAGCAACTGTTGCCGGAATTTCTGTAAATCCTGTGACTGGTCCTTGAATCCTGCCTATGCTTTTGCAAGCATGCTAGTGTTGAGGAGTAATGGTGGTGCGAGTCTCTGGAAGTCTGTTCTGAAGAAAATAATGTCATTCTTCCATTATTTGGCTTCTTCTTTGACTTAATAGGGTTTCTTTTGATTTTATGATTGGATTTTAAATGACCACAGAAAGAGAATTAGAGCAAATGAAACCCATATACATAGGTTTGGAGGAAGAACTGGGAATGTGAAGGGAAATGGATAAAATTTCATGAAGGGAAATGAGAAGGAGACATGTTTGACTTGGGCCAGTGAAAGGAATTATTAAATAAAAAATGAGAAGGAGGGAGAACCCTTTATATATCGCAATCGCAAATTGGGGATCGAATAATTTAAACATAAGATAGAGGATTGAGGAATTTTTTAATTCCGAATTGCGATGGGGTGAGATTACATGGCAGTAAGAATGTCCCATTTTAATATACATACCAAAAATCAAGAACGAGATTCTTTATCGCAAATCGAAAAGTTAAACTTATCATAGTCGAGAGTGAAAGGGTTATTGCATTCGGAGCATATAACTTTTCGCATATCGGGGAGTGGAGAAATGAGGCAAGTAAAATAAATGGAGGGCCATAAGATTTGTCATATGTGATAGCAATGCTCGCGTGGTAGGGGATGGGTCCTACCAATATGACATCAGGAACTTTATGAAGTGGCAAGTGAATATGGAAAGGTTTGTTGTGATATGTTGATTGGGAAAAGGTAACGAGTCCACGATACAGTTAAGTGAGGTAATTAATATCATATATAATATATGGTATAAAAAAGGTTTGATGTGGAGTAGGTGAGGCATCTTTTTAACAATAAAAAATGAATTTGAATGGTTAAAATGGGTTTTGAAAAGGAAGTGAGCGATGCATTTTGGATTTTGGAAAAAGTGAAGAGTATGAAGGGTAAATGAAATGAACGAAGTCTTTTCATACCCATGAAAACGGTAAATGTGGAAATGAAATTTTCTCACCCTTTTTACACTTTGACACTAGCACGTTACTCTTTCAAATGAGCTAAGAAGCTATATTGATTTTAATTATAAATCAAAAAGTGATAAAGAGATGAGATTTTTGAGACTTGAGCTATATGAAATAGAAAATATGGTTTTTATTTGGACTCCATAAACTTGCTTGCTCCTTCATTAGATTTTTATGAATGAAATGGAGGATTCACTACCTTATTTTTAGTGAAAATCTGAAGATTTTAACATGGGAATTTTTTATCCTATACTTGACCTATATGAGATGGAGTGACCTGACTCTATACGTCTTAGTGATGATGGTGGAAATGGTGATCTTGAAACTGATAATGATAAATGAAACGAAAGAGAAACACACATGGTTTAACCTTCTTTAGTGGTAAAAATTATTGCTGAGAACTAACTAAAAAAGAAAAAAAATTACTAATGACCTAATGAAAAACTCTCAAAAGAGATATTTTTGATCATTAATAAACTGACTCTAGCATCAATGACTCTGTTTTCGTGGTTGTCAACATATTCTCGAAGATGGCCATTATGGTGGCCCGTAAAAATAATAACACAAAAGAATCCACTGCTAAACTCTTCTTCCAATGAGTGTGGGTACACTTTGGGATCCCACAATCTATCATCTTAGATTGGGATAGTATGTTCCTCAATACATTTTGGTCTAGCCTCTAGTCAATGCTGGACACCAAGATTTCCAAGTTCACAGCTTTCCATCTCCAAACTGATGGCGAGAGAGAGGTTGTCAATATGATGATCATACAAATTATGCACATGTACAACCCAAAGTATCCATGCACATGGGATTAGAGCCTCCCCTATGTAAAACATAATTACAAGCAATACACCATCACAAAGGATGTAACGGACAATCACTTTGAGCTCAATATTCCACCATTCGTTGGTATCCACCCAGTGTTTAATGCAGATTATCTTCAGACCTACTTTCCACCTCTAGTAGAAAAATATGACATGGAAAAACAACTCACACCAACAGAGTTAAACTGAGATTTCATGGAACAAGCCACAACTGATCGAATAATAAACACCCACTAGCAAAGGTACAAGCTATATCGAGTTCTCATAAAATACCAACTCCTTCACCAGGGAAAGTGGCTCACCAATGACCAAATTTAGTAGAAGTTTTCTCATCTCATGGAGAAACTCAACGTAGTGGGGACCATTACTTCCTAAGGGGGGAGGAATGATCTAGGTGGATATTGGTGGCCACCTGTTAGGTCCCTGCATTACTAGTGCAGTCCCTTATTGTTGTTAGTGTAGCCCCCTTATTATTATTTTTGTACCCCTGTAGTCCCTGTAGTCTTATTATTGTGCCCCATAAAACCCCACTAGTGTTATTTTTTTTCCCTTATATTATTATTGTTAGGTTGGCTTGGATTATATTGTAACCCCATGGACTCCTATATATAGAAAGGAGGTATTATCATTTGAACCATCCAAGAATATTTCATTTATGTAATGTAAAGGAGTTTTCGCCCTCGAAGTGGTTGATTTCTAAGGCGTTGATCGCTCTTTTATTCTATTTTTGGAGCTAGTTTCATAAAATTTGGTATCAGAGTTTTGGATTCTAGGGTTTTTCTTCTTCGAACATGTCATGGTGGAATTTGTGCTATAAATTTTTTTATATGAAGATTCAGAAGCTCACAAAAAAACCCATTTGTGAATAAATTCTGATAAAATTCATATAAATTTTTGAGATCTTGGTTCAAAATATTTTTGAAGATATGATCTGTGGAATTTAGGGTTTTTGTAGGCACTAAAATTTCATTTCAAAGAGATCACCTTGGGAAAATCATCATAACTCTCTCTCTGAGCATCGGATTGGAATTTTGTAAAAAGTGGCTGAAATTAAATAGAATGAAGTTTATTGTGTATCAATTTTAGAGCTGAAGGGGGAAAAAATGACATGTGACATGTCGTACAAGTTCTCTCTACTGAACCAGTCTATAATTAGGCCATTGCGGGAGATTAGGCATAAATTTTCATTGAAGAATCAAAATCAGGTCAGACATGTGGAATTGTAAAAAAGATTCATAGGGCTGCTAAAGGACCAAAGATAAAATCTCAGGGATCTAAAATTGAAGAGATACATCAGTTTCAATATCAAGCTCCTCAAAATAAATAAAAAGGTGTGTATTTTTTTTCAAATTGCATAAATCTTGTTTGAAGAATCAGTTTGAAGTGATTCAAAGGGAATATTGAAGCCCATATATCAGTATTGGGTTGTAAAATTTCCCCTAAAATGAATTAAACACCCATTAATCCCTCAGAAGGATCTACTATGACTCATGAAGACAAAGAAGTGCAACATGACATATCAAAATTACAAGACCAACTGCACAAAATTTCTCTCTCGCAAAGACAAACAAAATATGAAATGAAAGTTTTGAAGAAAGCCTTGGAAGCTAAGATGGATGGTTTGAAGAAAGGCATGGAATCTAATATGGCTAGATTGAAGAAAGGCGTGGAAGATAAGATGAATGGTTGGAAGAATTGCATGGAAGCTATGATAGATGGCATGGAAGCTAATATGGATGACATGGAAGCTAAGATAGATGTAAAAATGAAAGAGAACATGGAAGACATGAAGAATGATCTAAAAGTAGACATGTAAGGTTTGAAGGAAGTTTTTACAAAGTTGATACAAGAAATGATTCCTAATGGCGAAAAGGTAGTACAGGAAACTCAATATAAGAACAAAATAAATGAAAATCGTGATTTGATAAACTAATTTCGGATTGAAGACCCACCATATTCCAAATATAGATATGAGGAAGTTTGATGGAAAGGATGTCTTAAAATGGATACTATAGATGGAGCAACATTTTGATCTCCATAATGTGAAAAACACACAAAAGGTACGCATTGAAACTTTAAATTTAGAAAAAAATACATTTGTATGGTATCAATGGCTTCTCTTTCGTAACAAAATTGTCACTTGGTCATTTTTTATGGAGGAACTGATAGAAAATTATGAGGATACAAAGAGAAACACCTTCTTTAGCCAATTGATAAGTCTCAAACAAAACGGTTCAATGGTGGAGCACATTGAGGACTTCCAAAAATTGAATATAAGGGTAACTGATATTCCAGAGGAACACAAGATTGATGTCCTCATAGGGACTTTAAGGGGTAACCTCCAACATGATGTTCACCTTTGGGAACTTGATTCATTAGATAAGGCATTCAGTTTGGAAAGAAAAATTGAAAGTAAATTTATGGTGACAAGGAAGCCGACCACGCACAACTATAAAGATGAAAGTGTTTCTACTCTTAGAATTCCACAACCTACAAGGTCGACACCACAAAAATTGGAAGAAAAAATAGCAAAAGGGATTTGCTATAGTTGTGATATCTACACCAAAGGTCATAAGTGTGATGAGAAGAAATTATTTTACATAGATTGTGAAGAGGAGGAAGAAAATGAACAAGAAAATTCAAAATAAGACGATATAAAACTTGAACCAGCCCTAGAGAAAGAATAAATGAGTCTGAAAATATCATGTAATGCATTGGTAGGAAATAAATTTCCTCAAACTCTCAATATAGAAGGACATATCGAGAGGAAAAATGTAATAGTTGCGATTGAGTCAGGTAGTAACCATAATTTTATTCATTGTAAGGTAGCCAAGGGATTGAATTTCTTCCTATACCTAGCACGAGAGTCTCAAGTGATGGTTGCAAATGGAGGGACTATAAACTTCTCTGGAAAACAACATAATATCAAACTAACCATGGGGGAATATGTATTGAATAGTCCAATGCTTCCCATTACAATGGGAGGTGTTGATGTTGTACTAGGAGTACAATGGCTACAATCTTTCGGGATAGTAGCTTTTAATTTTCAAGAACTTTTCTTCACATTTTTTTTGGAAGGAAAGGAAGTTGAATTACAATGTATTGCAGGGAAGTTGGGAAATATAGTAATCTCTAATGTCATGAGAAAGCTTATGAATAAATTAAGAGAAGGTGTAATTGCACAATTATTCTCACTAGAAGTTCCAACATCAAAATCGTTTGTTTCTCAAAATCTCCATAAAGTCTTGGACAATAATTACAAGGTGTTTGACACTCCCAAAGGACTCCCACCTATTCGTGATCATATAGGGAAAATTTTAGGGGCTAATATTTGGAGGAAGGATAATTTTCCATAGTTTTTCAAAAAAAAAGATTCGCCA
>CM076578.1:414307055-414344659 GCA_034641835.2 Pinus albicaulis | reverse complement strand
AATATCTCAAATATGAGATTTGAGATATAGATGTCCCATTATATGGTATTTGAGGTTGCCAGATTTCAAACTTGAGGACCCTCTTCGATGATTGATTAGAAATAAATTTTTATGTACAAAATAAATTTGGGGACTGTGGGTTTTACGCGGCATCAATTTCCCAAGTGTTGTGGAATCTTTCGATGCTTGCTCATTATACTAGTTTAGTAGAAGGTGTTGGGAAATACCGAAGTAATAAATAGCTAAATAAATAAAATGTTAAATTATGCAACTTAACTTTGGGACAAAGTTCCTTAAAGAGGGGGAGTATGTAATGTTCCCTAATAATAATAAAAATAATAAATAATAAATAAATAGTATAACATAATATTAAAATAAATAGTAAACAAATGATAAGTCAATAATAGTAAATACGTAATAAATAATAAAGACAAAAATAATAAGAAATATATTAAATAATAAATAATAAATCAAAGTTCTAAATAAAAATATATAAAAGTAAACTATAAAAATAGTGAAAAATATGTGAAGTTAACAAAAGTGAAAACAAATAAAATAAGGAGTTAAACTAGGATAGCCATAAAAATAGAAAAAATAAGTAAAGTTAGCAAAAAGTAAAATGGAATAAAATAAGAAAGAATTAAATTAAGAGAAGTATTAAATTGATTAAGACTTAAAATAAAGAAATAAAAGTTGCATGTTGACACATGGAATGTGTGCATGCGTGCCCTTTCCATTTTTTTTTCTATTTAATAAATGTTGATGAACATGAGATTCGTCATTCCTTCATCCATTCTCTTGGGAGAAAAGTGTTGTGAGACAAAGGATTCCCTGGAACTAGTACATTGATTGAGGGCTTAGGGGTGACCAACTGTGGAAATATTATGTGCAGTTGAGCCTATGGTTGGGTGGAGAGTTGTCCCAAAATATTTGTTGCAGTTAGCAGAATTCAAGGACCATTCAACTCTGAAGTCACAAGTAATAAATATTGCTGCTAGTGGTAAGTTGTCTCTACTCATGTTTCTAGGAATTTCTATGTTAATTAGCTGAATAGTTGTGTGTTGATTATTAATTACATATCTGATATAATTAGTTTCATATTTGTTTTTGGGGTTGTTATAAAAAGTCATTTTTGAGTCGATCTCTCTTTATAAGCTGCTGCAAGTGATCATACCTTGTCAGAATGACATCCTCTACTTGATCCCTAATGCATTAAAAATAATATTTTGTTATTACATTCTGTAATGGTGATGCATAGGAATTTTTTCACTTGTTCCTGCAATTTTTGGTAGATGAACTCCCCGCGCAACTTCTCAAAACTCTTTTTTTCTAGACTGTGGTTGTCCTCTTACCATGACAAGTTCCTCTTGTGGTTTGAGCTTCAAAAAAAATCGTGACTAAGATTCTTCCTAGTATTAGCCAGAGTGGGTGTCATTGGTTTCTACTCTACTCAATATCATCTCTACATTTGAAGTGTTTTCCTTTGGGTTATTCCATGCAAGTTCCCATACATCCACTATACCTTGAATCTAATCAACAATTAATATGCATGGTTGGTTCTGCTAGGCCTTCACTAGGTCTTCTCGTGTCAGAACTCAAATGTTGTTAGGTTTTTCCTTGAACTTCACTTTACTTTTGTATTTATTCACACTTTCAATAGGTATACGTGGTGTTTCTTTAATTATTTTTTTATATCACATCCCCATACATGATAAACACAATAAAACTGAGATTTTTTTGCTTAGTTTCATTGGAGGGCCACAAATTTTGAAACTTGGCTGCCACCGTGGGTTTCGTTGGATCCACCACCAATTGGAAATGCTTTGGTTTTTCCCACTTGATTAGATATATCAGGATAAAAAACCAAGAATAATGGAATTATTCAATTAATTCCTGAGTATCCAACTAGTCTTGCCTAAATTCCTTCAATAGGAATGGAGCTGAGGAAATACCCTCCCCCTTGCCACATTGATCTGCTAGTACACCAACTCTAGTTGTCACTTCATTCACTTGAAATTTAAATAGAATCTTACAAGAAATAACCTACACTGCAAACCTCGCAGCCTAGTCTAGTAAATTCAAAAAAAAAATACTCACTGTGCCCTCCTAGTCTAGTACTTTCCTTTCATGGTCATACCGAGGGTATTTTCATTAATGAGCCACCTCAGATGTTCTCCCTCCATAGAGAGACTAGTGATTCTATGGATTAAATCAAGAGTAATAGGTATGGGGAAGTCCAACGATTAGTGTCCATCATGTATTTAGGACATAAGAAACTTGGTAACAAGGGTTACGTAATTCCCTTGCCCGAAATGTGCAATAATAAATAAATTTAGAATACTTGTGATCTCCGCTTCCTCTGCCCATTCCTCGGGTTTTAGCACAGGAATATTGTGCTTGTTTAAAACTAGTTTTGTGTAGTCCCAAATATTACAACACCTAGGAGAATCACATAAATCATGGTCAAAATACTTAATAATTTACATAATATTCCTTATTTTTCCCCAGCGAAGCGCCCTAGGGGTTAGAGGTAAAATTCATAGTTTGTACTTGTTCCCCTTGGGAGTCACCATTTTTGCTTGAGATCTTGACAAGGGACGCATATATTTGGGCTCATATCTAAAACCCACCACTACCATTAAATCCACTATTTTGACACTCAGCTCTAGGCTTGTATCTTCTAGCATTGGCTTAGAGGGTTTCTTCTTTGGGGTTACAGTACATTTTACTACCTTCTTTTTTGCCTCTTCTGGTGGAGATAGGTAGTGCTTTGCATGAATATTCCACTATGTTTTCATTGGGATCTCTTCTTTCATCCTAGTTTTCCAAATTTATTTTCTTAGTTTCCTTCCTTATTTCAATTGCCTTCTCCTCAGATCTTTTTTCAATGTGGTTCTTCCTTCCCAACTCTTGGTTTATGGATTTCTCGATGCCTAATGGTATCATCGTCTCATAGACACTCTACTCACTTGTACATCTTCTTACTCCAAGGAATCACATCCCTCTCATGCCACCAACTGACACACTCTGTCATCAGCATGGTTATCCACCGGCGGTGGGCGAAAATGATAGTCATATTTACCTATTATAATTGTGATCCATTCCATAAATGACCATCAATATGACGCCAGTTTGCATCATAATCATCATTCACTTACCGAAAGTATATTCATTAACCATATGTCACATATTCCTTCTCATTAGGTATTTACTCATCATTCCTCATCCACCATAACTATATTTGATCTTGATCTTTGGGGGAGGCCCCCAAGATCTAAGAAGTTAAAATGGATCTCACAAGATCTGCAAAATTAGAATGCTGGAAAAAAAAGAGAACACACAACAAATAAAACTAAAAAGAAACTTGTTTTATTAAAATAGAGAATAGCTATAGAAGCTACAATGTGGTGCACAACTTGTCCTTTTAAAAAGTGAGGCTTGTTATTTATAGCCTTTTTTTGAGTTACAATACCATGGGTAGATAGCATAGTTGGATACCATGGGTCAATACCACAAGTAGATACCGCTTACAATGCCATGGGAAAATTCCATGTGTGGATGAATACCGTGGGTGGATACATACCATGGGTGAATGAATATCATGGATAGATGTCAATTACAATAACATAGGTGAATAAATACCATGGGCCGATGCCATTTACAATAACATGGGTAAATTCCATGGGTGGATGGATGACATGGGTGGATGAACACCATGGGTGGATGCCATTTTCCATTAGGATCATTCCTCCCTCCTTAAGACGCAATGGTCCCCATTGCATGAAGTTCCCTCCTGAGAAGCCTTTTTTGAATATGAAGAGCCACCGAAGAGAAGGTTTTTGTGTAGTTAACCCACAACCATGATTAACGAAGATCCAAGGATAGAGATACCCTGTAATGCTTGTGACCAACTGTGATATTGACAGTGTACAGTCGAGCAAATGGACTTCGATGAAGTGTGGGTTTGTGGAGGACATAGAACCAGAGAAAACGAAGATCCGAGGATAGATATACCCTATAATTCTTGTGACCAACTATGATACTAACAGTGTGCAATCTAGCAAATGGACTTCGATGAGAAGGATTTTGTGCAATCAACCCATAACCATGATGATGATTGTTGATGAAGTAGCATGTGCCCACATAACTTGGGGTGGGAGGGCACATCTCCAAATAACCCAAGATGAATACTGCTATGTTGAAACTACTCAATGTGAAGTAGGTGCCTACTAAAGCTAGGTGGGAGGGCACGTCTCCGAAGGGAACCCACTCCGAATGTTGCTCCAGATTTAAAATGAGAATAACTCGGTGAATATAACTTAGAATATTTATTGTAACCTATTTTTGGAAATGGAATGATCATTTTTCATCTTCGCATGTGTTTTAAATCACTATATGGAAACTCAAGACCCATAGATTCATGAAGGAACTGTCCCGCTGTGACAAAATTTCTGAAAAAAGAGCTGATATTAAATCAGCATAACTCCCTCGTCTGGACTCTAATTTGACTGATTTTTTTTTGAAATCAGGTGAATTTTCAAGTGGAACTCATATATGTAACCATTTATATGAAATTTTGCACTAAAACTGCAATAAATGATGGGAAAGCCGCCATCCATGAATTTTCGTCAAGAACATTGCTTCAACATTGCTGATTTTTAATGAGTGATATCTCCTTCATCCGAGCTCCAATTTGATTGATTTTTTTTCTACATTTGGGTATTTTTTCATAAGAAATCTAGATCTGGTCTTTGTGTTTGTAATTTTTTCACCAAAAGTTACAAATCTGATTTTCAAACTCGCCGCCCAAAAAATTCATAGAGTTTGTTGAAGATGGTTGCAAAACATTGAAACTGAAATATGCTTCAAACCCTCATTCCCATGCATTCGTAAAATAATTCTGATACCACTGATGTGGATATTGGGGGAAGGCCCCCAAGATCTAAAAATTTAAAATTAATATCGCAATATCTATAAAATTAGAATGCCATAAAAAAAAGAGAACACACAACAAATAAAACTACAAAGAAACTTGTTTTATTAAAACAGAGAATAGTTGCAGAAGGTACATTGTGGTGGACTATATGTCCTTTTAAAAAGTGAGGATTTTTATTTATAGCCTTTTTTTGAGTTACAATACCATGGATAGATACCATAGGTGGATACCATGGGTCAATACCATGGGTAGATACCACTTACAATACCATGGGTAAATTCCATGTGTAGTTGAATACCATGGGTGGAAACATACCATGGGTGAATGAATATCATGGATAGATCTCAATTACAATACCATAGGCGAATAAATACCATGGGTTGATGCCATGTACAATAACATGGGTAAATTCCATGGGTGGATGAACACCATGGTTGGATGCCATTTTCCATTCTGAACAATATGGGCACAATAAAAAACCCTTCCATCCATGATTTTGATGCTATGTTTCAATTCACATCAACTCTCTTAATGATTTATACTAGATAAGGGTGACCCTTACATGGTGCACTCCCTAATATTCCTCTCTTCTTGCACAATGATCTACTCCTCCAAAGCTTAATACAATTAGATATATTTATCCTAATGTCTTTCTTCTTCTAAATTTAATGCTTCCTACTCCATTATACATTATTTATATGCAACTAGCGAGATGATGTTTTCTAGCCTCTATCAATGGTACATGGAAGATTGGTTGTCCCTATAAAGTTTTAGTAGATTCTTATTCACGAAAATTTCAGATGACATACCATCCATACTCCTTAGTTTCTCCATGCCACCATATATCACATGTTGAGTCACATACAATCCCATCCAGTGCATCCAAAATTTTCTATGATGTTTCAAGAACTCGTTATCTTATAGTAGAACCAAGTATCCCTCCTGAAATATTTTATGCTTGATCATCTTGTTATTCCATGCCTTATCTCGTGCCTTGTGCACTTCCTTGTGGAAACATTCTAATGCTTGATCTTTCTCCAACTGCAATAAATCTTGTATCCACTTTTCCACATCTTCAGCTTCTATCATGTGAGTATATAGTGTAATGAGAAGTCTAGGCACTAGGTAATCCAACGAATTGATCGATTCCATCCCTTACACTAATCAAAATGGTGTTCTCCCAGATAAAATTTTACATGTAGTGCGATATGCCAATAAAACTGCATGGATTCTCATTTCCTAGTCATCCCATTGTACATTACATACCTTGGTGAGTATCATTTTAGGGGTGATATGGGGTACTCTTATGGTGAGAAATCCCAAATTCCTGTTATGATAAATCAAAATTATGGGGCACCCAAACCTGGTCACCACTTGATCAAATAAGAAAAACACAATGGAATATGTGTTGCAGTGCTTCACCAACATGGCTTTAACCCACCTTTTAAAATATTTTTTAGCGATTATAATATATCATGCATCGATCCTCCTTACCGATGGATCAGTTGGTCTAGTAATTTCAATATCCCACTTATCAAATTACTATAGAGTGAGGTGGGGGTATAATGGTATTTCGTCTCATTTAGATGGTCTTCCTACCCTTTAACATTCGATTTAGGTCATGCAGTACTCCTTGGCATCAGCATGAATGGTGGGCAACAACAACCTAGCCCATAAAATATTCTTTATGGTAGCATGACTTGTGTAGTGATCCCTTACGACTCTGAAATTATCTTCGACTAAAATTATAGGTTTCTCATGTTCTGTGACACACCTTCTTAAGATTTATTCAATCCCCAGTTTATACATTGTCCCTACGATAAACAAATAATTTGTCACCTTCACCAAGAGTTACTTCTTTTGTGCCATGATATATTCTTTTGGGGTGTCCTTGGTACTCAGAAAATATGCAACATCTACAAAGTAATCATCTATCATAGATATTGCGAACAATTACGCCTATAGAAAATTTCCTTCCAAGTTATATGATTCCTCATCTGAAGTTAGACACGACAATTCATTAAGTCCCATTTTTGGTCTCTCTAGTTTAAGTACTATTTGGAAACCATATTCCTGGAAGTATACAAGCTATAAATAAATTCTCCCCCTAACATAGGCTTGTTAAGTAGGTAGTTTAAAGCTAGATGATCTATATATAGTTTAAATTTTCTTCCCAAAAAGTAATTCCTAAGGGCGTATATAGACATTAGCCCATCACTTTTGGTCATAGTGTAGTTTTTCTCAGTTGTAAACAACTTACAACTATAAAAATTAATACAGTGATCGACCTCTCCTTCTCCTCGCTGAGCCAAGATTATTCCTAATGTTATTGAAGAAACATCAACATGTATATGGAACTCGTTTCTCCAATATGGGAAGAATATGATAAGCGCTGAAACCATTCTTTCTTTTAAAGTATCCAAGGCTTTTTGGAACTCCTTAGTCCATTGAAATTGTACTCCTTTCTTCAGTAGTCTCTCCATAGGCTTTGTGATCTTTGCATACCCCTATATAAATTTTTGATAGCATATTAGGTATCCTAAGGTGGATCGTAGTTGTCACATTGTAGTAGGATGTAGTAGATATATAGTAATGAAAATATTTGTTGGGTCTACCAGTAACCCCTATTTACATACAACGTGTCTCAACATGATACCAAAAGGAGCACAAAATATACATTTCTTAAGATTTACCAAAATATGCAATTTCCTGCACCTATCATATATCGAGCGCAACACCTAAATATGTTTTTTCAGTAGACCAAACATTGTCGAGTCACCTAAACATACTTCCAAAAATTTGTGAATGAATTCCTTAAATGCTGCTACCACTATCACAAAGAATATTTATGGTGCATTTTTCAAGAAAAATGGAATCACTATGTACTACAAACATTCCCACTCCATTGCGAAAGTGGTTTTTTGTTGATCTTGTTTGGTGATAAACACTAGTTGGTGATACCCTGAAAATACATCAGTGACATAATATGTATGCCTACATTTTTTATAATATCCTCAGTGAATGGAGTAGGAAAGGGATTATGTGCATAGGCATCGGTCAGCATCCACAAAAATACACAAATACATATTTCACCTATTTTCTTATTCCGAAGAACCATTGGAGTAACCCACTCTAATTCATCCACCAACTCGATATTCCTTTCCATCAACATATTCTCCAATTCTTGGTTTACGTTATCCTTTTAAATGGGATTTAGTTGACATGATATTTTCTTTACTGGCTTCATGTCAAGCTTGAGATGGATCATCATCTCTCTTAATTCCCACACAATCCCTTTCATTTCTTCAAAGGTATTAGAGAACAAATCTCGGTGCTCACACAACAAGTCTGAAACTTCTTCAAAAATATCCTCATCCCACTAATCTTTGATGGCAACCATATTGAGCCATTTATCAATCCTGATAGTAACCTTCTTCATCTTGATTGCATGCCCATATTCCCTCAATTTTAATGGTGGTTGCTCGACTGAGTGCTCGCTTTCAAATTCTATAATCTAGATATTCCAGGGGTCCTTTCCATCACCCCCTTCCTTTTTTTCCACATTCTAACATTACAAGAATGCCTGTACCCACTACAAGTTCTGATGCATGTTGCATAGTGGTCCATTCCCGATTAGGATTATATTTTTTTTCACAAATAGTTTTTGTCACAACATCCTTAAAACTTCCTCCAGTGCTAGTTCTTTTAGTTGAAAATTGAATGTCCCCTGAAATTATTTGATGCAGCAGAAGCTATAGAGTCAATCCAATAATCACAATGGGTCTAAAACTAACAATAAACACCCCTTTATAAAAATAGAACTGGAATTCTTTGCGTCAGTCAAAATATGCCTCACTATTTGGACTTACGATATAGCTCTTTTATACAATTAAACACCTTTATAAACCATTTGAAAACAACGCTCTATATAAAATTTTTGTATATAGAATACTGCAAGCTCAGATCTGAATGATCTGATGGTTCAGAACAATTCACAAATCGGTGAATTGCAATATGCCACAAGATTTTAGCATTTTACCACGCTCTGATGCGTTATTAATATAACTTAGCAAATACAATGCGCTCCACATTCCAATGTGTTCCGATGCGATAACAATCACGATCGGAAATCGCTGTATTTAATAATGCCACCAACTGTTGGCAGCTTCCAGAATTCTGATGCGAAGTTATCGGAATATCAGAGATTGTTGTGTTTATTATAATACCTCCCGTAATCTCGCAATATATCACGGATTCGATATCCCTTTAACCTAGCTTATAACTTTTCGCGTCCGGTTCATTGCTATCTCCTTTACATTCCGATGAGATAAGTTCTGTGGACAGACAAATTTCAAAACTGATATGTATATTAATTTGACTCTTCTCCAAAAGATCGGCGAAGTCTTTTCAGACTATTTATCTGTGTTAAAGAGTTTCCAATTCACAAAATTCGACAACACCAGATTTGCAATAACCACAGAATTCTTACAACTTTAATAATAACACAGATTGAAACCATTTCAAGCAATTACCAAGAAACAAACGCATCAAACTAATGTCTCAACATACATCGATGGATACGACATTCAATTTGATCATAATATAAGAAAAATATAGATTCTCAGCCTTTGCCAGGTCATACAAGGAATGATCTCTGTTTTTTCACAAACATAGTCCTCACTACTAATATGAGCTCTCGCTCTACACCCAGTATTCTACCAATTCTACTTGCTCGTCACATTTTTCTCTCATTAATCCTTCTAATAATAGCTAACATAAATCTCCTATTTTTCCTAATGATCTTAACAGAAATCTCCTATCTCTTAACTCTCGGTTACACCTGTTTAACAAATCTTATCACTAAATCTAAATAAAATATTCTCACTTATTACAATAATAACAAACTATTTGAGAAATATACCTCCTCAGTAAAACTAAATTTTATCAAACAGTTTATAAATTTCACTATGTTTAGCCACAACATGTGGACAAATCTCCACATTGCTGGCTAATTCCGATGCTCCTCCATCAGACTCCCGGGGAAGAAAATATTTGTCCTTCAGATTTTCAGGATTTATTCCGTATCTCTGTAACTTAGCTGCTATCAACCAACTAGAATCTTCCATTGGATGTTCCTTCCACTTGACAAGATACTAGAAATATGTTTGCCATCGAGTTTTCTTGGATATTCTTTGATCCAAGATAGCTTCAACTTCTTTTTTAGATGCTTTTGGTACCTGTTCCTCCCACTCTATAGTCTGAACTTCATCTCCTGTAAATTCATTCTGAAATTCGATCTATGCCTCTCTGAATGGATACAAGTCTACAACATTAAAAATGGGGGATATTCTGATTCCTTCTGGCAACTCAATCTCATATGCATTGGCTGAAAATTTCCTTTTGATTTTACAAGGTCCTATCTTTTTCAGTTTCAATTTGTTATAAGTTTTTGTAGGAAATCTCTCTTTCCTCAAATATGCCATGACTAAATCTCCCACTTGAAACTCTTTTTCTCTTCTTTTCAGATCTGCTCTCTGCATGTATCTTCTGCTGCTTTCCTGCAATTTACCTTTAAATTCTTCCTGTAGCTTCTGCATTTGTTCAACAAAATCTTCAGCACTTGCACTCCTGAATTCCTGTTTTCCCAAGTCCCTAAGCTCATATACTCCTCTTAGATGCATTCCAAATACAATCTGAGATGGACTCATTCCAATGCTTCGGTTTGGTGTATCATTGTAAGCGAATTCAGCTTGAGCTAATGCCAAATCCCACTGTTTGGGATTCTGATGTAGCAAACTTCTTAGTATATTTCCCAAGCTTCTATTAACTACTTTAGTTTTTCCATCTGTCTGAGGATGGTATGCTCAACTAAAACTGAGTTTAGTTCCTAGCTTCTTCCAAAGTGTCCTCCAGAAATGCCCTACAAATTTAGTATCTCGATCTGATACAATGCTTACAAGTAAACCATGCAATCTTACAATCTCTGAAAAGAATAAATTTGCTATGTATGTTGCATCATGAGTTTTCTTACAAGAAATAAAATGGGCCATTTTAGAAAATCTATCTACTACAACATAAATAGAATCATTTCCTCTCTGAGTTTTTAGTAAACCCAGAACAAAGTCCATACTCACTACGTCCCATGGTCGATCTGGTATGGGCAATGACTGATATAGACCTGTGTTCTGACTCCTTCCTTTGGCATATTGACATACCCTGCATTTCTCAAGAAAATTTTTAACATCAGTTTTCATTTTAGGCCAATAATAAAAAGCATTCACATGAGAAAAAGTTTTATCTTGTCCAAAATGACCAGATAACGCTCCACTATGCTTCTCCTTAATTATTTTCTCTCTCATGGAACATTTAGGAATACATAATTTGTTGCTTTTAAATAACAAGCCTCCTTGAATAAGGTAGTCCATCCATTCACTTCTGTTATGGCTCACCAGATTCTGAACTGTTGTGTAGATGTATTTAAAATCTTCATCATCCTTGTACATTTCTATCATTTCATCAAAAACTACAACACCCACTCTAAACTCTTGTAGAAGAAAATTTACCCTGCTCAATGCATCTGCTACTTTATTAGACTTACCACTTTTATGCTTTATTACAAAAGTGAAACTTTGTAGAAATTACACCCATTTGGCATGCTTCTGATTTAACTTTGGCTGATTATTAATAAAATGCAAAGCATGATTGTCTGAATATAAGATGAATTCCTTTGGCAGCAAGTAATGCCTCCACTTTTTCAATGCCTGCACAATAGCAAAAAATTCTGTGTCATAAGAAGAATATTTCTTTTTCACATCATTTAATTTCTCGCTGAAATATGCTATCAGCCTTTTCTCTTGGCTTAATACCGCACCAACTGCTTCTCCACTTACATCGGTTTCCACTTGAAAGACTTTCTCGAAATTTGGCAATGCTAGAATTAGCTTCTCTCTTATCTTCTTTTTCAGCAGATTAAAGTTTCTGTCAGCTGCTTCTGTCCATCACAATGGCTGATTGACCTCTTTTATTGTCTCAAGGATTGGTGCAAAAACTTGACTAAACCCCTTTATAAATTTTCGGTAAAAACTAGCAAGTCCATGGAAACTTCTTACCTCAAATACACTCTTGGGAGTAGGTCAGTTCCTGATTGCTTGTACCTTCTCCGGATCCATTTTCAAACCTTCTTTGGAAATCAAAAATCCCAAGTATACTAGCTCCTCTTTCATGAAACTACATTTCTTCAAATTGATTAGTAGTTTTTCTTTCTGTAGAGTTTTCAAGACTAACTTCAGATGTTCCAAATGCTCCTCTTTAATTTTGCTAAAAACTAGAATATCATCAAGGTAAACAACAAAAAATTTACCTATATATTCTTTCAAAACTTCGTTCATTAGTCTCATGAATGTGCTGGGTGCATTAATGAGCCCAAAAGGCATCACTAACCACTCATACAATCCACTATTGGTTTTGAAAGCTGTTTTCCATTCATCACCTTCCCGAATTCTGATCTGATGATACCCGCTTTTCAAATCTATTTTTGTAAAGTATTTGGATCCACTTAAACAGTCCATTAAATCATCCATTCTGGGAAAAGGAAATCTATACCTAACTTATGTTGTTGATGGCTTTGGAATCGGTGCACATGCGCCATTCTCCTCCCTTCTTCGGACTAAGTACCGTTGGCATAGCACACGGGCTCAGACTCTCACGAATCAACCCCTTATTTATCAGCTCCTGTACTTGCCTTGCAATTTCTGTGTTTTCCTAGGGAGTTATTCTATACACAGCTTTATTAGGTAGACTTACTCCTAGTATTAAATCGATATGGTGGCTTGCACTTCTCATCGGTGGTAATTCATTTGGTAATTCATCCACAATGATGTCCACAAAATTATTTAACATAGCTTGAATTTCTTCAGGAAAATCATTTAAATTCGTAGAGGTTAATATTACCTGGGGCCTCCCTATGATAGTGAAATGCACCTCTTCGCTTTTTTTGACCTCCTGTAGTAGTTCTTTGCCACTTATCAACATAATATTATTTTCAGGCAATCCTTTATCACCATCGTTCTTCACTGGTAGCAACGTGTGTTTAATTCCATCCTTCTCTATGGTATATGTGTTCCTTCTCCCATCATGAATTACTTTCCGATCAAATTTCCATGGTCTCTCCAATAACACATGACATACATCCATGGGCATGATGTCACATAGGATCACGTCTTTGTATGTGCCGATCTGCATTTCCACATTACATTGCTCTGTCACGATGACTTGATGGCCTTTCTGTAGCCAAGACACTTTATAAGGTGCAGGATGCGCCGTCCTTGTTAACCCGAGATTTTCCACCATCTCTATGGACACAAGATTGTTAGTACTCCCACTATCAATTATAACCTTATAGCACTTACCCTTCGATTTGCATGTAGTTCTGAACAAGTTTTTCCTTTGCGCAGGTTCTCCAGTCTCCTTTTCTGATCTAAGAAAAGTTCTTCTAAGCAGCAGTGATTCACCTTCTTCTATTGGTTCCTCTTTCTCCACAAGTCGAGGTGGTTCTGGCTTTGCCTCAGCCATATTTGCACACCTCTGGCTTGTTGATTTTTTATGAGGAAAATCCCTTGACATGTGTCCCCACTCTCCACAGGTATAACACCTAACATCTCTTACTCGCCCTCTTCCTCTAGGCACAAATATTTCTCTACCATATTCACCCGTCTATGGTGATCTGCCACTTGAACTTCCTGCTTCATGCTAATGCTGTGTTCCTCTGGATCTGACAGGTCCTCTACCTCTCGCTGAGCTTTTTCCTCTGTTCCTTTGACTCTGTCTCCTCAATATTTTCTCCTCTGCTTTCAAACATGCTTGATAGGCATCCTCAACAGTTTTCAGACTTAACAAGCCAATCTCATCTTGTATTTCATACCTTAGCCCATTTACATATCTATCTATTTTCTCCAAATCATCTTCTACATGCCCTGTTCCGATACTCAATCTATAAAATTCTTCTGTGTACTCCTTAACAGACATTCCTTTCTGCTTCAGATTTTTCATTTGCTTAAAAAGATTCAAATGATAGTCTTTAGGAAAAAACTTGGCTTTTATTTTACTTACCATTTTATCCCACTACTTGATCTTAGATTTCCCTTTTCTCATTCTTGATGTCCGTACCTCGTCCCACCAGATGGATGCATGACCTTTTAATCTAGTGACTGCAAACTTCACCCTCTTATTCTCCTCAACCTCTTCATAGTAAAAGTACTAATCTATGGATCTGATACAATCCATAAGCTCCTCCGCATTCAAACTCCCTTCATACATAGGAATATCCATCTTGGGTTTACTTCCAAATTTTGCCAGCATCTTGATAAATTTGAATTTTTTGTTCTCTTCTTCTGCTTCCACATTTGCATCAGATTCTTTTGAAGAACTTTCATCTCCATCATCAGGCGCTCTTCTTTGGGCTATCTCCATTGTCTCCATTTGTGCACGCAAATTCTGCACTTCTTCCAATAGAACTGCATTTGATTCTGGTCTTCCTCGACCAATTCCCCTTCTCGGTGGCATTTTCGCTACAAATATCCCTTTCTTCTGATCTGATACCAAATTTGACGCAGCAGAAGCTATAGAGTCAATCCAATAATCACAATGGGTCTATAACTAACAATAAACACCCCTTTATAAAAATAGAACCGAAATTCTTTGCGTCGGTCAAAATATGCCTCACTCTTTGGACTTACGATATAGCTCTTTTATGCCATTAAACACCTTTATAAACCATTTGAAAACAACGCTCTTTATAACATTTATATATATAGAATACTGCAAACTCAGATTTGAATGATCCGATGGTTAGAAACAATTCACAAATCGATGAATTGCAATATGCCACAAGAGTTTAGCATTTTACCATGCTCTGATGCGTTATTAATATAACTTAGCAAATACAATGCACTCCACGTTCCACTGTGTTCCGATGCGATAACAACCGCGATCATAAATCGTTGTATTTAATAACGCCACCAACTGTTGGCAGCTTCTAGAATTCCGATGCGAATTTATGGGAATATTGGAGATCACTGTGTTTATTATATTACCTCCCGTAATCTCGCAATATATCACAGATCCGATATCCCTTTAACCCAGCTTATAAATTTTCGTGTCCGGTTCATTGCTATCTCCTTTCCATTCCGATGCGATAAGTTCTGTGGACCGACGAATTTCAAAACTGATATGTATATTAATTCGACTCCGCTCCAAAAGATCGGCGAAGTCTTTTCAGACTATTTCTCTGTGTTAAAGAGTTTCCAATTCACAAAATTCGACAACACCAAATTTGCAATAACCACAGAATTCTTACAACTTTCATAATAACACATATTGAAACCATTTCAAGAAATTACCAAGAAAAAAACGCATCAAACTGATGGCTCAACATACATCGATGGATAAGACATTCAATTTGATCATAATATAAGAAAAAGACAGAGTCTCGGCCTTTGCCAGGTCATACAAGGAATGATCTCTGTTTTTTCACAAACACAGTCCTCACTAATAATCTGAGCTCTCGCTCTACACCCAATCTTCTACCAATTCTACTCGCTCATCACATTTTTCTCTCATTAATCCTTCTAATAATAGCTAACAGAAATCTCCTGTTTTTCCTAAAGATCTTAACAGAAATATCCTATCTCTTAACTCTCGGTTACACATGTTTAACAAATCTTATCACTAAATCTAAAGAAAATAGTGTCACTTATTACAATAATAACAAACTATTTGAGAAATCGACCTCCTCAGTAAAAATAAATTTTATCAAATAGTTTATAAATTTCACTATGTTTGGCCACAACATGTGGACAAATATCCACATTGCTGGCTAATTCGGATGCTCCTGCATCATTATTGGTCCACCTCATCCCAATCCTGGGTTCCTCTCCGACCTCCAATTTAGTAAACTGATTATCACAGACAAAATCCAAGGCATGAACGAATAGATGTACACACTCTTATTGGGGTATTTTTCCTTTGGTCCATGCTGCAATGAACCACTTTGAGTGAGTCCTAGGGAATCCCATTCTTTAGAATTTCTCTCCTGGGACCCAAAAACTAGTTCTAAACCTAACCTTCAAGAATCAACATTTTTTTGCATTTCTTCCAGCCCGTGACTTGCTCCTTGTTCATAAAAAACCATTTGGATGGTCATGCAATGCAGAATATAGTGAAAGAATCCTATGACACACTAGTAGCTACTCTTCATACTCTCGCACAAATATATCTACCTCATAAAGCCTATCGAAATGAATTGGGTTATTCAAATCAGTACTTATCTAGCACACAATCCTTGTAGCACGTGTGCATATTTTGGTGCTAAACTCATGCAACAAGTTTTTCCAATTTTCCAGGACCTCCTTTAAGCGAGATGCCCAGGACCTGATGTTGCGCCAGCTTAGTACTCTATTATGTATTGGGTTTACACCGTCATACTAGCAAGTCATGAAATTATAAATATTATCTAGATCCTCTCGACTAAGCTCAACGTTAACAAGTTCCACATATCGATCCCTTTCCCATATATTGAATGGTGTAATGACATGAATAAAACTGCCCATGAAGATAATATTTCCTCTCATTAAATTGATAATTAATTGGTTATCAATGGCACATTAAATCCCAAAAATACAAGGATAGGGATTGGTGTCTTCCACAATTTTGATTACCTCGAAATCAACCATTCTTGACACTCCATCGGTATCCACAGGCACCCCTGACAACCATATGATGGGAAAAATATGATGTTGATTGGCCAATATGAGATAAATTGTGGACCACGTCAACTTTGGCCTCCCCATCATTTCCCAAGTACTTTTCGATAGGTTATTTACATTTGATCACAAATCTAAAATAATATTATCCATCTCATACTCACCAATTCTTTCACTGAACTGAAATTATTTTTTGGTTCTCTTCCTTTGGGAAACTTGCTTCACAATCTTTGATGAAGTTCACGCATTGGTCCCCTCACTCTCTCCAGTGCATTGTTCCACTAATTTTTTGAACTTATCCAAGGCCTAGGGATATTTTACTAACTCTAAACAACTTTGCAACAAACTCTAGAATGGGTCTACTACGGTCCTTCGCTCCCTTCCCATTGTTGTAACAAATATCTCCAGCATAGCCACTTCGTGCCTAGTTTCTAGACTGCCCCATTCTTCTACAACTATTTCTCGTTGAGCCTCTTTGTACGTGGTATTATCTCTAACTAGGTCAAACTTCGGAGGTGGTTTAAGATCTCTCCTTACCCACTGAGGCTATGGTGTGTGAAGTCTCACAATGTCAAATCATGTCTTGCCCCTCGCATTATCACGTCCACCCATTTTTTATTTCTGCATGGCTCAAAAGATATCATATGATATTGGACCCCTTAATTTTCCTATCACTTGGAAATCAATTAGGGACAATTATCCGTTACATTATCTAAGTACTTTCAATAAATACACATGCAACATGGATTGGTGGAATCCCAAGCGAAGTGTCCATGATATCACAATTGTAATAGATTATAGTGCTCTACCGTCGACCGAATATTCCTCTTCCCCAACCAGGTACCATAGGTCCTATAGCCACCATACTTCATCCTTACCCTTCATAGTTATAATTCCCACCTTTATTGTACCTGGATAGATTAAGTCCACTTATCGAGGCTTCCAAACCTTGAAGCCCCTTCACTAGGAAGGAATGAAAGGTATGTTTGTGAATTAACTTGAGGTAATGGAAATGATAAATATCATGCCCCATTATCTTGGAGAAGTTATAGAATAAATTTAGCACTTTGGACACATATTTTTGGATCATTCAGAAACTAGATGATATATCGCCCCATAACTTGCAGATCTCACACCACATCCCCTTGCCTTAAATAATGGGGTTTGTTTCGCTAGTTTCCATATAATCAATAAATAGTTTCCATTTATTCTTATGGTGACCCTTTTTTCAATAGATGTTAAACCAGAATTATTTTCTCTTTTCCTTCCCCTTTATCATATCTTATATTTAAGAATCTACCACAGTGATGTGGGACTACCCGACTCGATCCTATTGTTCTCCCTCCTACTTGTTGGTGAGGATTCTAACTTCAACACTATCTTTGAATCCTATGAGTACATACCAATCCTCTATTGCATCAAGGGTATTCTCATGTGTGGCAGTAGTCCAACAATAAACCATTCCTTGTGCTACGTGTCTAGAATTTGAAATGTTAGTCTATCCTTCAACACCTTAGAACATGGGCTAATGTCCCATATTGATTCTCTTGGACTCTTCTTGATATCCATGAGTTTCATGATACATTGGGACTCCAAATTGGGTGTTTGAAATTCATTGATTAGCACATGATTAATATCCACTAGACTTGTGTTTTGGCTTGCTGGCATCACGATTTCGAATTTCATGCACCATGTCAGTGTGTGATCCATCAATGTGGATTCCAATTGCATAATATTGATGGATTCATCTAGGACCTTCTTAGTTGGCCAAACATCCTCACACACGAACAAATTTTGTTTTAGGTCTTCGATCCCAACACCATGAAACATGGGAATCCTAAAATATATAGAGGTATGTGTGATACTCTCAGATGAATTACTCCCTCCCACACCCACTATAGTAGTAGAAATATCTATACCTATCTGTGCACGAATCCGAATCTCATTATTTTATGTCTCCCCCCTACAACAAGACCAACTCTACTACTACTACTATTCTGCTACTACTATTATTTCCTCCCCCTCGAATGTGATTACCTCCTATGCTAGTTGAATGAGTGCATTGAGTGCTTACATCCTCGTTTTTGGATGCGTGCAGGGTGGTTGGTTCAACCCTGGGTATGATTTAATCTTTCCATTCCGATTAAGAATCCTCCATGTTGTGTGCGATTAGTTGTTCTCTTTCTCCTGCCTCTATATGTGGCATGCCAAACTAGATCCCTGCATAGGTATTATCACTAGAACTACTCTACATCCTATGATGACCTCTCTTGACCCCTCTCTATGGGCTCCTTCTTGTGGAAGGTAGAAACATTGAGCAACCTTATCCTGTGTAACCCTGTTGACATCTATTGCCATTCCTAAATTTTCTATATGCCTAGATCTTTTTCTAACTCCTCTTCCTCTCTCTCTTTATGTGCATTTATACACTGCCTAAGAGCTTCCTCCATAATTTTCTTCCTCCTTTCACTTTTCACCCCTCAGACCACCTCTCATGCATCCCCCATTCCCTCATCCACGCAAGCTTCCTAGATGCTCATAATTTTGAATTCCTACAGCAAAACATCGTCGTCACACAACAACATTTTATCAAAAACGATAATAACCTTACAAATCTACCTCTCGGACCCTTCATAATTTTTCAATCCAGTGTAGTATAGGACACTTTAGATTCCACTGTGAACATATATACTTCTAACACACTTTTTAACCAAATATCAATAGCATGAAAATTCTTATTTCTTACTACTTGTAACTAATGTAACTCTTCTATAATCCATCTCCTTGTCCTGTCATGTTGATAAATGGGGTGATTTTCATTCAATTTATAGACCCACTCTTACAAAATGTTAGGGAATTATGCAGATAATACCTCAAAAAAATTAGCATTCATATATTTATGCAGCCATTTATCCATGATCTGACCCCTTGTCTCCTATTTCCTTCACAACAAACTCATGCTCCTTTCGCATAAGCTAGCGTCCAATCTACTTTTTGGTAGGATTCCATGGTTTTAACATCCTCAAGATACAATCCCATCACATATCCATCCCAATCCCAAAAACGGAACCATTTTTTGGAATTTAGGATACTGATACACCCAAGGTTTGTGCCATAATATCCAATATTTACCCACCTAGAATTGGCCCTTTCGACAACACCCACAAAGTGAGTGAACTGTCACCCAAGACACTAATGGGTGTTTTTCATAGCCTGGTTTCCTTAGTGTAAGAATATTTTCTTATGGCCACAACATGTTTCTGCCAACTAACACATACTACAACAACCCAATGGAACTTTGCACTGCACATAGTGCCATAGAATGGTTATTTCATCCCCTACAGAAGCCCATAATGATCATGCATGGTGTTAGTCCTTCGCCATGGAATTGATATGAAATAATACACTTAAATCCAAACACAAAAAAATGTGGTTGTTATATCATTGCAACTTATACACGACACTAAATCATAATCTATACTTTAGCAGTCAGGAAAGATTTGTGCTCATTTAGGTAGGTTGAACAAGCATAATATTATATTCCCTTACAAAACTAGATCATCACCATAACAAACCACTCTTAAACATTTCAACCATATGAAAACTAGGATTAATTAGTAGATATATAAACCATTGACACCATAAGGAACCAACAAAAAAATACAAGTAAAATCATAGTTCAATATATAAAATTTACACAGTTGCGAGATTCATCCAGAAAGTCATACAACTATGCATAAAAAAGAGCTCAAAGGTTTCCTGAAACAACAATTTATAACTATCAAAGTATTGCACTAGTTTATCCAACATCAAATCACATATATATTAGTAGGGAAGGAAAAATATCCAGAACTGCATACCCAAATTACTAGGCTCTGCATCCATCTATGACAATATCAAACAACACCCAAAACCTGGAGCATAGCCAATATATAAATAACTGGTACAATAAATAACTAAACCCATTAAAATGTTGTTTATAAGTAGTGACATACTTGAATACAACTCGATGATTACATAAAAAGGACATAGTATAGAGAATCACTTTAAACTTCATCTTACAAACACTTCTGATTCATGACCGATGACCAACCATCGCTTGTTCTTTAATAGACTATTTATTATTCGCGTACTTTTCTCGAATGCTCATCTCTTCTTATCTTCTCACTGTAGTTGTCCTGAAATTCGTTGAGATATTTCCGTTGATTCCTCCTTAGCTATTCCAAATGTGGAAAAAATTCCCAAAATATATCTCGCCCTTGTTCAGATCCACTCTACCACATCTTTCCCATTTCCCAAATATATCCAAGTATCTGTTAACCACAACCTCCCTGGTCGGCTCCTTCCGTTGTAATATCATAATGAGCAATATTATCTACACTATTCTATGCACATGTCTTCCTCTCCCACTTATTATTTTCCTCCTACTGTGTGGTGTTCATATTTTATGCACCCCAACCACTGCAAAAAACCTATGCTCCACTTTTTCTTACTGTTCCAACCCTATGCTACAGTCTATATTGTCTCTTTCGCACTCCTCAAGTATGTCTTGCAATCCTATTATGCAAAAAAAAATCAGAATTATTTTGGGTCCCAACACTCTTTGTTATGATTTTATTCATGAATTTATAAATTACATTGCATAAAGTAATGTGTATGTATCCATTATGGTCTTCCACTTTACATTTATTTGCAACTAACATGAGAAAAGTGACATCTAAGGCTTTTAAGATGGATAATGTTTTTATGGATTCCTCCGTCGTCTACCAAACATACTAACCCACTGTGGACTAATATACATGAAAAAAATATATTGTGAATCCATCTACTATAGGGGATTTATTATCTATCATTGCTTTAATTGTTTATCACACTTCTTCAAAGGATATTTCTCTTAGGATGACCTCATTTTGTTCTAGTGTTATCATTGAAGGGATATTCTTAGTGATTTATTATATCATCTATTATTGATTGGGAATGGGATCTATAAGTATATCTTGATAATAATGGGTTAGCTCCTGATATATATCCTGATGTTCCTAAAAAATCCCTCCTTTAGTATTTTTTTGGGAGGAAAAGTGATTGTGATGGAAATGTTGAAAAATAGATTTGCAAGAAAATGTTATGTTTTCCCCTTCCTTGAGCCATTGTACCCTTTATTTTTGTTTCCAAATAAGTTCTTCATATGTTACAGCTCTTAAGGATGACTAAGATTTTTCATTTAATGAATACCCATGATCACCCTTATAGGATGGATTCCTGTTGTATTTCATCCATCCTTTTTTCCATTTTGCACTTTTTGTCCAAAATGTTACCAAATTAATTTTTTTTCTAGCCTTTAAGCTGCCATTTAATGTATTTAATTTTTTTTGGAGCTTATACATTGATGTAACTTTGAATTCTATCTATTCCTCCCACCACTTCTTTATGTTAGCTTGAATTTATGGGATTTTTAGCCAAAACATTTCTAGGATAAATGACCTATTAAAATTTAGGGACTTTATGAAAATATTTAGACATATAGGCTAATGTTTGAAGATGTGACTCATGAGTATGGATGTTTCTAAGAAGACATACAGGGTCATAATGGTTTCTGTGACTAAGAAGAAATATAATTTATAAGCCACTTGTTGTTCTCCTACATGTATATTATTGCACACCAAATGTGACACTTATAGTTTCGAGATCCATTGTTTCTTGAAACTGGATGGAATCTACATCAAGTCTTATTATTCATCCTCACTTTTCTTCTATGGTTTTTATGAGGTTGAAATGTATTCCAAAGATCTAGGGAGAGGGAGAGAATATATTGTAGGTAATGGAAATGGATTGAAAATGTCGTTGGTAAAGGGTAGTTGATAAATGTTGGACAACTAGCAGGTTTCATTTTTTCCAATGAGATAAAATTGTATGTTAATAATTATAAAGGAGGCCAATAGGTTGAGAATGGTAACTTCCCGAGCCATCCATATAATGGAAATCCCACTTTATTTTCCCTAAGAATCAATTGTAGTTTCTCTGCAATCTCTACCCAATTTTCTTGTTAGTTTAGATATTACATCACTTGATGTTTTTCTTTTCAAAACCATCCTGACAATAGGGTTTCCAAAGTACCAATTTTCTTTAAGGATACTTTATTTTCCTTCGCAATTGAGGCCTTTGATATTCCAAGAGATAATTTTATGTATGTGTTATATTGGAAGTGGGTAAAGCCTCTGAAATTTCTTTGATTCATCTTCAATTAACCATCATATCTCCTAATTATTCTAGGATCTGTTGATTTACTTTCCTTCATTTTTATTTTCTTCCATATGGGCCTTAACAAGGTCCTTCATTGGTAGGGATTAAAATCATAATGTTCCTGTTTTAGATTTACCAGACGCGAATTTTGAGGAATATTGGTGAGATTTGAAATACTCTCAACCTAGTACCTTGAATTGATGTTTCGGGAGAGTATGTGGGTATTTTCCTTTCTAGGATTTGGAAATTTATAGAATTTCAAGAGAATGTAAATCCATATCCTCATTAAAATACAAGGATTGACTTGGGGCACCTTCTAGGGTATCTTGATGAAGGGGAGAGGGAGGTGAGGGTACAAAGGAAGAGGGAGGTGTCTCTACATATTATGGCGAAGGTGGATTAGAATATTTCATAATGATTTTAGGGGACACTAAGGTCAAGGGAGGGTCCAAAGACTCTAAGGAGGAAAGTGGGTGAAACTGATTATTAGTGGGAAGTTTCTTCCCCAAGGAGTTGGGCTCTCGGGGAGGGATTTTAGGGTCCTTACACTTGGCTCTTGATTTTATAAAGTCATATTAATTAACATAAGAGATAAAATTAGGGTTAGAATTTATAATAAGAAGATGGAAGTTATAACAAAGATGGTCATATAAAGGCACCTTCAACATCAAAAGTGGATATTCTTGCAATGCACGGTTTTCTTCCAGAGCTTATCTTCATAATAAATATCTATGGATTCTAGGAGTGGCTAAGAGATATTCATGTAGACATAGATACAAAAATAATAAATATACCTACCTGGTTTTGTTTTTTCCCAAGCTTTGAAAAAATGGCTAAGCGATTATTGTGGCCACAATGCCCCCCCATCCCCCAATAATGTTTTTTTACAAAAGATATGGGGACCCTTTATGTGAATTTTTGTCATATTTATCCTTTTATGCTTTGATTTTGTTGATTTTGCGAGATTTTCATTTTTCTCAATTTTCTGCTTTGATTGATTCATTGTGTGTGGTTTCTTTGCAACTTCCAAATGACTCAAATTTCATGAATTTAGACTTATGGTTTGAAAATGATGCTTGTTCAAAGTTTGATTGATTTTAAACTCCAAGGTTTAAATATGTAAAAAATGTATTTTATTTAATTTTAAATATGTAAATATAGTTTTTAACCAATTTATTTAAATAATTTATATTAATTACCCCTGATCGGGGTGTGATCGGATTGAAGATCCCCAAGAGGATCATGATGACACCAATTAAGGGAGGGCCTCTCGTCGTGTAGGTTATTCTGGATAGTGGCAAGTGGACAGAGAAAGTTGGCGACATAGGCCACGTGTGTGATAGGGTATCAGGTTGAATAACATGCCATCATTATGTGAGTTGGTATGTTAAGTGGAGTAAGAAGCACCGAGAGTTAATAAATTGGCTTTTTTTCAATCAACTCATTATTCTGCGGGTGGAGTATCACTCATTAGGTGCAAATAGGAGTGTCGGGCATCAACATTACAATGACCGATGCTTAGAAATCCAAGGGTATGTGGTACTTTCCATCTCATTTCTCTATCACAAGATAATGGAGAATGTTAGAAATTCCATTTTTTTAGCCTTTAAATGGAACACTCCTTTGATAATCCCGACTACTCTATTTTTAGGTTGTCGTGGGAGGTTTTTATTGATTTTATTTGAGTTAATAGTGTCAATTTCTATTCTTTATGGAATAATTCTTTAGAAAATGGGGGATCTGGGTATGGGTTGGGGAGGTATTGTTTGCAGACACCGTGATTCTACATTTTTTTCTACCCATATTGTGGGATGGTGGAAAATTCTTGACCTGCATGTTAAGTCAGAGGATAGTTCTATGTTTGTAACTTGTTGTTGCCAGCCTTATGTGGTTTGCAGTGTAGTTTGGTAAAAGTAGTTTTCAATTCAATTTGGGGTGCTCAGGATTATGAGGCATCGAACCTCCCCTGCGGGTATGGCTTGTAATCAACACTGCAGTATGGAAATATTAATCATCTATCATACGTTAAGGATTACTTACATCATGTCATGTTTGTGTATGGTCTCAATTCCTATCACAGATATAAGTCTCAGGCGAGGAGTCGGGACCTCAATTGGGGGAACGAAGGTATATTGTTTCTCTGCCCACTAGAACTGCATAGTTCATTAGGGTCCAATGGAACTAGAAAATTATATCAAAGAGGAAGTGGGGGTGGAATTCCATATGAAAACCTGGAAGAGAGGCACTTAGAAGGATAAAGGTGAGCCCCCCTCCCAGGTATTTATAAGTTTTGGCTGCAAAAATAAGCTAAGCATATCAGGGATGCCACTCAAGCATACATGTAGGAGATTTTGAGTCAAGTTAGAAAGGTTATTGCGAAGTGGAAAGAGGTTATCACTCACCAAGCTAAAGAAGAAGAACCAGATATGGAAAGGCAACTCCTACTTCCTGATCCAGGAAATACCAAATGCATGGTATCTTTGTACGAGCAAACCCCCATATCTATTATAGGATGAAACATATGGTGGCAAAAGATATCATGCACACTTCAGATTTTATGCAGATTTAACATTTTCTTCTGGAAATTCAAAAAGACTTCCAGCTCTTGCAGTTCCAGGTGCAAGAACAGAATGCCCATTTGGGTAGAATTAAATAACTTCTCTGGAGGCCGCAAAAAAAAAAAACCCCGAGTCAAGCATAAAAGACCGGATGCCTATTGAGTCCTCTGAGGAATAGTTATTTTCTTCTCATCTTTGTTAACTATTTTGTTTTTATTTTATTTTGATGAAGTCCATAGTAATAGTAAGAAGTAGAATTAGAATAATAAAATTTTTAAAGGATTTAGACAATTCGACTTATATAGTTGTGTTTGACAGACTCAAAACACTGCGGTTCTCGTTGGCTTATAATGTCTTTCAATGACCAACAAACTTGGTTTCCCACTGAGCAGGCTGAGACCTAGAAAGCTCTTTTCTATTGTAAACCTGCTCTTTTGATGAATGCATGAAAGGTACTAATCAACTTTAAAAAAAATAGATTAATTAAATTGTTTCATTATATTGTAAATATCAATTTTATTATTTAATTAATTTGTAAACTTATTAACTTAATTATAAAACCTTTTGATTCAATATATATATATATATATATATATAAATATAAAGTATTAAAAATAATATAATATAAACATAATTGTTTTATATAAAATAAATATTAGAATATCCAAAGTCATCCCACTTATAGCATTCCAGTGGTTCAACATTGCCAACACTTCAAACTGATGGGATGGGATGCCCTAGATGATGTCACAGAGGGAGGGTACTTAATAATGGGAGAACAGGGCTAGACCTCAAACCTTATAATAAACCAAACATGTCGAGGGCTCTCTTTAAAAGTAGGATCCGGGAAGGGCTCACATGAGCATGCATAAATTCATATAATGGGGAGGGTGCTCCATCCTCCATGTTGGACCCCTCTCCCTTATCCAAATTATCTTTTCCTAAAAGATACGTATCTATGTACATATTAAAACCATGTTTGGTTTTGTACTTAGTTTTTTGTTTTATATAATATTTTTTATTTAATAAATTTTATTTAATTAAAATTAAAATTATATTTATTTTGTAATCTTATAATATATTTATAATTACAATTTAAACATTAATAATGTCGAGGGCTCTCTTTAAAAGTAGGATCCGGGAAGGGCTCACATGAGCCTGCATAAATTCATATAATGGGGAGGGTGCTCCATCCTCCATGTTGGCCCCCTCTCCCTTATCCAAATTATCTTTTCCTAAAAGATACGTATCTATGTACATATTAAAACCATGTTTGGTTTTGTACTTAGTTTTTTGTTTTATATAATATTTTTTATTTCATAAATTTTATTTCATTAAAATTAAAATTGTATTTATTTAGTAATCTTATAATATATTTATAATTGCAATTTAAAATTATTCATTTTAAATTTTTATTATTTAAATGATAATTTTATTAAAATAAATTTTTTTGGTATATAAGAATTAGCAGTTTATAAAATTGCTCATAAATGTAATTTCCATCCCTTTGATATTTTTTAAACCTCAAGTTTAGAAGGATCTATCTTGAGTTTTACTCAGCTAAATGAGGCCCATGAAAAATTAGCTGAAATTATGGAGAATAATCTAGAGCAATTAAATTAAGTAAATTTGAATATTAATTATGCCTAAAATTTAGCAGAAGTTGAAGCTCTAAACTTACAACTTAAAACAATTTTTCTTAATTTTGTTTTTTAAATTTTATGAGCCAAAAGTTTTGATGTCGCAAACTCATTCAAAGTCTTCCTTCTTGGGATAGAGAAGATAATATATCAATGGGAAACATCAATTTATTCTCATTTAATTCATTTAATTAATTTTTTCTTGCAGAGTATGGTTTCATAATTTTGGTATTTTCATTTTGATGAAAAAATTGAATTGGGTTTTAATCTCATTTTTAACGATTTTAGTATGGAATTTGTTGGAGAGAAGAGGAAAAGATATATGAAATAAATGAGGTTTCTCGAAAAAAAAAACAATAATAGGATTTCCAACGCAAGAATCATGGATCAAAACTGATCTATCAACAAATTTCTTATTGAACATTCATTTTATATTATAAATATGAATTTGGAGAATTCAGAAGGGGTTCCTCTTTTCTGCATATTTGATAATATGAACACTTTTTGTGAGCGGACTTTTAGTTTTAGGTGAAGAGGAAAGCTCAAATCTAAGTTATTTGAGTGCTTTCTTGTGAAGAATCAATATTTGTATTTGAAAGGGTTTTATTGGAAGAGCCCTTGATTTTGGAAATATTGTTGGAGATTCATTGAGAAGCAGAGCAAAGACATTAAGCTTATTGATTGCATTTTCATGTACTTTTATTTATTTATACAAATTTAATTCTTTTCAATCGAAGGTCTCTGCCAATTATCTCATATTATGCACTTTTGTTAAATGTAAAAATTATTGTTTGTAAGATCCTCTATCTCATCTTGTAGTGCCATTGAGTTGTTATTGGTTTTCTCATTTTCTCTCGTATTAAAGAAATTTTTTAAGTAACTATTTACTCAAAAATTTTCCATATTAAAACCATTTACTTGTCATTAAATTGTATGAACTATTTCTTTTATGGCATGTCCTTCATGGTTATAAATCTCCAAACAAAGCATGTATTTTAATTTCTATATCATTTGTTAGAAGTTCTCCATATCCGATATTCATTACAGAAAAAACATTAAATCCCCATTTTTCTTTTAAGTCAATTTTGTCCTGATTTGGATTAGATATATATCTTATTATACTTAAGATTGTATAGATTAGATTTCATTTCTGTTGTTTGTATCTTATTATAATGTAATTTCACTTAGAATAAATTCATTGCAGTTTTAGAAGTCTTCTAAGGGAGGGAGAAAATTTAGGTGTGGCTTGGACAACCCATTAATTATTCTTAAGAACTACTTTCTTGCAAGCATGCAACAAGAGGGTAGGTTCAATTTCCTCTTCTTGTTGATAAATAATTAGAGACATCACAAGAAAACAAGGAGAGTTAGGGGGTAAGTGGACCCAATAGAACCAGTGAGAAATTCCAAATAAAACAGATAATAGCTTAATTGGGGCTCTGACTGTGTCGTCTTCCCAATTGTTGATGAGGTAATTTTTGGGCATCAAATTTTTTGGAACTAGAAGGAGGGGCTTTGATGTGTAGTCCTGTTTGAAATATTTTATTTTTTTAAGTTTTACGTCTTTTCAATGGGTCCTTCTAAACTGCCTATTTGGGCTTGCCTCACTGGACTTCCACCTGCCACCACTCCACTAAAGTTAGTAAAATTATTGTCGAAAATAAAGTTTAATGGTAAGGATAATGTCTTTTCTTTTGATCAAGTTCTTCAATTTATTTTAAATTGCAAAAATTATGATATTTATTATGGTGTGATGTGGAGGATGTTTAATCTCACTTTGACAAGCTTACCAAAATAATGGGTAAATTATTTCCATTTGCATCTATACACATTTGGGATGAGTTTAGAAAAATATTCTTTCATTATTTTCAGGATTATGATTATGAAAATGTTTGCGATTGAAGATATTCGTCGATTTGAAAGAGATTATTTAGATGATTTCCTTATTAGATTGAAATTATGAAGTTGTTTTGAGTTTTAATATAAATATTTACCTCCTAATTTTCATTTAATATGATGGTTTAAAAATGTAATTTCTCTTTCTTTCATTCCAAATCCATATAATCAAATAATTTCAATCTTTTATGAGTCATATTTTCTTTCTATTAACATGACTGAAAAAATCAGATATTCCAGATGGGCATGTAAATCATGATGAAATTTCATTACCCATTGTATGGTAAATTCCTACAACTAGGACATTATTCCTATATTGTTAGTGAAGACCATGATTCTCTCTACCATGGTACTAGTTTACAATCACAAAGCATAGGAAGAATCTAATAATCAACTTTAAGAATATTTGGACAAAATACTTGAAGAATCAACTACTAATAAATTTGAAAATTATTAAGCAACAAATCTAATAAACAATATTCACCAGAAAAATCCTTAAGAAAAATTGCATATCGAAGATTCCAACAATGAACAATTTTCAAAACATGATTTTTATTATTCTCATGTTGATCAACTACAAAATTTGAGGCAAACATTTTTTTATATTCAAGACATGATCATCTAAATAAATGATCATGAATCTGAAATTTGTATTGTGCAAAATGAGCAAGAATCTGCAAGCAGATAAATTTTTAGCTTCATCTCTTCAAACAACCATTTGTGCCTTTATCTCGATTTATTTTCTAATAATAAATCATTCGACTTTGATTCAACAGTTCGTATATGCACAAATGATATTATATAAAATAAATAGATTTCCATTTATATAAATAACAATTTTCCAACTAGTTATGATCAAGATAAAGGATCATTTAATGATCATTATTTCAATAATGATGGAAATTTACTCAATCATACTTCTTGTTCTGATATCTCTTATGGAAAAGAAGGGAATACTATTGAAATTAGTTAAGAAATTTATGATGATTATTTAGAGTTTGATTATAGTGAGTCATTTTAGTCATTATTAATTCCTCACATTCTTGATAGATCATATATGTTTGAAAATCAAGACTCTCCTTTTACTAAGAGTATTATTGAAGAGTTTCATTTTGAAACCCCCTCAAATCATGATGAATTTTTCATTTATGTTTATGACTCTAACATTTCTTGCATTCTCATTTTTTATCTTATTTTTAACCATCCAATATTTCCACAAGCAGAAGCTTGCATTCATCTTTATTGTATTATTTCATCCAATACTTGTGGGAATGGAATTATTTTAAATACATCCCAACTATTTTGTAATTATAGTTGTAACATTGTTATAAATAATGATTTTATTTTATTGTTTTGACTTCATTTATTATTGTCATTTTAGAATTCATGGAGTTATTTTGTTTTTCAATTCTTGGGCATTCTATGTTGGTATATTGAACAAAAAAGTGTTGAACACTTGCAAATTCCCTTTGAGGAAGAATGTGAAAATGGATTTCAAAACATTATTCATAAGCACCAAGAGATTTTAATATTTCAGTTTCATTTGATGTTCATGTCTTATAAACTTAATATTTCTTCTAGAATGCATTTTCCACATGAATCATCACTTGAGAGTGCATTGATAAAATGTGACTATCCACATAATCCAATTAAAGATCTTCTAAATGATTCACTAAACTTAAAACCTTACTTTCAAGATCCATTTGAAATTTGTTTGGAAAATTAAATTCAATATAAGATTTCTAATGTTTTGCCTCATGTACATAACACTGACATTTTCATGTAGGCTCTAGCACTTAACGATAGATTATTAGAGGTATCTCTGTTATCCTCTCTTCTTTTGAATTCACTTTAACCATTAATTCAGATTCATCCAGATTGTATGATCCTATAGAATTTTGGTTGGAGGAAACTTTTGAAGAGAGATTGGTTGTAAATAAGCTTATTTTTGTAAATACACTAGCAATGGATTTGTATATTTCATTTAGTTTTATTTTTGTTAGTATCATTATAATTTTAACTTTTGTTACTTAGTTTTGATATGTAAATATGTGCAGGGAAAAAGATAAGCGAATGGCTTCACTGGAAATATGATTTCACTTAGCTTTTAATTTACCTTGTTAGATTAGGATTAACACTAGGATAGTTTAAATTTAGATTTTTTTTTCCTTTTCTTTTTATTCAAATAATGCAAGTAAAAGAATAGTGAGTATATAGCCTTTTTCCAATGAAATTTTCTCACAAACATGTTCAAGGGAAGTATTCTCTTATTCATCAAAATTTTATTTTTTATTTTTTATGCTTTCTACATGTGCACTTTGTTTTATATTTCCTTATCTTTCACACATTCAATAGATGATGTATTAGTTATGCTTTGCATGTTTTTTATGCAAATAAATATTTAAAAATCACTAGCAGGGAAAAAAATTGCAGAAAAATCTTTTGCTTATTGCTGAAAGCTAACACATTTAATTGAGCATGTTATTTGGGAAAGAAAATAATGTGAGTATAATCTTAAACTATCGAAAAGGAAAAAGTGTTATGATAAAACTATTAATGAGAAAACACCACCCCTTCTCATTTCTATGATCATATTGAAGCTTCATACCTACGCCTTATAAAAAATTGCATTTTCTTAAGCTGGATTGAATCAATCCTTTTCACTGCATGAACTATCCCATATATCTTCCTTTGGGTGCTCTCTTTTTATAAATATCGAGACAAATTAGTGCCTACTTGACCATCCATTTTGCACACTGCATACATATGTGATGTTTTTGGGTTACATTCTTTGTATTTTTATTTTGCATAATTTTTTCTCTTTCCATGTAATACTAGAGCCATGATACCCCAACTATCCTTTAAAATCCACCCTTTGTTCTTTCCAAACCTTAGGCTACAATAAACAACACATGTTTTCTTATAGGCCCCACTCACATTTAAATCATTGGGCATTAAGACCCCCTCTTCCATGTCATCCCACAACTCTTCATCCCAGAGCTCTTAGCGTGCATACATTTCATTTCATCCTCTTGGGATGATGTGGATATATGGAACATTTCCTTTAGTTCATCTTTTTTCATCCAATTTTAACTTATTCTTCTATGAGGCCTCACGAACTCATCTTGAACCTTTATGATCTCCCCCACACGGTGATGTTTCATAGCTCTCCACATATCTAAGTGGATAAAAACTTGATTAGTCCTCACAGTGTAGTCATTTACCTGTCACCCCTTCTGATCTCAACCCAGAATATTCACATAAATAATGTATGTAAACACTGGGATGACAACTACAATATAACTCATTACTTGTGAGTCCCTCATATTTTACTTGGCTTACATTCAAAATCAGCTGAGACATTATTTTTTTTATTACCTTTCTACAACGTTGTCGTCCCTCTTACCCCATAGCTTACCTTCACTCACTGAATTGAAAAACTTGGGATGGATTAGCCTAGGCCGTTCCTTATTTGTATTTCCCGCATACTTTTTGGGGTTTCCCCAGCAAGATTTATCAACATTTTACGTGCACATTATTGTTTATCTTCATTGGATTTCGTTGTTATCGAATTTACATGTCAACTCGATACCTATTGTCATGGATGTTATATTATTTGTAATTTTAATAAGCATGAGGTTAGTAAGCATCGAGACAATGCATTATTCATGAACCCCCTTATACTTCCGTGCATCTTTGTCTTATTTCACCAGTAAGCATTGAGACAATGCATTATTCATTGGCCCCGTTACACTTCCGTGCATCTTAGTCTTATTTCACCATGCATCCCATAGGTTTTCTCCCCTAAGCCTTCACATAAGGCTCTCTTTCATTCTCTAGGGAGTCACCGTCCACAGTGACATAACACGCATTGTGGCATATGTGGGCCCTCACTTTACTTTGTTTATTGGTCCCTCGCATCTTTCCTTTACACGTCATCCAAATCTCTCTCATTGCGGATTTTACTTGCACTCTTGTATTCAAATAAGTCTAGGATGGACTACCAACACAATTCGTCATTTTGTGGCCCACACACACCTCTTTCTCTTCTCTTTTGCATTGTATGCTTAGCCTTTTCACTTTCCATGCCCACTCGCTATATTTATTCTTTTCAGGATTGAACTCTCATGTTAATGCAATCACCCAAGACGCATGTTAACATCGCTTGTTCTAATAAAATTGCAACACTTTTCATGCTCGAGCAGTGGTTATTTTAACATAGAAAATCAGTAAACACACATAGGCAAGCTGGATTGGTGGTTAATTTATTTCGATTTGGGGATTCCCTTGTATTTTGATTATGTTTATATCACTCAACTTTAATGCTTATCACACAAATTCTCAAGTCCTCTTCACACTTGTATAAATCACTACTTAAGTTGGGATTTTGGATTAATACCATGGGATTGTTTAAAAATTTGGACCTGATATAAAATCTAAAGAAGAAAAAAAATAATCCCGTTGGAATATAGAATCAAGCACATTTGCCTTGTCACTTCGCATAATTTATTTATTCTTAATTCCTTGAACATGAATTAGGCTTTCCCAACTTAATTCTCACTCTAGTTTAGATGGAATAAGTTGATGATTTTGGGTGCATGAAAACTACATTAAAATGAAACTTCTTCATAGAAATAATCTTAATCAACATGAGAAGTCACTTATTTTAGAATAAAATCACGATCTTTTAGGTAAATATTAGTGAAATTGTTCAAGGTAAGTCTCATGTGCTCATTTTCGTATGTTACCATTTTTTTTTATGTTTTTGTTTCACCCTTATTTTTAGTATTTTTTTATCTAAATATTTTTTTTTTGCAATTTTTCGAGAATTCTTTTGAAGATATTACCCCTCTCCTTGCTGAAATTTGAAATTCGCTCTCCTCATGTTGCTTGTTTTTGCACTAGGAAAAAAAACTGTGATGTTGATCAACTTGCAAAAAACCTAAATCAAGAAGTCTATCAACCTCTATTTTTCTTTCATTTAATATTGCTATAAGCCCCATTTTTATTAGAAAATCATTAAGATGCTTTCATGTAGTCTTAATTTTGAGGCAAGAAAAATCGCAAGGGGAGGGACACCTTATTTCACTTCATTTTTTTCTCATAATTGTTATCTAGTGTTTGTTTTAAAAGCATAATTATTTATAACTCCCCAAGATATAATTGATCAAATATCAACTTAAAAAAAAGATATATTCTTCCTTCCTACCTTTTATTTTGTTAAGACATTCTTTATAAATTATTTTTTTGATATTTTCATTCAATTTAAACTTTTTCTTTTAGTTTGTATCTCTTTTATTCTTTTGAAATTTTTGGGGTATGTCAATTTCACTTTCATTTCGAATTACATTTCGTGATATTACCAAGGTTTATATGGATGAATTTTTCTTACCCAACATTGGTCATCATGCGTGGAGAATTTTTACTCAATTTCATGGATTTTTGTTTACTTCAAAGAAACATGTTTTTTGAATTCTAAGTCTTCTCACCTTAGTTATTTTATGTGGAGGAACATTCATTTCTCCAGGGAAAGAACTAAATTGAGTCTAACTCAATGATAACCCACTTGTCCCACCATTTCACATAAAATAATGTAGATTGATAGTTGTAGGGAAATATTAGGGAGTCAAAACTTTAAAAGTATTATATCCATTTCCTTTAAAATATTTTGTACCACCCCACCCTCTTCAACAAATTTCTAAAATAATTTCTCTAAATAGAGTTTATCAAAAGTGTGGTAAAACATGGTTGAAATAACATGTGTGTGGGAAACACAAATAACCCGTCATGGTACTTAACAACTCACTAGCAACAGGGCTATGCTTGTGTGGTAGTAAGACAATTTCGCTGGGGTACTGAATGGGCTCACTTGTAGAAAAGCGATGTGAGGTAAGGGATATTATTTATATTGATAAATATATACTTTCCTTAAAATCCCTATCTATATCTCTTCTATAACTCGCAAGAGGTAAACTTAAATTTAAATATTTTCCTAAAAACTTGGATTCATGATTTTAGACTCTATTTGTTTCAAGTACTTATATTTTTAGAAATTATATTGTTTCATATATTAATGTGGAACCCATCGGAAATGTTTTAATGTTTGGAGGCCTGATGGAATTCATCACATCAAACTTTTGGTAAATTTAAACTCATCATATATTTAATCAGAGATAATTTCTTCTTCCTCGTGTGTCACCATTGTTGTGACCACAACCCCCCATAATTTCTTTTTTCAAAAGATATGGTGACCCTCTATGTGAATTTTGTTCATATCACTCTTTTCATGCTTTGATTTTGTCAATTTTGGGAGATTTTTTATTTTTCTCGATTTCCCGCTTTGATTACTCCACTCTATATGGTTTCTTATCAATTTTCCAATGACATAAACTTTCATGAATTTGGACATATGGTTTGAAAGTGGTGCTTGTTCAAAGTTTGATTGATTTTCACCACCTAAACTTAAATATGTAAAAAATGTATATTATTTAATTTTAAATATGAAAATATATTTTTTAATCAATTTATATTAAGTTGATTGTTTAATTAATTTATAAATATTAATTATTATTCAATTAATTTTAAGGTTTATTATTTTAATTAAAAAAACCTCTTGTTTCAAAATTTTATTAAAACCATATATTAAAATTGAAAGCAATATAATATAAATATAATTGTTTTATATAAAATAAATATTAAAATATATTAAATCATCTCGCTTATAGCATCTCGGCGATTCAATATTGCCAACACTTCAAACTGCAAGATGGGATGCCAAAGATGGTGTCACACAGCGAGGTTACTTAATAATGGGAGAAGTAGAATAGACCCTCAACCTTGTAACAAATCAAACAAGTCGAGGGCTCTCTTTAAAAGTAGCATCCTCGAAGGGCTCACATGACCATGCATAATTGCATACAATGGGGTGAGGGCTCCACCCTCCACGTGAGCCCCCTCTCTCTCCTGCACATGAGCTTGTCTCAACATATACGTATCCCTATACGTTTTAAATCATGTGTTGTTTTGTATTTTTATTTTTTTACATAATATTTTTCTATTTATTAAATTTGTTCTATATTTATTTTGAAATTTTATAAAATATTTTTAATTAGATTTTAACCATTGATTAGTTTATTTTTATTGTTCAAATCATAATGGTATTAAAATAAATTTTTTTTTTGGGGTAAGAATTAAAATTTTAATAAAATAATTTATTTTATAAAATTGTCTATAAATGTAATTTCTAGGCTTTTCATAGTTTTATTACCTTAACTTTGGAAGGTTCTATCTTAAGTTTTATTCAGCCAAATGAGTTTCAGTATGCGTCATTGGAAAGTTAAAACATGGAGAATAATATGGAGATATTAAATTAAGAAAATATTTAGAACATTTACTTTACGTAAAATTCACCAAAAGTGTGAGCTATGAATTTGCAACAAAAAGCAAACTTTCTAAATTTATTTTTGGAATGTCATGAGCCAAAAGTGTTTGTGTTGAAAATTCATTAAAATATTTTTGTCTTGGGTTAGAGAAGATCTATTAGAGATCATTCGGAAGCATCAATTTCTTTTCATTTAATTTAATTAATTAAATTTTTGTTAGAGAGATTGTTTTCCTAATTTAATATTTTCATTTTGATGAACAATTTTAACTGGTTTACAATTTCAAAATTTTGATGCTTTTGGTAGGAATTTGTTGGAGAGATGAGGAAAAGATATCATAAATCAATGAGGTTGCTCCAACAAAGAAGAATGCAAATATTTACAACTCTAAAATCATGGATCGAAATTGATTTTTCAACAACTCTCCTTTTGAATATTCTTTTTCTAAATTATAAATATGAATTTGCAAAATGAGGAACGGGTTCCTATTTTCTGCAAAACCTTAAATATGAGTTATTTGGGGGTTTTCTTTTAAAAATATGTATTTGTATTTGAGACAGAGTTTGCACTATTCCAACTCTTTTCTCTAGTAGAAGAGCCTGTGATTTTCAAATAGTATTGGAGATTCATTGACAAACAAATAAAGAAGATCATGTTTATTGATTACATTTGTAAATACATTCATTGGTAAATGAAAATATAATTATTTTCAATGGCATATTTGTGTGAATTATCTCATTTTATGCACTTTTGTTAAATGTGAAAATGATGGTTGATAAGATGAGCTATTTGATCTTGCAGTGGAGTTGATTTTTTTTATTGATTTTCCCATTTTCTCCTACATTAAAAAAAATTATGAGTAATTATTTACTCAAAAAGTTTCCATATTAAATCGATTTAATTGTAGTTAAACTATATGAGCTATTTCTACTTTTGATGACATATATTTCTTGGTTTTGAATATATAAACAAAGAATTTATTGAAATAATTATATCAACTATCAAAAATTCTTCATATTTGATAGTGAACACATAAAAATATGTTGAAACTTCATTTTTCTTATGAATCACTTTGCTCTTGATTTGGAATATATATATATATATATGATTCTAATTGAGATAGGATAAATTATATTTCCTTTCTGTTGCTTGAATCTGATAATATAATTATAGTTAGAATTAATTCATTGCAT